>CAWUFW010013085.1:0-498220 GCA_963921515.1 Calotriton arnoldi
ATAAATACTGGGGGTGGGGACAGAGAACAAAGACACACCCACAACTCCACCTATATAAAGGACACAAATCACTACCATGAGCCTTTGCAAATGCCATTCCACTGCCAGCACCCAAGAGAAAGCAACCACACACCCACAGCTCATCCCTCACACAAGCCACACACCATCAGCACACCAACAAATACCTACCTCACATACACCCAGCAAAACACACACTCACACACCCTCACCTGCACACCAACACACACATCACTCACCATCACCACCCATCACCATGCCCCCCAAGAAGAATCACAAGTTCCTAGATTGTGAATTGGAAGTCCTGGTAGACGAGATCCTCAGGGTAGAGCCACAGCTGTTTGGCACATTGGTCCAACAGACCCCCATGTCGCAGAAAACCAAGATGTGGGAGAGGATCATCAACAGGGTGAACGCCCAATCACCATGTCGGCGCACAAAGACCGACATCCAGAACAGGTGGTATGACGTGCGCAGGAGGGTACGGAAACTGCTGAAGCAAGACTACATCAACAGCCAACACACCGGCAGTGGCCCTCCTGCCAAGCCAATATACCTCAGGCCCTGGGAGGAGAAGGTGCGGGCCATCCTACCGCCAGTGAGCATATATGGACTAGAGGACATCCCAGAGCCTGGTGAGTACACAACAAATGTACACAATATACTGCCACAAAACACACACACATCACTGTCAAGGGGAGAGTCAAACCATGCACTCATAGCAATCACACAGCAACCAGAACAGAATCATCCCAAAATGTGTATGTCAGTCAGAGAAACACAACACATGCCATCAAAAAAGTCACATCCAACCGTGCCAACACATGTACAAACACAACCACAACTACAGCTAGGCAGTGGCACAAATAGAACTAACAAACACATCCACACATGTAGCCACCACAACAACACCAACACACAGTGAAGACCACTCAAAGGAAGGAATTCTGTGTATGCTGGCCAAGTCAGTGTAGCCAATAGCATCATGGGAGTCGCAGTCACAGACATTGCCCAGCCTCACAACTGGCCCATCAACACCACCATGAACCATGCTCACATCACAGGGAGTGGAGAAGGACTCACAAGATGGCTGACACTGGCTACTGCTGTGGGGAGCACAAGGCCCTGCTGCCAACTGTGCACCAACAAACAGCAGGACACCACTGACTGACATCCTGAGAGACAACTTCCACTCCCTGCAATGCAAGCACAGTCCATGGTGGGATATCTGGCTGGCTGGGTGGGTGGGAAGGAGGACTTGCAGCACTAACCATAGTCACAAGCACCTCCCCTCACACACACCCCAACACAAACTCCACAGTACCCACCTGGTAGAATGCAATGCCCCCCATCCTAACACAAGATCCCACAAAGCACCACCACCCTGGGTTATGTTGTGTGAAGCACAGGGACACTCTTGGGACTCTTAGCCAAACAACTGCCAGGACAACACTCCCAGCCATCCTGTCAGCACAGCCAGCCCACCCCACAGGGAAGCAGAGTCAAAAGGAAGGAAGCATGGGCATGCTGGGAAGGGGGGTGGAGGCAATAGCATGATGGGAGTCGTAGTCACAGACATTGCTCAGCCTCACAACTGGCCCATCAACACCACCCTGAACCATGCTCACATCACAGGGAGTGGAGAAGGACTCACAAGATGGCTGACACTGGCTACTGCTGTGGGGAGCACAAGGCCCTGCTGGCAACTGTGCACCAACAAACAGCAGGACACCACTGACTGACATCCTGAGAGACAACTTACACTCCCTGCAATGCAAGCACGTTCCATGGTGGGATATCTGGCTGGCTGGGTGGGAAGGGGGACTTGCAGCACTGACTATAGTCACCAGCACCTCCCCTCACACCCCCCAACACAAACTCCACAGTACCCACCTGGTAGAATGCAATGCCCTCCATCCTAACACAAGATCCCACAAAGCACCACCACCCTGGGTTATGTTGTGTGAAGCACAGGGACACTCTTGGGACTCTTAGCCAAACAACTGCCAGGACAACACTCCCAGCCATCCTGTCAGCACAGCCAGCCCACCCCACAGGGAAGCAGAGTCAAAAGGAAGGAAGCATGGGCATGCTGGGAAGGGGGTGGAGGCAATAGCATGATGGGAGTCGTAGTCACAGACATTGCTCAGCCTCACAACTGGCCCATCAACACCACCCTGAACCATGCTCACATCACAGGGAGTGGAGAAGGACTCACAAGATGGCTGACACTGGCTACTGCTGTGGGGAGCACAAGGCCCTGCTGCCAACTGTGCACCAACAAACAGCAGGACACCACTGACTGACATCCTGAGAGACAACTTACACTCCCTGCAATGCAAGCACGTTCCATGGTGGGATATCTGGCTGGCTGGGTGGGAAGGGGGACTTGCAGCACTGACTATAGTCACCAGCACCTCCCCTCACACCCCCCAACACAAACTCCACAGTACCCACCTGGTAGAATGCAATGCCCTCCATCCTAACACAAGATCCCACAAAGCACCACCACCCTGGGTTATGTTGTGTGAAGCACAGGGACACTCTTGGGACTCTTAGCCAAACAACTGCCAGGACAACACTCCCAGCCATCCTGTCAGCACAGCCAGCCCACCCCACAGGGAAGCAGAGTCAAAAGGAAGGAAGCATGGGCATGCTGGGAAGGGGGGTGGAGGCAATAGCATGATGGGAGTTGTAGTCACAGCCCTACATCCCCCACCACATGGCCCAGCAAGCTCACACTCACGCATGCACATCCCACAGAGAGTGGAAAGGCCCATCAAAGATGTCTGACACTGTTGCTGTGTCGTGGGGAGCACAAGGGCATGCTGGGTACTGCACACCAACCAACAGCAGGACACCACTGTCAGCCATCTTGCCATTGCCCTCACACCCACACCCACTGAACTCCACACAAAAGCAAGTAAGTATGGGAATGCTGGCAAGTGGGGTGGAGGCAATGGCATGATGGGAGTCGTAGTCACAGACATAGCTCACCCCCACAACTGTCCCATCAACACCACCCTGAACCATGCTCACATCACAGGGAGTGGAGAAGGACTCACAAGATGGCTGACACTGGCTACTGCTGTGGGGAGCACAAGGCCCTGCTGCCAACTGTGCACCAACAAACAGCAGGACACCACTGACTGACATCCTGAGAGACAACTTACACTCCCTGCAACGCAAGCACGTTCCATGGTGGGATAACTGACTGGCTGGCTGGGTGGGAAGGAGGTCTGGCTGTCAACCAAACACAAGCAATGCAGACCATGTTCACACCCCAGAAAATACATAGAAATGCCCAAATAATGCAGGACAATGTGCCACACCAATATCAACCCCTGACTGTGACGACTTAGGACAATGCAATGTACAGGCCCGCACCCAGAGGCACAGTCACAACTGTCATGTGTGTCAACCACTGATGCCTGCAGAAACATGACATACATTGTTTGTGTCTCCCAAAAACAGGTGATGATGGGGACACAGCAGCAGACGCTGAGGAGTCCCAGTCCCAGGCTCAAGAGGATGCCGAGCTCACTGGCGTCGTACAGCCTCTGTCCTCCTCGGACGATGAAGAACAACCTGGCACATCCGGTGCAAGTCAACATGCAGCACCAGCAGGACCACCAGCTGCAGCACCAGCAGGACCACCAGCTGCACCCCCTGCACCCACCCCTACAACGACTGTCACCACGAATACCATCCCTGCCGACATGGACAGAATAAGGAGCAACACCAGCACAGTGACCCTGGACCAACCTGGGGCCATGGACACCACCACCACCACCAACCCCCAAGGTGGACCAGGGTTATCTGTGCGTGCCACTGCACACACTGCACATGTCAGCAGGGGTGGTGGGAGGGGTGGGAGACAGAGGTCGCTGCTTGCAGACGTTGCTGGTGTGCATGACGACCCACAACTGGTACGCATAGCTGATGCGTACCAGTCCAGCACCGGAGAGCTCAGCCAGGTAGTGGGGCTCCTCAGAGACATTAAACAGCAGCAGGCTGCCCATCATGCCCGCTTGGACTCCCACATGTCCCACGTGGAGTCACACATGTCCCGTGTGGACTCACACATGTCCCGCGTGGAGTCCAAGTGGGATGCACTGCATGAGATGACGGCGGTGCACAGGGACATTTTACAATGCCTCCGCCAGATGAACAGCAACCAGTCCACACCTCCCTGTGTGCCAACAACATCTGGTGCCGAACAAACTGCAACTGCCACAGGGAGGGAGGAGGACTCTGGCGGAGAGTCCCCTGCACCGCAGCAGCCTGCACTTGAGGGCCCCCCCCAAGAAGAGGGGTCGTCCGAGGAGGGAAAAGTGAGAGGCCGATGGCCAAGCGCAACTCCCAGGAAGCCTGAACCTGTTCTGGATGTTCGCCTTTGTGCACAGACTGTTCACCCTGTTGACGGCAACACTACTCCCACACATTGCATGGGGAGTACAAGTTGGACCAATGTGTCAGACAACTGTGGCCCCGATACTGGGGATCCTGTCTACCCGGACTTTCAATTCACCTAGGAACTTGGGATTGCAAGATTCATGTACAGCACAACCCATCCTATGCACTATTAACACAAATGTATCACAATAAACACACTAATACACCATACTTGCCTCTGTCGTGATTCCAACGTGGGTGCTGTTATGGGGATGATGAACTGCAAAATTACACTGTGTATGCGAACTGCAACAGCAAGGACAACACAGGTATGTGAGTACAGGCAACGTGACACACATGAGGGAGACACACCACCAGGGCTACACGACACATACACACCTAGGCCATCTGACTCATTGCCTACACTGATGTTGCCAGGGAAGACGGTGCAATGCACAGACACCACACCCATTCCCAGTTGTAGTCAAGTAGCCCACAGGTGCAGTAAGCAAATGGCAGTCAAATGTGTGACCACAGACAACGCACATCACTAAGTGAAGCACAGGTTTATTACACAGTAGCAACATGCCGTAACCACTACAGATGCAAGGTAACCCCACCTGGTAGCGGGCACACAGTCAACAACTGTAGACGGAAGGAAGTCCATGGGTGTGGCGCACATCACCTGTAGGGACACAACAGCTACCAGCCTGGATGTGCAATCACGTCGTCGGTGGACACAGTTGACCAAACGAATCTGAAAGTACCCTGTGAAGGACAGAAATGACACACAGTCAAAAGCAATGGAGTACAGGACAGAACAGCAAAACTCATGCACAATACATGTTACAAGATACCCACCCAGAACCAAGTTAGCATGTCAACACTGTTGGGGAGTACAGCCCACCTGTAAGCACACATCGCAACACACATCCAGTCAAGTAGCCCATGGACACACTCCAACAGCACCAGAGCACCACCCACACATCATGCCAACTCACATCATTGACATGACACCTCAGGATACTCACATTCAGCTAAAGAAGTTGGTGATGAGCTGTGTGCGGACATCACCATCACCATCATCATCATCATCGTCACTGGCATCGTGGTCCAGGCCAGGATCCTCCACAGGTGGCGGATGTTGGTCATCGTCATCCTGGATGAGAGGCAACTCCTTCCGCACTGCCATGTTGTGGAGCATGCAGCAGACGATGATAATCTTGCACACTTTCGCAGGGGCATATGGGAGGGACCCTCCGGTCTTGTCCAGGCAGCGGAAGCGGCTCTTCAGGAGACCAAAGGTCCGCTCAATTACTCTCCTGGTCCGACCATGTGCCTCATTGTAGCGCATCTGGGCAGGTGTCACAGGGTTCCTGAGGGGTGTCAGCAACCACGGCATGTTGGGGTATCCCGAGTCACCTACGGCCAGACAAGTGCACATTAGCTGACTTGGAAAAGTGGGCGGAATACTACAGATCAGATCACACACAATGGCACAAAGTCAGTACACACCGACAAGCCAGGCACGCTGGTTCTGCATCTGTGCCATCATCCTGGGGATGCGACTACTCCTCATCACAAAGGCATCGTGTGCTGAACCAGGGAAACGGGCACACACGTGTGTGATGGTCATGTCTGCAAGACACACCACCAGTGCATTGACCGAGTGGTAGTGCTTGCGGTTCCTGTAGGCCTGCTCCTGGGCCTGTGGTGGTACCAAAGCCACATGTGTCCCATCAATGGAGCCAATGACATGCGGCATCCTCCCCAGGGCATAAAAGTCACTCTTCACATCAGTGAGTCGTCGCAGTCTAGGGAAATAGATGTACCGGTTCAGGAAGAGCAACATTGCCGCCAAAACATCGCGGAGCACACGGCTGAACATGGTCTGTGACATCCCACCAGCAGACGCCACAGTATGTTGGAAGGTACCGGTGGCAAAGAAGTGTAGGGCTGCCATCACCTTCACCTTGGGGGTCAGCGCTGTAGGATACGGCCGGCCAGGCTGCAAATGTGGGGACAACTGCACTGCCAAATCCTCAATCAGCTGCCTGGTGAAGCGGTACCGTCGGATGCTGTCCCGTTCCACCATCGTTGCCAGGTCTGGGAATGGCCGATGGACAGCAGGAGCCCTGCAGTGCAGAGGAGAAGTAAGCAAGATCGTAAGTCACCCCACATATGCGGCATTGAACACACTCAAGATCCCAACATACATCATCATGAGGCACAACTACATGAAGTGTGCAGTACCGGAAGGACATGTATGGTACATACATGGCCAACATCTGTCAACACGGTCCTACAGGTGGCATCAATTTGTCCCAGGTTGGCCCATTGGATATCATGATGCCGTGTCACAGTCACCCCCCACAGTGACATGTGAGGACAGATGTGCCCCAGGCACCACAGCTCAACGACAGGTACATTCCCAGGGACCCTGTAATGCCACATGGACACTGGCATCACCTGGAGTATCATGTGTACACCACAGCAAAACAAACATGACCCCCACAGGTAGTGGCCACACTTGCCATGGCAGGACAGACATGGACGTCTGTGACACACACGCACAACATCAGAGTCCATGCACACACAACGTGGATGTGGAGACTGTCTCCCATTGTGCACATGAAATCAGAGACATTGTAAACACTACATGCACAAAGACTGTGGAGGTCCATCACTATTGTGCCACTGGGACACCCTGGCTCAAACATACCGTCCCACATGGGACTCACGGGGTATGTGACATGACATACACAAACACCACTGTGAAATGTGACCATGACACATGCACAGATATGAACAGTTGCACATCACAGTGGTCACGTACACGTAACACCCAGGATCCTGTCCCCATGAACACGTGCACAGCCTGGGGGTGGCTGCCCACAGGTGACACCCACAGGACAACATGTACACCAACATACACACAATAGGAAATGCAGCCTTACATGCCTTATGATAAGGTTTGGACAGGCTGTCGTGATGTAGGTGTGCCCCTCACTCCCTGGGAGCTATCTGTGTCTGGCATATGTCCATCTGAGACAGGCATGCTGACCTATGCCAGTCACATGTACAGTGATGCGTTGTACTGCAATGGACCGATCGGTGCCTCCGGCCGGCCCATTGCCTTCAATGTGTGCGGGTACGCGTTGTACCCCTGTGCGCGTTGAACTGCAATGGACCGATCGGTGCCTCCGGCCGGCCCATTGCCTTCAATGTGTGCGGGTACGCGTTGTACCCCTGTGCGCGTTGAACTGCAATGGACCGATCGGTGCCTCCGGCCGGCCCATTGCCTTCAATGTGTGCGGGTACGCGTTGTACCCCTGTGCGCGTTGAACTGCAATGGACCGATCGGTGCCTCCGGCCGGCCCATTGCCTTCAATGTGTGCGGGTACGCGTTGTACCCCTGTGCGCGTTGAACTGCAATGGACCGATCGGTGCCTCCGGCCGGCCCATTGCCTTCAATGTGTGCGGGTACGCGTTGTACCCCTGTGCGCGTTGAACTGCAATGGACCGATCGGTGCCTCCGGCCGGCCCATTGCCTTCAATGTGTGCGGGTACGCGTTGTACCCCTGTGCGCGTTGAACTGCAATGGACCGATCGGTGCCTCCGGCCGGCCCATTGCCTTCAATGTGTGCGGGTACGCGTTGTACCCCTGTGCGCGTTGTACCGCAATGGACCGATCGGTGCCTCCGGCCGGCCCATTGCCTTCAATGTGTGCGGGTACGCGTTGTACCCCTGTGCGCGTTGTACCGCAATGGACCGATCGGTGCGCACCCATTGACAATGGGCTTGCCTGGCAACGGACGCGTTTTCGAATTTCGAACGAGTCGGTTGCTGGAAATTCAGTTGGTCACCCACAACAATGTTGCAAAATCATGTATGTCATGAAGTTGAAGATTTGAAGGATGCTGTGGGCGTGTTTAGGTGCTGCTATTCCATGGATTGGCCAGATTCAGAAGATGCAAACGACTTGGACCTATCACTTTGGACACAAGGGACAGTATCTGCCTCTCCAGCACATATATATTGCTGGCTGTTCCCCTGAGAGCCCACTTGCCTGCACTACATGCTCCAAGACGACATCTGCCACTGCACTGCTGCTGTCTCTGCCCCTCTGGACCCTGCAATGGCACGTACTGTGGAGAGAGCCCCAGCCTTCAGCCTTGAAGAGAACCAGGCCCTGCTGGACAGCCTACTTCCACAGTACAGCAAGCTGTATGGGACACCAGGGGAGCAGGTGAGTGTCCTGTGCACTGCCTTTCTGAATGTGCATTTTGTCAGACTAGCAAGGCTGAGAGTCTGCACGCCACTGGCTAGCAGGCTCACTGAGTAGTTGTCACCCCCCATAGTGTGTAGTGACTTGCACTGGACAGGTATGGTGCAGTGACAGTGCTTCTGAACAGGGTTTTACTCCCCATGCAATGATACCATGTAGTGACTTCTGGAAAACTGTCCATGGGCAGCCGTGCACTGCCTGTGTACACCATGTGCCCCTGTGATTGCGACATGTATATGCAACTGTGTCATGCACGGATATGTTGCATGTGTAGTAATGGCCTTATCACTTTGTCATCCTGACAGGCTTCTGCCCATCGGAAGCAGGAGATATGGAAGGACATCGTCCGGGCTGTCCGGTCCGTGGGGGTCTACAAGCGCCGGATCCGCAACTGCCAAAAGAGGTGGCAGGACCTTCGGGGCTGGACCCGGAGGATTGCACGGGTCCAGCTGAAGCTGTCGCCTCCTCGCAGGAGGGGCGGAACACGGACCCTGACCCCCCACATGCTCAGGATCCTGGCGGTGGTCTTTCCAGACCTGGATGGGCAGCTGAAGGCCAGAGAGCAGCAAGGAGGGGGTGAGTCAAAGACTGCACTGTGAACTCTGTCTAACATGCTATGTGCCCTCCTCGGGCCTGGTTAAACTGCCACAGTACAGCAGTCATGTTGTCCAGGAGCCATGTCCCTCTATTGTGCACTGCCCACTCCTCATCTGATACCCAGGTGTGGCCCTTACATGCAGGGGATTCTGTCACTTAGGACTGTGTCCTTGCAGTTTGCTTGACTCAAGGTGGGAGACAGCATCTGTTTCCCTGACTCTGTGGTGGGCATCATGGGTGGGTCCATTGCTTACACAATGCCTGTATTCTGACATGTATTCAGCGTGTTACTTTGATCTGTGGTCCAATTGCTGAGCTGATCCACCACATGTGGCTGGGGTATCTGGCACACACCCATGCTGCGGGTGGGAACAATGTTTGGGCCCCAGGAGTATGTATATGACGTGTGTCACACATACTTAGCCAGCTGCCTACAGTCCAGGGCTCATCCCTCATTCATGTGGGGCTGGACAGTCATGCCTACTCCAGGCCATACAATACACTCTGTACTCCCACTCCCGTGTATCAGCTGACACATTGTGCGCAGTGATTTGACCCCTCAGGTGTCTGCCTCTGTGTCAGTGTGCTGTGGATTAGTCGCCAGGACTGCTGTGGAGTTTCTTGGTAGGGGCTCAGCATGCCACTGGAGATGTGACCATAGGAGACGATACTTGTGTGACACATAGGTGTCTGATCAGCTGCCCATGCAGACTGGGGCATGTGAATGTGAAGTTCAGGCAGCTGTTCCCCATGCACAGCAGAGTGTGAGGGGCTCAGGTTCAGAGGGTAGTGTCACAGGTCTACCATATGTCCAATAGGTATGACCTGGACAGATGAGGGTTAAGAGGATGTGTTGTGGGGGGATGTACATGTGCACTTGTGCAGCTCCAGGACTTGCATTCCCCATGACCTACTATTGTGACACAGTGCAGAGTGTTGTTGCCTGGCTGCAAAGTCATACATCACTGAGACAGTGATGTATGACTTTGCAGTCATGCCTCCGCCATGGCATGTGTCTACTGATTGTTGAGCCTGCAGGGGAGTGACATGTGCTACATGCACACCATAGTGGCGCTGGCTATCAGGACATGGGTGCATCATGGTGTCTGTCGCTGGTATGCATCACATGCATTTCCTATTTGACTCTGGGCATCCCTTTCATCCGGAAACCTGTACTGACTCAGTGGCAAGAGCTGTGATGTGTGCATGTCCACATGCCACACCGTGTCCTCTGCACTGTCCAACTACTGTGTACTTGGTGCATGTGTCAACACTGGGGTGTTGCAATCCAACAGACACCAGACAGATGGGTGCAAGGCCATGTGGGATGTGAGTGCCATGCTTGGCATCAGACTGACAATTGGCTTCTCCTGTTCAGTTAGGGCACTTTTAGCAATGTACAACTAATGATGCCAGGGCTTGCTCTGTGATGTGCTGTGCTCACAGTGGTGTGTGCGTTATGTGCAGGTGACTGATGTCTGTCTGTTTCCCCATTGTTTGCAGATACATCCACGGCCACGGAAGGGGACAGCTCCACGGACCAGGAGGAGCCAGAGAGCCAGACTGGGTCAGCAGCCGAGGAGTGGTCGGAGGGACCCAGTGGCACGGAGGGCGAGGGGAGCCACACCGAGGAGTCCTCAGCAGCATCCACCTCAGCTGAGGACCAGAGCAACTCGGAGGATGACTCCCTTGTGGAGGCGGGTGTCAGCAGCCACCACACCCCAGCTAGTGTTGCTGTCCCCGCCACCACCAGCACCACCACCGCCCTCCCATCGGCTCCCATTCCCCAGGTCCGTGGAGGCTCCCATGTCCGGGAGCGTGTCTCCTTTGGGCCAGGCACCGCAGCCCCTGCCCCTGTGTCCCCTGCTGCCCTGAGTGAGGAGTCTGTGTACCTCCTTCGCCAGCTCCATGTAGGGCAGACAGCCATGCTGAGTGTCCTCCATGCGCACACCGCGCTGTTGACTCAGCTGGTGTCGTTCATGGAGGGCATCTCATCGGGCATGTCTGACCTACAGAGGGGCAATAGGTCCATGGACTCCTCCCTGACGGCAGCAGTGTCCCTCCTCAAACGGTCCCTCACCCCTCCTGCCTCTGCTCCATCCACACTCCCCAGCACCTTACCCATCCCAAGCACACACACACTGGCACAGGCACACACCAGCACACACACATCCAGCACACTGACACACACGCCAATGACAAAACGCACACGCACGCACATTCAGGGGACTGAAGCCAGACTCACAGGGGATGGGGCCCTGGAACACACACACGCATCCACATGCACTGCGCAGTCCTCAGTTCCCTCTCCCTCCAAAGCACCCTCCCTTGCCTCACCTGCAACCCCAAAGTCACAGCAGCTCTTCCTCTGTGACCTCGGCCTCTTCCCCACCGATGAAGCTGCTCCAGCATCCCGGGGGAAGAGGAAGCCCACCCACACGGAGCAGAGTGCCCCTCGCCCCCGGACACCCTCCCCCAGGCGCAGACGGACTGAGGCCCCCACCCGCAAGTCCCCCCGGAGTCCTAAGAGCAAGACCCCGCCACCGCTCTGCAGCTCAGGCACAAGGTCTCCGTCCTCCATCCCTCAGGCCCCCACTGCACAGGTGCCCCCACCACACCCTGCCCCAGGTTCCCCCACCCACAGATATACCATCCCCAAGAGGATCAGGCCTTCTCCCCCTGCCACTTGCTCTCCCAGCACCACACCCCCGCTGCGCTTGTCTGTGCCACTGATGTGGTGAGGGTGTCCTCCCCCTCTGTCCAACCCACCTTGCCTGTTCCCCATTCTCCTCCCCTGGAGGTAGGCACTGCAGTGGAGTCCACTACCGCCCTGTCTGACTTGGGCACTGCAGTGGCGGACCTGTCCACTCCATCTGCAGGGTCCACTGCAGTTGTGCCGGCACCCACGACATCTGAGTCATGCCCCCCAGTTGTGCCGGCACACACCATGTCAGACACCTCCACTGCAGTTGTCAGTGGCTCTCCAGCACCCACCACCCCTTCCCTGACTCCCCCTGGTGAGCCCTGATCCTGTCCCTGCGGTGCCTGGCCTGCCCCCCGGTTGCCCCTCCTAGTGGATTGTCCCTGGTTTTGTGCAGGCATGCGTAGGGTGACATCTGCCAGTGTCACCCTGTTTGAACTTTGACAATGGACTGGCCATTGGCCTTTGCTCTATTTTTTCTGGACGTCGTTTTCATTCAACACATATGCTGAATAAAGCAACTTTCTTTTCTCTAGTGCTCATGCTTCAGATGTACATGTTGTTGGTGCTGCTAACCATGCCCTTGCTGCAGTGATGGTGATATCTGGTCTCATGATTATGAAGTGTTACTGTGCAGGAACCCATGTGGTCCAGGGGGAATGTGTCCTATCATGTGGTGTATCCATGTCATCCATAGCAGCATCTGAGGGTGTCATGTGTTCAGTATTTGGCAATGGGATTTCCTACTTACATTAGCAATTTCATATCTGTGGCTTCCACCCCTGCACATCTGTTGTGCCTGCCATCGTTGCATTTGTCTACTTCCCTGACCGTGTTGCCATCTCCACTGGACATGCAGGTTTGGGCATCAATGGGGAAGGACTCATCCGTGTAGTCAGTGCAACATTGCTATACAAGTGTGTTGGATCTGTGCTGATGATTCCGTTGGCACATCCATGACCAGGCTGATGTGATGGGAGCCCTCATTTGGTGCTAATTGTTGATTGTGTGACCAAGTGCTCAGCTGACATGATGGGGCCCTACTGAGGCAACATATGGCACAGCTTTCCTCACACAGGAGTGGAGTCCCCTCATGGCAGTGTGTACACGTGTGACATTGCCTGCGCCCAAGGTGTGTGTTGTATGTGCATGTCTGTGTGTTCACTTCCATTTATCTGCGCATGCTGTGATCCCTAGTGTTGTACCTGTTTGTGATGCTTGCTGACTTGAGCTATGTTCCCCCAAAGTCTTCTCCCTGTGTTCTCTGTGATGTGGGTGCATGGCACATTACTGGTCATCAGGGTGTCACCCATAGGTGTGTTTGCTGTCAGGGCTGAGTTTGTGTGCAGACGCAGATGGGTCACAGTCAGGTTTCCCCTTGGCACTTGTTGTTTGCCCCTGTCATGTGATTTTCAGTTCGTGTTATCTTTCAGTGATTGTGACACGTTGTGTGTGTGACTGCTGGCACTCCTCAGGGTCCGGGCTGCAATGTTGGTTGTTGTCTATGTGTGTTCTTTGTGGGTGACCTTGGCTTCTTCATTGGTGTGTGACTGTGGCTGGGATCCCATTGGTTGGTGTGGTATCGCCGTCATGTCCATGTACAGCGTAGTGTGCAGTGTGTCAGACATTCAGGAGTCTTGTTGAGTGGCCATGTGTGATGTGTTTCTGCACCTTGGTTCCCACCCACCACCCTGGAATAGTCATGGGTGCATGTGCAATGTCACCAGTGCATGTGTACTTCACTGCTGCACATTGTTGGAGGTCGAGGGGTGTGGTCTTGAGTGTGTGCAGATGGGAGTCGTTGCCCAGCTAGTCCCCTGCCTCCATGTTGGCCTTGGCTTACTGGCCATGCTGATTGATTTGTGCTTGTGTAGGTGTGATGGTAGTTTGTTGCTCAGGACACCTGACTGTGGTTCACAGTGTGAACGACATTTAGCTTTGTCATCACAGTGGGATTTTTATTCAGCCCAGGGTCACCACATTGTGGGGGCCCTGGGGGTGGTGCTGTGGTGTGTCTGTGTCTTGCTGTGTCAGTTGTTGTTCCTACGTGCCTGTGTGACATGTGTGTTTTGTGCTCCCTCTCATCTGACAATGCCTGCTTGCCCACATAGGGGATTTGGATCCATGAGTTACCTTAGTGTGGCAGTGTATGCACATCTGTATGATTGGTATTCAGCTCTCCTCATGTGTTGTGTGGTTGCCTGGGGACACTGGCACCCCCACCCCTCACCTGCTGTGTATGATGACAGTGTTGGTCTGCCTGTTTGTGTTTGTGCATCTGCACCACTGCATTGGCATATCTTGGGTGTGCCATTGGCTGTATGTTGTTTGGTGTGTTTCCCCTGCTGTCCCTGGGACTCCTAGGTCATCGGTCAGCACAGTGATCATGGTTTGTGTGTCCCATTGCTGCCATGGTATGGTATCTGTTCACCTCACATCTGCTGTCTCCACAGGATATCTGCATTTGTGTGCCCATTGGTGCAAATATGTGGTTCTGCATTCTGATGGTCACTTCTGTCATTGTGTCATTGATGAATGTTGACGGTGTCAGCCCCCATGGGTGTTGTTTGTCTGCACATGGCCAAAGGAATGTCTCATTTGCACTGCAGTATTTGGCTCACCCAATTTATGTTGCAATGGGACACATACACTACTTTGCCACAGATGAGTTTTTGGTTCTGTGACCAGGAATGATCCATGCAGTTTGGCAGTTGCAGCTCTTTCTTTGTCAACACTTACCTTTTGGTCACTGTGATGATGGGGGTGTAGACCCCATTGCCACAATGGTCAAAATGTGCTTCAGCTATGGACCCCACACTTGCCTTTTGGTCACTGTGATGATGGGGGTTTAGACCCCATTGCCACAATGGTCAAAATGTGCTTCAGCTGTGGACCCCACACTTGCCTTTTGGTCACTGTGATGATGGGGGTTTAGACCCCATTGCCACAATGGTCAAAATGTGCTTCGGCTATGGACCCCACACTTACCTTTTGGTCACTGTGATGATGGGGGTTTAGACCCCATTGCCACAATGGTCAAAATGTGCTTCGGCTATGGACCCCACACTTACCTTTTGGTCACTGTGATGATGGGGGTTTAGGCCCCATTGCCACAATGGTCATGGGCTGCTTGCATTGTGGGTGCCACACACATATATGTGTGGCACATGTGCTAGGGGGTCACATTGTATGTTCAAAGTCATGTTCGGTGTTGTAGGCATTTGACACAGCCTACACACGCTTGTCATGGTGGTGGGGGGATGTCTTTATCTTGCATTCCCTAGGTTGTGGTGTGCTTGTTGTGTCATGCATTGTCCATCCTATGAGTGGGGGTGGTAGTAGTGGTAGGCATCAAGCCCCCCTGGCTAAGGGTGGTAGTAGTGGTAGGCATCCTGCCCCCCTGGCTAAGGGTGGTAGTAGTGGTAGGCATCCTGCCCCCCTGGCTAAGGGTGGTAGTAGTGGTAGGCATCCAGCCCCCCTGGCTAAGGGTGGTAGTAGTGGTGGGCATCAAGCCCCCCTGGCTAAGGGTGGTAGTAGTGGTAGGCATCCTGCCCCCCTGGCTAAGGGTGGTAGTAGTGGTAGGCATCCTGCCCCCCTGGCTAAGGGTGGTAGTAGTGGTAGGCATCCAGCCCCCCTGGCTGAGGGTGGTAGTAGTGGTAGGCATCCAGCCCCCCTGGCTAAGGGTGGTAGTGGTGGTAGGCATCCAGCCCCCCTGGGTAGGGGTGGTGGTGCGCATTCAGGCCCCTGTGTGCATATGTGGCATTGGTGATGGGCATCCCGCCCCTATGGTGCTGCTGTTGCTGGTGTAAGTATATTCAGCATCCCCGTGTGTGTGTGTGATGTGTCGTGTACGTGTTGTATGTGTTTTGTGGTTGGTGTCTGGCTTACCTTCTGCGCCGTACGCGTCCGTGCCTGTTCCGGTAGTAGATGTAGAATATTGGTATGATCGGGACGAAGGGATTCATGGTTGGTTCGTGTCGTTCGTCCTTCTCGTTGCTTCGCGTCGTCCTCGTCACTTCGCCTCGTCCTCGTCGGTGCCGTGTTCGTCTCGTAGCCGTGGATCGTGTTGTGGCGCGAATCGGAGCTTATGTGCGCCTCTCCCGGATGCTTTGACGTGCCGTGCGTAGCGACGGGTTCGGCGCGTACGGGAAGCGCATCGTACTTGTCCGGCCGGACGGGGCTGCATTTTTCCTTCCGTGCGACTCGATTCGGCGTTTCCGGATTCGCCTCGGTCGGAGAACAGGACCTGGTTTGGGTGAGTACGGCTCGGCCGGATTTTTTGCTGTTGTGCGCATCGTACTTGCTCGTTCGGTGTACTGTACGGATCGGTCGGGAAACAGGCTTTCGCATGGCTTTTTTCCCGACCGAATGGTGTTGGGTACGCCTCCGACCGAGATCGGAATCGGCCCCATAGAGTCCCTAACAAGTACTGATAGCCCTGCTTAACTTTTCAGTACTATTTCTGCCTGACAGATAACCTCACTGCAGTATGGCTTCCACTTACCATCCGCTATTTAAATTTCCCTGGGGATTCTAGACAACATAAAACAAAACTTTTAAACAAACGGATGTAGTTTATAAAAAAAAAAAATTCTCATTAGCCAATTAACAAAGTGCAACCATCCTCTGATAACCAGAAAACTGATCCAGCGGGTTACTAGCAACAAGCATTCATACACTGAATACTCACCTGGGCCCATTCATTCATACTACGCTAGCAATTTCCGCTGGTGGGTCAGTTGTACTCTTTATCGATATCCCTGCTACCAATTACCTTTCTGATTGAAGAGTAATGACTTACCAATGGACCCTTTGACAATTGGGAAATTTAAAATGAGAGACATACAATACGATTCATAAATCTGAAATAATCACTGAGTCAGGAAGTTTTTAAATGTTTATCCAAAGCTTTAGCAGAGTAAATTACAATCCACATAATACTCAATCGTATATCAAGGAGGAAATATACTATAAATCACTTATTAAGCATCAAATGACGGTCCCTCAGAAAAGAGAAGATAGAGACAGCAGCACAACTAAAGATTTCGCTTATAGTTACCTAAGAGTGTGAGAACCAAACCCCTTGGCCAAGGAGTTGGAAAGGGTCCTAGAAAGGATGAAGACCAAGACCTCCGGACCAGGTTCAAGACGGGACAGGTGACCTCTCTACCAACGACGCCTGCGTCGTTCCCCTCTCTGACACTTCGTCCCTCCTCGATTTCTTCTGTGTCTTCTTTCTAATGGAATCCGCCGCCCCCACCTCAGGACCTCTCTGGACAGCGTTTCAGTCTGCAATCGATCAGCTCGTTCTGTGGTCCTCCAAGCTGACAGCCTCAACACTGTGTTCCTGTGCGCCCTAATGCTAATGCCAACGCTAATGCTAACTAATTAGCAAATTCTATATCTATTATACCCTTCTACACCCAGGTACCTCCCATTAATGTTTCCAAATTATGGGCCCACTACTTCTGATTGGACGGGGACAGGGGGTTGATCCTCACACCATGTCAATTTAGTTCAATTTCTTTAAGCCCATTGTTTTTAAATACCGCCCCTCACAATTAATACATTTGCTTTATTTCCCACCCGTCTCACGACAAAACTTAATACAAAATGTATATTCAATGTTGCATTTGAGGGAACATCGCGGATGTAGTGGAGTTAACCAACAGGTCATGGCCTTGGATGTCTTCCAAGTTGACTTCATCGCTGTGTCTTGATTTTCAGAGCGCATGCGCACATCCCATAGGTCTCGAGCTGCCGTTCTGTTAACCCAGGCCCCAATTTACGAACTAATAGAAATCAAAGAAGAAACATATTAAAATCAAAAATAAATGTCTTCACTGTATACCCCCTATTTCTACTCTATTCCCATTTAATTATAAACTCTATCCCGCATTAGTAGCGTTAGAATACCACAGTGTTAATTGCAGCAAATGCGTAAGCCTTAGCACGTGAGAACATTAAGCAGCCATTTTAACACACACTGCGCAGAAGCAAAGATTCCCTCCAAGCAAAGAAAGACGTCATACCACGTGATATGGTTGACACATGCGCAGTAGAATTTCCCGCACTTAGCGGCCATTTTGGATTAGACAAGCATTACTTATTAGCTTAAACACATAGGCAAGCTTCTCTTGGATACTGTGTTCGTGTATGCATTTATCAGTAAAGACATTACAAAGTTTAATTAATTAATACTGTGAGAGGATTGCTTACGAGCAAGTCTCATTTTGAGTCCTTGCTCCATCACCACCTTGCCTTCACTGCGACATCAGCAGTTTTCTTGCTAGCTCGTTAGGTGTGGGTGGGTGGGCCTTCACCCGACACACTGCCCTGCCACCTAGATGAATAGATAGGGCTTGGCCACCACAGCTTCATTTTAACCCCTCAGAGCACCCTCAGGGGTTATTTTGAAAATCGCCCCAACCTCATATTGGCTGTTTGGGGCTTGAGCCATTGGTTATGGTGCCGCCGCACCCCCAACTTCCCCCCTCACCTGGGAGTGGGGGTGCCACATCCAGTCTTCCTTTCCTTCGCGCCCTTCCAGGGCAGCGATCTTTGTCTGATCCTCGGTGGGATTTCCACTCCGGACCCTTTATGCCACATATGCGGGCAGCTCTTCACCCTAAACCTCGCACGCGGACCACTGTGTGTATGGGGGTGCTCTTTTTACCCTTTGTAAGCTTAACTTGCTACCTTTGGTTGTTCATTGTGTCATGCCCTGCGGCGGACCTGGGCTGCGAGCGCCCTGTTTCGTGCACCCCACTCACATCCCAAGGTAAGCAGCCTGGTCTGCCACCGCACCATGTTGGGTGTGGCCTATCCATCATCCTTATGCTCATCTCCTTTGACCGCCACGCTGCCAGCAGGCTCACGTCCGAGGGCAGCTCCCCCAAACAGTTCGGTCACTTCACTTGCAGCCTGCTAGTCTCATGGCTTCCCATAGGTTGACCCAAAACACCTCTGTCCCTTCTTTGGAGAGGTGCACCCTGTCACTGCTAAAGTATTCTGGCTGCCTTAGATTAATCAGGCCGTGCCTGATGCACTCTCACCCATTTGTGGTGCAGAATTTTTTAACAACCACATTCAAATTCTTCTGTGACTGATCCAGAGCCCCGGTGGACCAAGTGCCCCTCCATTTCTGCCTTGGTATGATCTCCTACCATACCAGTGTGGTGCTGCAAAACAACCTTGATTCCTTTGTCAAATCTCCCCTGATGCGAGCCAGCAGTTCTTTCCTGCCATGCGTGCCAGGGCATTCTACCCCAAGTGTATAATCAAAGGATCCAATCAACAGATACGGTTTGTGTTCCCGGCTGGCATGCAGATCCCTGAGGGTGGCCCCTAGCTGCTCCCAGCACAATCCCGGCAGACCAAACCATTCAATGTCCGTCCGGCGTGAGTGTGCGCCCTTTGTTGCCCCTCCCTGTTTCCACCAGGCCTGGATCCTACGGATGAAAGAGTGGCCGACCACCCATACTTTCTTGCGCTCGGTACCTGCTTGAGGTAAGCGCAGACAATGTCAGATTTACGCATTGCATCCTTGCCCTCCTCCCCCCAGTGTGTACTGCTCCAGTGCGGTGGGTGGGACAGGGGGGGATAAGTTGACTACCCTGCTTTACTCTAAGTCTGGGTGGCATACCCTCACGTAGCTTCTGTATGCTTTGGAATGCCATCTGCCCACCACCATGATACCTTCCATCGAGACCCCGAACTGGGCAGCAGAAGTCGTCGCCCCTATGCAGAAAGAATGCGTGCTGAAACGGGCTGCTGGTAGGCCTGCCCTGGTCAGTGCCTTCTGCAGTACCTCCTTGAACTGAAATGTGCTCAGGCCCTCTCCTTTGCTATGCTTGAAAAGGGCCTTAGTGCCCAGTACCTCCTGAGCCAGCACACTGGGCATAGGTTGAAGTCGAGGAGGCAAAGCAGTCACACTTTCATCCCTTTTGCCAGCCGGTCAGCTTTAGACCTCCTCAGCAGCACCTTCACCTGCCCTATGTTTTGTTGTATGTTCTGTCCCTGCAAGCAGACCTCGCCCGCTTCTTGCCTTGATCAGGCCACTAATTCACTGACCCTGAAAGCCCCAAAGAAGGCCAAATTCAATGCTGATTTAAACAGTGTGGCCCCGAAGCTGTCCATGCATTCCCGATCCAGAACCCCACCAACTGCACCAGCGTGTAGGAATTCAATCAGGACACTTGTATCCTGTGCTGGCCACTCCAGCCTACGCCACCGTTTCATAGCTGCCCTTCGTGAGCTGGTGGGGTCCTCTCAGGTTGGGTGCTTGGTGAAGTGTGCAAATGCTGTTAGGTGCGCTTGCGCCCAGATTTTGACTTCTCCTGCTCAAATTCCCATTTGACGAACTCTTCGGCTGCTTCCACTGCTGCTTTATGATTGCTAAATGCAGCCAGCCCTGTCGCCCTTCTCACTGTCTCTGCGTATGCTGCATAATGCTTCGCTGTCTTTGGAGCTAGCATGTGCTCTATTAGGTGGGACCGGTCACATCCACCAGGCCCCGTAGGCTATCTGGGAATGGGGTCATCCTCTGTTCTGCCTCCAGCGACCCGCTTCTTGAATTTGTCTGTCTGGAAGCGAGAGACTGCATCTGCTTGACCCTTATTCACCTCGCCTTTATATCTAGGTTGCTAACCAGCTGCTTTCTCACTAAGTACCTCAGCAGCTTCAGCACCTGCGAGCACTTGGCAGCGCCTCTGTTAATGGTGTGCACCAGAGGGTCAACTTCATATCCCTTAGCAGCTCCTGCCATATAGTCAGTGCTACCATTATGGGAAACAGCTACAGGAATGTAATGTTCGTAGTGATGCCCGTCCGGGCCCATTTCTGGGGCCACCTCTTTGCACACCATCTGTTCCCTAAAATAGCCCTGAAGCCCAGGCTGCCGGATGCATCTGTGTACAGTGCTATCTGCCTGTCTAACACCCAACCTTCTCTCCACATGAGGACCCCGTTGAAATCCTCTAGGACGTCAGCCACATCCTAAGGTCCTGTTTCACTCCCGCCCCAAGTCTTGCCTGGTGGCGTTTTTTTGCAACCCACTTGTCAACTGGGTGAGCCTCCTTGCAAACACCCTCCCTGCTGGGAAAACCCGGTCAGAGAAATTCATCTTGCCAATGAGCTCCCCAAGTGTGGCACAGTTCGAGGTCTGTCACTTGTAGATTAGGTACGCATTGCACCTCAGTGCCAGGGGGCTCGGTAATTTAGTGTCATTTTTGTGCCTTTGGAAATGTTTATGCGCTAGTAAAGCAGGACTATGGCCGAAAGAGAGGACAGATGTGTGCATATCGGCATTTTAAATTACCAAGTGAAGAAGTTTCTGCAGAGTGGAAATATAGATGGGACTTTACTGATTGAAGGATAAGGCCTTTATGGGTTGCACCATGAATGGGATCCCCTCTGAGTCCTGAACGGGTTTGGAATTTTATATATATCTTTGTGGGGTCCCGCCTGTTTCGAAACACTTGACGGTTTGAGCAGTTAAGGGGACAGGGGCATTTTGCCAAGGTTCAAACAACTTTGGACAAGCCTGAAAGCCAGGAGTAGAACAAATGTATGCTTTCTTTCTAACCGATAATGTAGTCACAAGAACAAACCCCTCCCCCGGACATAAACCAGGAAGTTCATTGATGCCTTTTTTTATTGCAGTGTGTTGCTATTTGAAATCGTTTTGCATTTCGATTATGTCGTGAAATACATTGTTATAAATCCGTTTAGACGAAGTTTCTATGTCAGAAACGGATGCCTCTCACTTGGAATTGCCACCTTGAATGTCATGGGACACAGGACAGTCACTGTGCACTTTGTGTAGGTAAAATAATTCTGCGTGTTTTTCTGTCTCTCTAACACTTTCGCAGTCTTAATGTGCCTTAGCGATTTAGGGATTGTAATTGACCGGACGGGGTTTGGGGTCGTTGTGTTTGGTTGGATCCTTTTGAATGAATTATTTTATAATCTGTTGTGTCTGTCCCTTCTCACCCTTATTAGTGGCACTTTTTGCTCTACTATTGCAGTTATTCTTACTTATGCCTACCAACTCTTGCTGTCGCTTATAGCCATTTACAGGCTTGCCTTTCATTGAAAGATAGTTTAGGATGGAGAGAGGTTTTCTTAAAAAGCTGAAAAATATTAACTTCTTGGTGAAAATAAAATAATGAGTCTCTCCTAAATAGGGGGAGGTAGAATGTATGCTTTGACTTCACACTATCAGGCATGACTGCTGGAGCGTTATATCCAAGTGCAGACAGACGAGTGTGTTTGTACAGTGCAGGGTGAGATTTGTACCTGTATGAGGTCAGGGTAGCAGCATTCTTGTGTGAGTGCCGGGTGAGCGGTGTGCAAGCCTAGAGTGAGCCGTTTGCCCACGAGTGCAGGGTGAGCAATGTGCCCATATGAGTCCAGAGTGAGCAGTTTGTCTGTATTTATATGAGTGAAGGGTGAGAGTCTTGTGTGGGTGTAGGCTGAGCGGCATGCTTATATTAGAACAGTGTGAGATGTGTTCTTGTGTCAGTAGACCCATTGACATTGCCAACGCCTGTTTCATTTCTGTACTCAACATTTAAAAAATATATTCACTTTGTAGAAGGGTATTTAAACAAAACATAAAACATAGTGATGAAAACCAGAGACATTAAACCTCCAAGAAGGGGTAAAGGAATGCCTCTGAAATTACCAATACAAAGCAAAGTACACAGATTTCAGAAGTCTCCCGAATAAATTGTGCACATTTTTAACAAACAGCCCCTTTGAGAAGACCGAATTCTAGAGGCTTTACACAGCCTTACAGGCTATTTTACAGTGTTAACACAAAATTGAGAGACCTACTCCAACGTATGGGCTACTCCTCCCTTTGGGGAAGGCAAAAGCTTTTTGTAGTATAGTTATACTACAGAAAACTTTTGCTTTCCCCAAAGGGAGAACTAGGGCATAGTTTGGTCTAGGGCTCTCAATTTTGTGTTGGATTTTCAAGTAAGGACGATGATGTCTCCGCCTTTATGTTGATATATTTTACAGTGCAAACAAAAGGAGATGATGGGGAACAGTCCAGCCCGAAATGCCAAGCCAGGTCTTCCCTGGACCGGAAACAAGCATCCTGGGACTGGTTTCGGGGTAACACCCCTCATCAGCCATGCTAGCTTGAATCCAGTGGCAAAGTGAGCAAGCAACCCACGTCTGGGCCACTGGATTCAAGCTAGCCCATAAGGAACAGTGTCAAGACTGATTTGCATATGGCTGGGTCTGAACTGGGGTGGCGAAGTGAGCTAAAGAACGAGGATGGATTCAACCCAGATCTGTGACCGGGGGTGAATGTCTGAAAAGTTTCAGCGCTCCGTCCATCATCTCCTTGTGTTTGCTTTGTTCGCACTAAGTTGGCAAGGTATGCCCAGACGTGGGTCCCTTGCTCACTTTCCCACTGGATTCAAGCTAGCCTGGCTGATGAGGGGTGTTACCCCGAAACCGGTCCCAGGATGCTTGTTTCCGGTCCAGGGAAGACCTGGCTTGGCAGTTCGGGCTCGATTGTTCCCATAAGAAATAGGATCAAGACTGATTTGCATATGGCTGGGTCTGAACTGGGATGGTGAAGTGAGCTAAAGAACGATGATGGATTCAACCCAGATCTGTGACTGGGGGTGAGTGTCTGAAAAGTTTCAGCGCTCCGTCTATCATCTCCTTGTGTTTGCTTCAATATATTTTACAGTGTCATTCAGACCTGTGACCAAGTGCTACAATTTGCATCCATGTTAGCAAACTGCTCCCTCTATTAGCTGAGTGCAGACTGCCCTTGTTGCTGTTTTTACACAGGAAGTCACGAGAAGTGAATAATTTGTGTGGAAAAAAAGGATCCGATACCCGGTGTATAATGTTCTTTGCACCTGACTGTTTTTTCAACTGCTATGACCTCTTGGGTCTAGATGCCCATGCTTTTCTCCAGTGCTTAATTTGTAAAATAATACGTGCCAGGTCCCTGACCATGTGGCCACTGCAGCTTGCACCACCCATTCCCCGTCATCGCTGCCAACGATGGTACCAATACAACCACTAACCACCTCTATCGCCTGCAAGTGCAACAGTTCAGATTATTCCAGGTCCCCAAAGATAAAGGAATGCCTGGGGAGGCAGGTATTAGTATTTTTTTTAATGTATATTGTATTTATAAACAAACGTTGTTCCGCTCATTTCTAAATTAGATGAGCAGCGCCACCATGTGGCAGAGTGTCATAAGTGGGGTGATGACAATTAAGTGCCGGTGCCGAGCACCAGAAACCACAGGCTCAAATTAAGCACTGCTTGTCTCTACAGCAAGCTGTACTTTTTTCTTGTTCTAGTGCTTGCCACAGCTTACAAGAGAACCTTTTACTATTTGGCACTCTTCAAATTTGTTATACAATTTCTACTGTTGGTATTTTTCTGCTGGTTTTGTATCTCACTTTTACATATTTGTGGTTGGTTTCGTATCTGGGCTGTACTTTGTATCATGTTTTGTCATGGAAAGTGTGATTGATTTCAGTTATTTATTCTTTAATAAAAACGCAAATATAACTGCTAAATCCTCTAGCCTACAATTCTTATGTGTTGACTTGTTTCTGCTATAGAAAGTGATAAAACTTACTGCGCTCTTGTTCCTCAAGGAATTCCTCCTCCTGAAAAATAAAAGAGAATCTTGTTACACATAAACATCCAGTATAGGAGTATGAAGGAGCTTTGAGGCTGCCAGTGTAATACTCACGGCATTAACGTACGTGAGTTGTACAGTATGTATGCATGCACAATACCGAAATCCCAGGTAGAAAGAATCAGGATGCTGCTCAGGAGTACAGATATATAACATAACATAACATAACATAACATGTGTATTTGTAAAGCGCCGTTCACCCGTAGGTATCTTGGCGCTGAATAACAGATGTTTCTTGTATATATCCACATTTATAATGCATCCCATTAACATGGGTTCGCTTATAACACCAAGTTACGCAAACAGGTACCACAAGGCAATATGACTTAACATGCTTGGTAAGCGGCGGATTTTTTCAGTTAGGAATTTTTCTTTGCTTCACAGTGAACGTTAAATGGTGAGATAATATAATAAAAATGTAACGTTTTACAATCATTGCCTATTAACTCAATGCTACATAACGGATGTGGGTTTGATGAAGAGAGGAGGCAATGAAGTTTAATATTACTAGCCTTACTGAAATACATACTTATTTTCTGAGCTACCGGGTAGTGAAACATTACTTTTAACCATCAGCAATTACCTCCAGCTAAGTTCTGCAACAGTTAGCCAGGTTTCAATATTCTTTATATATATGCCAATATGCATGTGTACACACGCACGCACGCACGCACACACACAAACACACACACCCCCCACACCCACACACATTCACACCTATGTTAAACCACCCCATAACACGTTTTTTTGAGCGATTGTACATTGTACATTTATTAGTACAGTGCAAAGTTTGAATTACAGTTTATTACAACCGTAGAGCGAGGTTGGCAAGAGAAAAATATTCTCTCACACATTCCATATTACAATTATGTTATACAAGGAACACATTCTCCTAATGTAGGTAGAGTGCGTAGTCCAGGTGGGGTTCATCCTTCCAATTGTCCATGGCTGCTGCCATCCAGTCCCAGTTTCGAGATCCAACTAAAAGAACTCTCTCCTCCTTGTGCAAGTTTTTCTTTTCAGTGGGGGTGGAAAGTTCCAGAGCCAGGCACCACTGGCCAATCCTGGGGTGTCACATCACCTTTCCACCCCTGTCCCAACCTTCCTGCACAGCATGCTGGGGCAATTCAAAATGGTGTCACCCAGGACTCATTGGTCACATCTCCTCTGACGGCCTCAGCCCTGCTCTCTCTGACATCACTGCCAGGGTCTTTCCCACCAGAACTTCAAAGAGGAGCCCCCTCCTGTGTTGGCTCCAGAGGTCTGAGCTCCCTCATTTGTTCAGTGGGCCTGGGCTGTCCCAACCCTGGTACAGTGTGACTGCTAATTGATGGATGCAGATTTTCTGCCCCACCCCTTCTTCCTCAGGAGCTGAGTGAAGCACTGTTAATTGCTCCCTTTGTAAGGGGAGGCCTGTGTTCCTTCTGCTGGAGAGCCATGTAATAAACTTGGCCCTTCAGGGTGGCAAAAGGACTGGGTTTGATCCTGAGCTGGAACTTGCAGATTTGATCTTGGCACCTTGGCGCATATCTTTCAGTCCAGATCAATATCTAACTGGAGTTTCTAAGCCAAAGGGAAGCGAAACTGCACTCTAAGGCAGATTTTCCCCTATGTATATAATAAAGTGTCACTGCAGACAAAACAGTAAGCCACACTGACTTACCTATGAGTGTCCACTAATATTATAAGGCCTACTCCAGGTCAATATGTAACCATGCAGAGTCCCGTCTTTGCCAGGCTATCTGTGCACATTTACCAGGCTGCAAACAACAGTTGTCTCACACACGCAGACAGCACATGTGTTCATATATAACTAGCCAAGTGCCCCTTACCCTTGCTGCGTCATAGTGACCTTATCTTAAAAGACGGATACTGGCAGTGAACACGTGCAGCCCATTTACCATGTGATTAACATGGGTGAGACACATGTAGCGAGACTCACCCACAAAAAAAAGACCAAAACCAGGTGATCAAAAAAGCCCAAAACTCCGGGCGTACTAAATGGATGGAACCCATTTTGCAACTCACATTGCCACAAGCTGAATCTAGGGAAAGGATAGCCATTGCTAATGGGTATTCTTACCTGTGAGTGGTAACGAGTGACAATGGGTTCTGAGCAGACACATCATTGATCAGTTGTCTGCTACCACTGAGACCTTCCACTGGGCTTTCTACGCGAAGATCACCCACCTAACTCAATCATGTGGCCACCCCTCTATTCAGGGAACCCAGACTTCAATAAGAACAAGACTGGTTCTAGATTGGGTGCCTCTGGGACGTTAACCACTACATAGACTGAGCAGGTCTAGGCCAACCCTTGCCCTGTTTCACGCAATGCGCCCACCTCACTAATCCCGGCAAGGGTTCCGGGCCTCAACACTGATGCCAATAAAACAGACAAGTCTGGAACCTACCTCTGGAATACACACAACCCAGTACCCTCACTCAACTGGATAACTACACCATAAATATGCAGATACAGACCTCTTCCAGGACCTCTGACCCTCACCCACATTAGTTAATCTGAGGTCTACGCTGCCACGACACGCTCTTGGGATGACTGTGTCCCCTAAGGGAATGCCAGCCCAATCAGAGTGCTCCCAGACAAGAGTGTCCCCAAGTAGTTCTCACCGCAAGAACCCCTCACCCCTGGGCACCCACTTCCTAAAGCCCCACCGGGTCAACAAAAAGCGCTGCTGGGCACTGTGCGGGACATGCCTCACCCAGGCCCCCCTTAAAGCTTCTTCCCAGCCTCCATGCTGTCAACACGAAGACCAGTCAGGGACCATAAAGATGTCCCCTCTAAGGAAACTGAATTTTTGCAGGTTTACCTCCACTTTTTGCCCCCATTTTGACTACTTCAGAGTGTAATGGCTCTGAAATGCCCTGAGTCCTGCTAACCAGGACTCAGAGCATGTGCTCTGAACCTTAAAATGGTGTGTGTTTAATTGGCTTGTCCCCAATTGGCATAGCCTACCTTACATGTAAGTACCTAGTATATGGTACCAGGGGTACCCAGGGCCAGGGCCGGACTGGCCGTAGCGGGCACCAGGCATTTCCCCGGTGGGCCGCCAGGGTGGGGGCTGGTTTTGGGCCCCTGCTGGATGTTTTTGTTACCAGGGGCTGACAATATCGGCCCCCTGTAACAAAATCGGCCAAAACCGGCCCTAGCAAACAGCTCGACCGCACCACCGTCCCCCCCAGGGGGAGGGGGCGGCCGAGCAGTTTGCCAGGGCCCGTTTCGGTTCCCAGTCCGGCTCTGCCCAGGGCCTGTAAGTTAAAGTGTCCCCCCAAGGACTGCAGCACTTGTTGTGCCACCCTGAGTGGGGCAAGGTAAAACATGGCACCCAGTCTGCCACTGAAGACTGGAAGGGAAGTTTTGAATTGCTAACTCAACTTTGCCATTGAAGGTAATAGCAAAGCCTAAACCTCCCTTTCTATTAATATATTTAAATCACCCCTAAGGTAGGCCTAACGAGCCCTGAGGCACAGTGCTGTATGTTAAAAAGTGGAATATGTACTTTTATATATTCCAGCACTAAAAACCCTAAATTGTTGTTTCTACTGTGGAAAAGCTAGTAGCCCCATTGGCAAGTACAGAGTCACAGGCTGACATCTCAGGCCTGTTAACTTCTGAATGGGACTACTAAAGTTGGTACTGTAAGATATTAAAAGAATGAGTACATTGATTCTGATTTAATGGTTAAATTGAGTTTATTGTCACTGGTGGGAAAGTGCAACTTCAGAAGTTGCCAATTTAGTTGCCCAAAGTTTCCATTGCCTGTTTACTGAAGTACGCAGGGTCTGTCCTGCAGTCAGCTTTCGGCCCTCTTGGGGAGACATGCTAACGACGCCCAGGAAAGGCGACAATAGAAGCCTGCACTGGAGAGAGGTGTTACCTCCCTCCTGCAGGAAGCCACACAGGTGTTAGCCCAAAAGGTGAGCTTCATAGGACAAGCCACCTTTGAAGGGCACATGGCCAACCCTTAGGAGAGGGTCTGCTCTATCGTTTAGGTAGACAGGCTTGTTGTGTGTTTTCTATATAACCATTGTCATTTTCCCTATGGTAGCCTAATTCTGCACATTATAGGCCACTTTTGCTTTGCACATGTTACCGTTTGTTGTGCCAAATTGCATTTTCACACATAGTCAGCACATGTTTTTTTTATTTTGTTCTTTTCCTGGGATTTAATCGGAACAGACTAGGCAAGGTCAAACAACATTGCTTCCTGTTATTCTCTATGGTCAGAGACTAGCACCTAGACACAATTTAGGAATGCAGCTGCTGTTTTTGTACACACATATTTTGTCATATAACCCGGGACGTGTGGCTCTAAAAACACAGAGCCGAGACTTGCAGACAGAGCAAAGGTCCTGGGATGAGAGGGCTGCATCAGCTGGGATGTGGAGCAACTACCTATGTATGCTAAGGTATGGGGTCTGCCACTAAGCCCAGAGATCTATAATCTATAATCACTTAGCTTTTGTAGTGAGGGTGGGTTTAGGCAATTCTGTAAGATAACATGACAGGGCTTTTCATTGTATATATTCTGCTAATCATGCTAATGACATTACTGACCTGTATCTGTTTTCTAGCTGTGGCGCAAATATAGCATATTAGAGCACGATAATTTAAATAAATATTGTAAACTTCCTTCATGTCTCTTTTCTATTTATTGTGGACAAGTACGAGTGAGAGAATGAAAGGGGGTGACCTGGTACCGCGATCCCTGAGATGGTCAGGAGTTTTGTGTTCTGGAGTGCCAAATCACTTGTCTCTCTGGAAAGGTTAGGAGTGTAAGTGAGGCACTATAAGCTAGTCGGTTTCGGGCCCATAGATATTGATTAGGTATGTTGATTCTGTCCCTATATGTTGATGTTCTATGGTCCCAAGCATAGTTCTGTTCTAGACAGTGGTGGCTCAGTAATAATGGGCAAAAGGGCTGTGCCCCCCCTCCAATAACGAAAAGAACAGCAGAGAGCAAACAAAAAAATCATCCTGTTGCTACTTAAGCAAAAAGCATAACATTACTCCCTTTTCCTAACTGTGTTACGCTGTCTGCTTAAGTTTGCTTTCACCAACAGTTTTGTCTGCGCATGTCTGGCCGCGGGCTTCACTATCCCTAAATCACCCAGATGACGGGTTAAACTCCATGGAAAATTAGGAAAGGAAAGCAACCCAGAAAAACAGAGGCTCCATGGGCGCCTGGCCTTACAGCTCAGCGTCATATGGATGACGTCAGACGCTTCCCCAATCATCATCAGATTTAAAAAGAACACACCTCATGACACCTCTTCCTGATGCCGTTACGAAAACTGATCACAGTGAAGATTGTTATTTGCAGATGCAGAGCCTTTCAAGGCTGCTGCATGAGGCAACTTTACAGGTAATGGTAAAATGGTACCAGAGTACTTCAGTGAAAAAATAACTTTAGACACATGAATGAACTCAACCATTCTGGAAGTTATCTCACTGTAGCTGCTGTGTAATTGTGCAGGGAAAAAGCAAATTGGAAATCCTTTTGAAACAACAGTGTGTGGCTTCTGCCTCCCACATATGCTCTCACTTTATGTCCCAAAATTTAAGATAGAGCATTTACCTTTAATGTAGTATGGGAGACAATGAGATAACACTCTAATGCGTAAATGGCAGTGTCAAAACTGAAAAACTGTTATCAATCCTGGCCTCATACTTTACCAAATTGTGTGATCCTAGGCAGTTATTTTATTTTGACATGCCTCCGTTTTCCTCATGATCACATATGAGAACATTTTCAAATATGAGTTCAGGATGTGTGCTGTAAAAATCTTTCTTGTCTTTAATAAACTTTAATGTTATCCCCAAGTATAATAACAACTTAAGCACATTTAGGGTGGGCATGACAACTGACTTTACTCTTTGTTCACAGTCTTTGTTCACTACTGGCACCATCATCGGTGGGGAGAAGGAGGGCATGAATATTGCCCTACCACCATTTCTTTGAAGTTTTCTTAGGGATGGTTAACCACCAGCAGTCTTCAGAAGGGTAGGGTTTCCTGTCACACCATGAAAGTAGGGTTTGCTTACTTTGCTCACTCTCTTCAATTCGAGGCAGGTATTTACGCCCACCACCTTCAAAGTTCACCAGCCACCACTGGTTCTAGAGCAGAATCCCTGCAACAGACTGGCACTGGGGACAGGGAAGGGGAAGCCAGTTGACAAACCAGCTTTCCTGCACAAAAAATTCAATTTCCTCTGTGTAGAAGGCAGCACGCATTCAAAGAAGAAAATACGTTGAGAAATACAAATAGTTCTCCTCATTATGCTAGTCTAAGCTAGGCACAGGATTTTTGTGCACTTCCATGTCTACAAGTTTTTGTAGATATGGATTTGCATCGAAACTCATAGGTGGATGCACAAGAACGGCCATGCACCACCCATGAAACGCCTCCCTGATGCAGGACCAGCATATCTGAACCATCGCCTCTCATTCCACGTACCCACCAGATACTTCCAGTCCCCCCAAGTGGCCCTGGCCATCGTCCCACGGATCCGCAAGACCAGGACTAGAGGAAGATCCTCCTCCTACCTCACTGCCAAGACCTGGAACTGACCCAATTCAGGAAGGATCTCAAGATCTAGATCTTCAACTGAATCCCAGTGCCCAGACGGATCAGCAGCCCCCCATCCCCCTCAGCGCCTTGAGACCCGCACGGGTAAGTAGTAGCGCTATACAAACCTTGATTGATTGATTGATCGATGCAAAGTAACGCAGGTGTTACTTTTCGGCTCAAACCAATACATTTTGCGTCGATTCTGCATTAAAAGAGTAACACAAACTCTATCAAAACCTTTTGTAAATCTGGGCCTTAATATCATTAGTGAGTTGCACAGTAGTATGATGGTGTTGTAATTTCTTACTAAGATGGGTCTAAAATAAAAAAACATGATTACAATGGAGGGAATGAAAGCAGACTTCGCCATTTTTCTAATTAAGCATAAAGGAATCAGTGTACATCAGGAAGCTCTCACATAACGACTTGAGGAACTCTGAATTGAGTTTATAAAATAGATCTGTGAAGAGTGTAAAGCTCTCTAACTGTCACATGCTTGCTTATCAATGGCTGACACCTCCTTGTACATCCATGTTATAATTGAACATTGACTAAGATATTTAGTTTTAAGCAGAGTAATCTTACCAGTTGTTTTATTCTCTCTTCTGAACTGGATAAAATAGCATCCTGTTCAGCCTTGGAAAACAAAACAATGAGAACATTTTAGCAAAAACAAACCATGGTACTCTGTGGCTGCAGCATCTAACCAGAGAAGTAACAATGCAGAGAAATAAAGTATGAAGAACAACTACAGAGAGAGTGAGGGTAGGCGACAGAAAAAAGAGGGAGATAATAGCAGACCTCAGGATATCAATCACTGACAAGATGTTGTAGAAAATGTGTAAAAGACAGCTAATGTGAGAAGCTGAGAGTGTAAAACATGGGTATTTAAAAATTAGACTAAGAGGCTTGTTAAAACTGTATACGTGGAACAGAAATTCTGGTAGAGGACTGAACAACAATAGTGAAAGAAAGGAGCAGGGAAGCGTGAAGTGATTAGCCAACAGACTGAACAAGAGGAAAGGGAAAAAAAACAACAGACACTTAAATAGTGTAACTTTATTGTTTATGGTTGTTTTCACAAACCTTTACAATATTTTTAATCGGATAATCACACATAGAACATACAGTTAAAAAAAATAAATTAAAAAAAAGATATTCATTCATCTTCAATAAATAGTGATAATTCCAGAAGGTTAACATAAGTTTCATTATATAGGCTAAAAGTTTAAAAACATTCAGATGCTCTTTATTGATACGGTTCATGTGGTTTCGAGTAAAGTGCTAGTGCAAGTCTTTTAACAACCAATATAATTCTAATACTTTACAGTAAAGTGCAACTGATTTTAGTCAACAACTTACTCTTAAAAAATTCAATTGCCCAAAAATAGCGTGCTGATGCTCTTCATTAGTACGGTTGGTATAGTTTTGGTAAGGTGCTGGTGCAAGTCTTTTAACAACAAATGTACTTGTACTTTACAGTAAAGTGCAACAAATTTTTTGTCAATAACTTTCACTTAAACGGTAGAACTACTCAAAAATAGCATCCAATATAGATTTACCAAGGACTACTTTTTTATACCTCCTGTTGGCTGAACATGCTAGTTGCCAAGATGACAAACCTTGTGAACAAAACATTCAGGACCGTGTTGTCAGGGTTTAGACAACGACCGTGTTGTCAGGGTTTAGACAACACGGCCGGCACGAACGAACACCCAGTTTGCTCCATTCTCCTCTTAGGGTGGACCTACGGTTATTAAGCAGTGCGGGGCAAAGACATACCACGTGCTCAAGTGATTCTTCTGTGTGTCCACAGCCCCTGCAGATTGTACTCTCACTTGGGCAGCACCGCCTGGGCTGGTGGTTAAGGAAAGGCTACTCCCTTAGCCTAAGTGCCATAAATCTTGTTTTCCAGTGGACAGCATAATTGCTGGAGATATGAGATGCCGCAATGCCTGGCTGGTACTTGGCAATAATTGACCAGGGGTGCTGACGTTTAGCTAATTGTGCCCTATCTGAATGAAATGACAAGAGGCGGCTATTCTTCCTTATACATGTTTTGAAATTCTGTTGGGTTAAATTACTGTCCCTTAAGTCTTTTGCTTCCAGGACCTGGAGACAGTCTTTGAAATGTTGACGATGTAATCTTCCTTGAGGGCTTTGACTGATTTCGAGCCAGAGCAAAGACTCCAGGGTGCCTGGACTTGCCTTGCGTAACTTATTACAAATATTTAGATACGCACTAGACCCTGCCACCCGTTGATCAGTAAGGCCGAATTCCAATCTGACCTGAGCGGGAGATGAAGATTTCGGGAGTCGAAATACTTGCTTTGCAGATTTTTACAATCAAGTTATTCAATAAACTTGAATCTTTTCCAAGCACGATTTCTCGCCCGTAGGATAAGAAAGGGAGGATTTTGGCCCTCATAACTGTTGTTAGGGGGGACAAGCTTGGGCCTAGTAGATGTTTCGATAGTTTTAAAAATGACACCTGTAACATCAGGGCTTTGGCCCTAATCTCTTGTCTCTGTTTCGCAAAAGAGCATCTGGTATCGATATGGACCCCCAAATATTTGTAGGACTGGTATGTTGCAATGCTTGTTCCACGGTAAGTCCAGCCTCCTCCTTGATATTTCCTTCGCCCATACGTTACGATTTTGGTTTTGCTTAAGTTCACCTCCAAGTTGTTGGTCGTGGTGTAGATACTTAGTTGGTCGAGGAGTCGTTGAAGACCTAAATAGAACTAAGTCGTCTGCATATAGCAGGTTACTGATCCTAGTACCACCGATTTTTTTTTGGGGGGGGGGTGACTGTTGATAACTTCCAATGACTTAGTTAAGTCTGCGATAAATAAGTTAAAAAGCAAAGGGGCCAACACGCATCCCTGTTTTACTCCTCATGATGTTGTTATTTTCCTGGAGTTATGCGCCCCTTCACCCAATTTAATATGGATCCATATGTTGGTGTGGAGCTGAATGATGGCATCCAACAGGGGGTGCGGTATGGTCCATTTCTGCAGCTTGGAACACAGCAGGTTCCTTGGAACTCGATTAAATGCTGCTTTAAAATCTACAAAGCAGCAATGGATTAGGGACTTTGAGACTGCTGCTTGATCCATCAATACTGATATTGCGATTAAGTTGGTTAGCGTCCCAGATTTGTCCACAAACCATGTTTGATTAAATGGTGGTAGTTGCTTTTGCTCTACCCATGCCTTGAGATCTTCCAGGAGCAGGCTGGTGTAATATTTGGCATTGATGTCAAGGAGGGCTATCAATCTATAATTTTTTGGTTTTGATCTTAAACCACCTTTGTAGATTGGATGTATTATCGCTCCTCGCCATGAATGTGGGATCAATGATGTCGTCTGGCAATATTCAAACAGGGTAGCAAACCGCTCTGCCCAGAATAAGGAGTCCTGTTTATATAATGCCTGTGGAAGGCCATTAGGCCCAGGTGCCCCATCAGATCATCCCTTTATAATAATGTACTCTATCTGGGTTATGAGGGTATATTGGCGCTGTGTATCTTGATGATACGTATTCCATCGCTCAAGAAGGAGTTCATTGTCTGCTATGCGCCTTTTTCTTGTATTGCTGTCCGCTGTTGTATCTTGTCCCTTGGTATTGATTGCATCTATGAAGGATGGTGCTTGACAGGAAGGTGTTGGCGCCGATAAACGTACTGTTTTTACAATGTCTACTTCGCTGCTGTTTTCTGATTTTGTTGCTTTAAAATGGGAAATTAGAAAAAGTGCCCATTCTTCTTCTGAGATATTGGCACTACCCCTTGATTTTTGTTCTCTTGTTTGCCTATTCACAAGAGTCCAAAAACGCTTTGTGCAAAACCGTTTACTGGCGTGGTGTAATTTTAGCCAGAAGTCATCCAGACGTTTATACTTCTCTGCACGCATTGCCTGTCTAAAAGCTCTCTGGGCTTGCTTGTAGGTGGTTAATGTCAGGTCGTAACCCGGGGTGGCTCCGGACTCTTCTTAATGCTTTATAATATTTATTTTTAAGGTCCCTAATCTTAGAGTTGTTAATGTAATTATTGCCCCTGTGTAATCGGCAGATTGATTGACCAGATTTTTCCAGCAATTGTACGGTTTGATTTTCCTATGCTGTTACCGGTGATACATTATCTGTACTGTTTTTTACTAACAGATTTTTCCATGTGGCCGGAATGATGTTTATGGATGAATTCAACCATCTAAGCCTTTTAAGATTCTCCGTATGAGTCCCGCCGATAGTTGATCTTGCTACTGCATGATGTGGCAATTTAAATGACAGGGTTATGATCTGTGGGTGATGATCACTTTCCTCCCTCGGGGCTATATAGTAATTCTCAATCAGAGAGAACATCTTGCCATTACAGATGTTATAGTCAAGGTAAGAATAAGACTTCCCATTGGAGGAAAGGGGTAAATTTGCTTTGCAAACCTAGTCTGATCCGAAAAATGAACTACGCATAGAGTCTGGCTTCCTGTGTCTTAAAGCTGGCTACAGTGCACTCAACCTACAAACTGCAGCACCAACATAGTTATTTCCAGTGGAACTAACAGAGGATTTCTCTTGGTTCAATGTAAAAGAAATGGTTTCTTACCTGTAATCCTAGTTCTCTAACAGGGGAATCTCCATTGAAATCATTAGCACTGAATAGTCTGGCCCTCGTGCAGGGTCCCGGAGCACTTCTTTACACAAAATCTTCTTAAGTGTAGATGTTCATAAGGCCTGGATAAGCACTTAAAGTATTAGATGTTTTGCAGCCTATATAAGAGGCTATATTGGCCAATTGTTTTAATTTGCAGTTAAAAAAGAGTTATATATAATTAGGCTATGCTGTTTTAGGTTCAAACCTTTAAAAAGTTATAAACCCCCACCAAAATGAAAATAGCCCTCACCAGTGTAAACATATAAACACTGAAAAAACATCTTCGCAACCACAAACTAAATGCCATTCAAAGAAAGGAAAAGGTGAGTGAAAGAGTCATTTTTATTTCTTCCTGAAGGGGCCAACACAATGTAACTTTGTTATACAAGGCAGCAGCTAGAAATACTGGGCTAACATTATTCTGCTTGAGTTTTGTTGTTTAGGGATGTCACTAAAATATTGTTTCTTCTTCCTTTTGCCTTTTTCAGTTTTGTGGTCTTTGGTCTAAAGATGCAGGGTTTAGAAGCATGTTTTAGGTCTTATTTAATTACTTTATAAACTGTAGAGAATCTGGAAATATCTACATCATATTTGATATTTTGGCTACGTTTGATTCGTTCACTGATAGGTAAAATGCTTGGTTTCATCAGAATCTTTTCCAATATTTATCATCACATTTACCTACAGACAGAGAATGGGTGAAACCCTTTGATACATCACCCCCCTTTTCTAGCGAGTCAGTATTGATAGTAGGTGGATTGCCAAACACCCCAGGCTTTAAACATTCAATGCAAGGGATAGTGACAGGTATATGTGAAAAGAGTGCTGTCACCAAGCATCTGAGATAGTGGTGAAAACATGACACCAGACGTTTGGAAAACATGGAACCCAGTGCCACTTGGAATGCTGCTGCATAAAGTTCTTACTAATTTCAACTAAGAGTGGAGTGATATTGTTTGTATTGGCAGTAATTCAGCTATGTATATGAAAAAGTTGTGTGATGACCTGTCAAAATCGATACCTGAGCTGAAGTGCTTCCCTGTAAGAGATCCTTGCCACTTGCTACATGTTATGCTGAAAGCATCTTTACAATCTTCAGAGTTAATGGAGAATGCTATTGACTTTGTAGTCCATTCTGGTGCACTGTTTTGTTATGCGGAGGAACTAAAACGCAAATGTTTCTCATTTTTTCCTTTGTGTGGCATTAAAGAAAGAGTCATCCCAATTGTGTCATTTAGCCGGTGGTTCTCAGTCCTAGAGTCCTTGAATGCTACATTATCCATGTGGCGATCATTTACAGAATTTTCGCTTAGTGATGATGCCAAAGGCAAGAAATGTGAGAATCTTTGGTCGCATATTGATAGTGATGTGAAAAAAAGTACACTCTACTGCCTTAGATTTTTCCAGGAAAACATGACTGCTGTAGTGGACATAATCAAAACATTAGAGTCTGAAAATACCCTTGTCTACCAAGTATTCAGTGTAATTGGCGTAGATGTGAAACATCTTGAGAGTAGTAGTACCGACACTTCAGTAATCGGTAAATTATTAATGTTTTGCAACCGGAATTCCCACTGCTATTCGGTATTTGGAAGGGACACCCTAAACCCACCCCTTCCAAATACTGAATCGTAAACTGTAGAATCATAGTTTGGTGTTTCTGCACAACAAAAAAGCATTTTTGCAGTCGCAAACGGCCCAATTCTGCAAATTGGACTGTTTGCGACCTTAAAAATGCTTCAGCATCTTGCTCTTTGTCTATAGCTGAGCAGAGAGGTCAAAAGGCTCTTTGGTTCATGCAGGTTGGCTCCAGGAACACTCCCTTGGCAAACTGTTTATTGTGTTTTGGCTTCTCTTCTGGACTCAGGGACTGGACTTCTCAGACAGACTGATCCTGCAAGACAACGCACTCCCCTTCACCCCTTTCAGAAGACTCCAGGGCGCACAGCTTCTACAGCAAGATGTGCAGCTTTCATGTGGCGTCTTTGCCTCTGTGGGAAATCGCTATCAGCAATTCCAACCCAGGCTCACACTCTTCTTTTGTCAATAAAGCATCTTAGGACCAGAACGGAAAGGTAAGTTTTGGGTTCCTTCTTTGGGGGAGAAGGGAAATCAAAGTTTCACTATGCTTAACACCACATATATGTACCTTGACGATATATATTTCTTCAAGGTACGTAGATGTAAAGTTAAGAATCATTAATCTATACCTACCTATTTGCACTTACCTTCTCGATATGTTGGTCCTCGATATTTTTGACATGACATTCTGTCCACACAATATTTTTCATTTCAATATGCTGTCAGACAACCATCCGGATAGGTTGCTGTTGTGATGGAGGCATTAAGGAACGGGAAGAGTGCTGAGCTGTTGGGTTGTAGTCTTTGATAAAGATGTGGTGTGGGCAAGGGCTCAATGGGGCTCTGGAGATGCTGCACTGCATGGTGGTGGCGCTTTCATCTGTGGTGCTGGTGGGCCTGACTGTTATTGTGGTGACTTGAATGTTGCTCGAGATAGTAAGTCATGCTGCAAGGTCAGACAGGTCCGGTTGGGTCTTAATGTGGATCCAAAGTCTGCAGTTCTGGAAATGGTTTGAGATGGTGTCATTGCTTTCATAAAAAGGAAGTGAGACCCTACTCCCCCTTGCTTGTTTACGCACCACTTCGCAGTTGTGTTGTCCATCAAGATCTGGATGGACCGATCTACAATGGAGGGGAGGAAGGCCTTGAGCGCAAGCTGAATGGTAGATTTTTCTCACTGGAGTGGTGCTGATGGTATTTTTCCCCATTTGCCAGAGATTCCCAACAGAAATGTAAAAAATCTGATTTTGAGAATTAGAATTTGAAGTGACCCAGCCTGGCAAATTAAAGGTTTTAAAATGAAGATTTTGCAAGTGACAGGTGCAACTAAATGTCAAATATAACATCGTAGACTTCCGATCAGACTGTCATCATTTCTTAAAGGAAAGAAAAAAAAAAGACTCCACTTGTTATATTTATTATATATGGATGTTGGAATAGACAGGCAACTTCAAGTTTATTATCTTCTTTACAATCTTTTAAGGTTGGATTTATCCTTATTTGTTAGATTAAGCTTGCTCAAAATTAGATTTTTTATTTAATATGTTTAAACGTTCCTAGTGTGTATGAATGTAGGTTGATGCATTACTGCATTTATTTTATTGGTGTATTTTAAAATGCACTTTAGGGGGGCGTGGCCAAGATGGCAGAGAGTTAGGACGTGCTTTCTCTCCTCTCCTCCTCCCGCCGGTAAATAAGCACAGATTCCTGCACCGGAGCCCTCCCACTGGCACTGACCTGAGGCTGGGGGTGTTCTGAGTGTCCCGGTGACCCGTCGGTTGAGCTGCCGAGATCCCGGTGGTGCCAAACCTGGCTGCTGACGAGGGCCGGCCTGACAGAGAGAAGCCTTCACGCCGCGGCAGGCGGCGCTGCTGCAGCTCGAGGGGTCGCCCTGCCGGCGGCCGCCCGTGAGGTGCTGGGACACTTGTGGTCACAGCGACTGCCTTCCGTGGCCTCTTCCCGCCGCCTGGGCCCTGATATCAACGGACGCGGGTGCCCGGAGTCGCGGCGCCCGCCATCTTAAGACTGACGGTGAGAGATCCTGCGGCCGCTGCCCATGTGAAGACAGGCCCGGAGCTACTGGGGGCTGACGGTGGTGGCGGCGGACCGCCTGGAGTGTATTGTCTTATCCACGCTTCAGCGGCTGAGTGACCCGCGGCTGCGGTACCCGATCCATCACTGCGGCCGCCACCCGCCGCGGTGGGAGTAGCTGGCAGAGGCGACGCCATCTGTCTCTGGGGCTGACGGTGGAGGGGGCGGCCAACGGGGGATAGTTCGGCCCTCGGCCCACAGCGCAAGACAGCGATCTGGTGCCCTGCGGCGGTGGGCCCGGCCTGACTGGCCTTCCTTGCTGCGGCCCGCGAGCCTGTCCCCTGAGGCCTACGCGGCGACGACGGGGGCCCTTCAGAGACGGTCGAGGAACGTGGTGAGCCCTGAGAGCACAGGAGCCTGCTGCCGGTTGACCGGGCCCGCCCGGGGCTCCCTGGACCCCAACGCAGAGCAGCACTTCGGCGATGTCCGCTGGTGAGTCCCACTGCCCGCACACCCCAGTGACACTTTCTGCGGACCGGCCCCGATCGGGAGCATTGCTGTCCACGAATAGCGGGCCTACTGGACGGACCTCTGAGGCCCTTCACCCTGATCGGCCGGACTTCTTGGGGTGCATTGACTTGGTTTCTGGTGGTGAATTCATGTGGCTCGGCGAGGCCACAGGACCCTGAAAGCAGCGCACCACAGACCCCCCGCTGGGCCCTTCACCCCGACCTCAAGCACTGACGCTTCGCCTTGGGAGACTGCCGCCGCCCGCCGCCCTTGTCCCCAAACATGGCCTGCTCATGTCTTCACGGTCCCGAAGGGTGGAGGTAGAGCGGTAGACCGGAACCGGTTGTGTGGATCATCGGTGGGCGGCTTGCATTGTTGCCCCTTGTGAAGGGTGGGGTGCGCGTGCCCACATCTGGCCTGTGCGCCACGGGCTGTGGACTGACACAGGAGGGACCACCGGCCGGCAGGGGTGGCGCATGGGTTCCGACCCCGGGCCATAAGGGACAACGCCGCATACTTGGCTGACTATGACATCCACCCGGGGCAGGAAGGAAAAGCAAGCTCCGAAGGAGAACTCACTCAAAGACCTCTTCGCTCGGGCGAGAAGCGTGGGGCCGGCGGAGTCTGACCGGGAGGGGCCAGCGACGCACATGGCCGCCACCGCGGAGGAGCCGGTGACACGGGCCTTCCTGGAGTCCCTGTTCGCCGCCTTGCGGGACGACCTCCAAACGGTGAAACGCAATCTCACGGCAGAGATCAAGGACATCCGCAAAGATGTGGACGAAATAGGGGAAAGAGTGTCGTCGCTGGAGGCTAAAAGTGATACCCGGGACACCGAACTCGCAGCCATGCAGCAAGAGGTTCTGCGGATACATGAGCAACAAGTGGATGTCCAATCCCATCTGGAAGACCTCGAGAACCGCTCCCGCCACCATAATATTCGAATTAGGGGAGTGAGCACCGACGAGGAGGCAGGCGACATTTTTGGTTATGTTCGAGACCTCTTCAACTTTGTCCTGGGCAATCCTTTAGACTTCGACCTTAAGCTGGACAGAGCGCACATAGTAGGCCCCCCCAGGGCACCAACTGCTCCCCCAGCGGACATTCTGGTCTGCGTTCAGGACTACCGCACCAAAGAAGATATCCTCCGTAAGGCCCGCTCGTTGCAACCAATCACTTTCCGTAACCAACAGCTGGCCCTCTATCAAGACCTCGCCGCCATCACTCTTCAAAAACGCCGGACCTTCCGGCCCATCACGGAGGCCCTGCGCCAAAGAAACATCTCTTATTCCTGGGGGCACCCGTTCCGCCTTTTATTTCGCCACGAGGGGAAGTTGTTCCAACTACGCTCTGTCCGAGGCGAGCAAGCTTCTGGGGATCCCTCTTCCAGAGGATACTGACGACGGTGAGGGCTCGGAGTGGGAATCCAAAGATGGCCGCCCGAGGTGGAGGCGGCAGCGTCGCCGGCACTGAGCACGGAGACCGGATCCACAGGAGGCCAAGAAGGAACAACAGGCTGCCCTGGCGGTCGCTGCCGGGAGCCCTGGCCAACACAAACAGCAAGTAACTGTCTCCGGTCACCGTGAGGTGGTCTTTCACTGATGTTCGGGGGGCGGTGGGGAGGGAGGGAGGATCACTGAGGCCACCAGTCGACCCCAAAGACTTTTTTTGCTGCTCAACCTGGGATGACGGACAATCAATGGAACTCACGGATTTTTTATTTTTCCCTTTTTGGCGCCAGTTGTGCCTTGTTTTTTCTTTTTTATTTCTCATGGGTTTTCACTTCTTTTTTCATCTTACCTATCCTTCTTAGCTGTCCTTTACTTCTGGGGGGAGCCCGGTCCAGAGTGCACCACGAGGCTTTATCTCCACGCTAGTGTTCAGACGCCCTGGTAGCTCTGCTATCTTCATTCATATCTTGGTGTAAGATGTTGCCACCTTCACTTAAGGTTCTCACCTTTAATGTTAGAGGACTCAATAATCCCATTAAACGCAGGGCACTTCTCTCCTATCTAGAGAGTACGTGGGCGGACATCTGCCTGCTTCAGGAGACCCACCTCCTCTCCAAGGACTGCCACCGGCTTCGGTCCCGCGCCTTTCCAACCTAATTCTTCTCTTCCACGTCTTCCAAAACGGCAGGGGTAGCCATTCTGGTTTCCAGGGCTTTTCAGGGGAAGGCAATCCAGAAGGGTGTTGAGATTAAGGGCAGACTTCTCACCCATCACTTTACTATAGGGGGGCACACTGTGGTTGTGGGCTCAATCTACGCCCCTAATGAGGGACAGGAACGCTTTCTGCAAGACGCACTAACGGCTGCCACTGCAACTCAGGAGCGCCATATCTTGCTAGGGGGGGACCTCAATATAGTATTTAACAATGAACTAGACAGGTCGGCACAGCGCACGAGCCAGGTGGGCGCTCTTTCCTCCACAGGGCTCACCAGACTACGCGACATGGACCTCACAGATCTCTGGCGACACCACCACCCTCATTCGCGGGCATTCTCGTACTACTCCAAAGCCCATAAAACCTACGCGAGACTCGATTATTTTCTTGGTACCAAAATTCTCCGCGAGGCTACACTCTCAATCGACATACTAACGGCTTCCCTGTCTGATCACAACCCGGTGGAAATCACGCTGACACTCCCACAGATCCAACGACCGGCCAGACACTGGCGCTTTCGGGACGCTCTATTGCATAGACCAGACACGGTCACCCAGATAAAACGCGCAATAGAGGATTACCTCTTGCACAATGACACACCGGACACCACTCTCCCCACATGCTGCGAGGCCCTTAAAGCGGTTATCAGGGGGGAGGTTATTGCTATCTCTTCCGCGGATAATGCTGATCGCAAGGCAAAACGGGAGGAGCTAACACAGAAGGTGCGGGAACTGGAGCAGATGCACCAACGAACCGGAGCTCCCCGTATATGGTGACAACTCACGGCCGCACGGACACAACTGACGGCTCCAGATAGGGACAAGGCAGAATACGCCGCACTGCGGCTACGACATTCCTTCTACACAGGCGGAGATAAATGTGGCCGCCTCCTTGCGCACAGGCTCCGCGAGGTCCGCTTACGCGAGGGCATCCCAGAAATCAGAGATGGTACGGGTAACGTGCTCCGATGACGAGGCCATTGTAGACACCTTCCGCAAGTTTTATGCTCAACTTTACGATGCCCAGCCTCTGGATGAGGCGGACATTGATTCCTACCTAACTGAGGCCCACCTCCCCACCTTGACACCGGACCAGGCAGCACATATTGAAAGAGCGATCAGGCCGGAGGAGGTTATTTCAGCCATTGCCCGCTTGAAACTGGGCAAATCACCAGGCCCAGATGGCTACACTGCAGCCTTTTATAAACAATTTTGCGTGACACTCGCTCCCTTGCTCACCCGGCTTTTCAACTCTTTTGCGGTGTCCGGGGCCATCTCTCCCTCCATGCGGGAGGCGGCGATAGTCGTCCTCCCCAAGCCTGGGAAAGATAAGGCAGAATGCGGCTCGTATCGGCCTATCTCACTCCTGAACATAGATCTGAAGCTTTACACCGGCATTCTGGCGAGCCGGCTCGCCCCTTACATGCAAGGGCTAGTGGACCCCAATCAGGCCGGGTTTATACCGCAACGGCAGACAAGTGACAACACGAAACGGGTTGTCCATCTTATTGAAAAGACCTCCCGCATACCGGGGAAGTACATGCTCCTCACGATCGACGCAGAGAAGGCCTTTGACCGGGTCCATTGGCCATATCTCGAGCAGGTATTGGCTCGCATAGGCCTTGGGGAGAAAATGCGGACCCATATCTTTAATTGCTGCCGGTCTCCAATGGCAACGGTAAGAATAAACGGGCACACCTCCACTCCCTTCCCAATTTGTAGGGGAACGAGACAGGGTTGCCCCCTGTCACCTCTCTTTTTCGCGCTCTACATGGAGCTCATGGTGCAGAGGGTTAGAGATCACTGCCAGATCACAGGCATCTGCTTCGGGGGTGATACCCATACCATCTGCTTGTATGCAGACGATGTGCTTGTCACGCTAGCGAACCCCGAGAGAGCACTGGGCGCCTTCCTGGAGGAACTAGCCATCTTCGCCGGAGCCTCCGGATTCAAGGTCAACCTGACTAAATCTACAGCGATGAACCTCTCTCTGCTGCCACAGGAGAAGGCTGACCTGCAGGCACGTTTTCCTCTACGGTGGTCTGATGACACCGTCTCGTACCTGGGTATACATCTGGCCCCAACCCTACAGGACATGAGACTAACTAATTTCTCACTCCTCCATACCCATATCCGCTCCGAGCTCCAGCGGTGGAGACACCATCAGATCTCCTGGCTGGGGCGCGTCGCGGCGATAAAGATGACAGTGCTTCCTAAAATTCTCTATTTATTTCAAACACTCCCCTTGCCGCCCCCACTGGCTGGCTCCAGAAGGTACAATCGAAGCTCTCACTTTTCATCTGGCAAGGTCGCAAACCACGACTTAAATGAGCAGTCAGGTTTCTCCCACCCCATGAAGGGGGATTGGGGATCCCGGACCTCACGCTCTATTACAAGGCTTCACAGCTTAGATATCTGGTCGAATGGAGCTGGGCCGAATCTGAGAAAAATTGGCTCTTCCAAGACCGAGCAGTTGCAGGCACCTCCCTTATGAAGGTTCCCTTTCTCTTGAAGGCCCATCGCCCCCCCAATCTCTATGCCTCGCAGGTTACACGCACCACCCTAACGGTCTGGGACCAGACGAACACACGCCACGACCTCACGACCTTCCCCTCGCCGCTACGTCGATTTTGGACAATCCCGATTTTGGCCCTGGGACGGTCTCCCATTCCTTCCACTTGTGGCGAGAGGCCGGATGCCGCGCGTTAGGTCTCTTATTTGTCAGGGGAGACATCATCTCCTTTCCGCAGCTCCGGACCGACTATGGCCTCCCAGAGACGGAACGTATGCGCTACCTCCAGGTCCGGCACTGGGCCATGCACCCTGACAACCGCCCACAGGCGGCGAGACTCCTTACGCCGTATGAGCGTAGGCTCATAACGCGGTCCTCGGACAAGAAACTAATTTCGGATCTCTATAAGATGCTACAATCCAGATACACCCACATCTACCACGCGGGGCGGGCCCGATGGGAACGGGACTTAGGGCGCGACCTTACTCCCCGGGAATGGGAAGGGGCTTGCTATAGGGCACGCCACACAGCAACACACGTAGGTCTCACTGAAGCTTTCACCAAATTAGTTTACCACTGGTATTACACTCCAGAGAGACTCCATCAAACTGACGCGACACAGAGTCCTGACTGTTGGAGGGGATGCGGTGAGAGGGGCACACTAGTTCACTTGCTTTGGGATTGTGTACACCTCCGGACCTACTGGACACACATACTGGACGAAGTGGACAAACACCTTGATACAGAACTCCCTAGATTACCCGCATATGTCCTTCTTGGGGTGCCCAACGCCCTCACCTATCCCCTTAAATCTAGACGAGGGAAACAGATAGCTATAGCTCTAGGTACGGCCGTCCAGAACATCTTGATCCACTGGAAAACCCCCCGCACTCCTACACATACGGGATGGTATCAAAGACTATGGCATGTCTTGGGAATGGAAAAGATCTCTCTTACCCTGGCGGGGAAGGGCTCTTCCTTTAGCGACCTGTGGCAGCCCTTTCTTGCTCTGCTCGCACAAGAATTTTGGGAGCTGACATGCCCGAGGTATTTACGTCTCTTGCGCTTAGCAACACCAGAATCTGTCTCCTAAGACCCACGAACGCCAGGCCAGAAACATTACTTGGCCCAGCGCGCTCTCACCAAATTGGACCATGGGTGGGTTGGGGGTGGTTTCTGTCTCTTCTTTCCTTTTTCCTCCTTTTCTTCTTTGGGTAGTGGGAGGGGGGTGGGCGTTCATTGTTTACTTTGAGATATTGTCATGTTGCTTTTCATCTCAGCCGGGTCCTGTGCGACCCTCATAATGTGCACTTATTCCTTGCAGCTTTGAATAAAAAGATTTAAACCATAAAATGCACTTTATATTCCTTCTGATGAAATGGAGGGAAATGATTTTATTAGTATTGCTGTTGGTTTTAATCGCTTAGTACTCAAGGGAACGTACAGACTATCTTTGCTAGCACTTTATTTCTTGCCATTAATTTGACTCTATTGCATAATATGTAGGCTTCTTTTTTAAATATGTGTTGCATCATACTATATTTAAATTTCTATAAGAATATTTATCTGAAATTGAATAAAATTGTATATAAAAATAGTTTTACATTTTCTAAATTATATATATACATTTTTAAAGTTATCATGTAGATACTTTCAAAGATAAATACAACAACCCATGCGATGTCAATATTTTTGTCCACTATATTTTTGCAGTCAACATTTTAATTGATTTACATATTTGTTTTAATGGTTCTTGTATTGGTTTATCTATCTGATGGAGAATTGTGTATTTTTCTGACCAATGCTCGTTACTACTCTGAATCTGCTATTTTTGGGGGAATTCTTCACAGTAGAAGTAAGAAGCAGCATTTTGTTGTATTGCTCTCCACCAGGACCCACCATCTTGGAGGGTGTGTGGTTAGCAGAGAAGTATGAAAATCATGCACAGTCCTATTGAGCACTGTTTATGGAGGGAAGCTGTGCATCTCTTTTCTAATTGGAATTTATCCTTTTCTGTGGAGGGTTTAATTTAAGTTTTACTTACATTGCTTCATTGGATCTTGTGTGGTGTGTGTCTATCTGTTGGGCAATTGTGTATTTTTCACCATTCTTCACTACTACACTTTGTGTGCTTTAGTGGAGACTTATTCACGGTGTGTATAAAAGGTGGCATGGTCATTTTACCTCACTCCACATGGACTGCTACTGGGGGACCCGCTATCTCAGCACACAGGTTGTGAATCACAATTTCTAATATGTTTTTATAGTACTATACACTGTACTACAAAGTGCAGTATGTGAATCAGGCCCTTCCTTTTCCTGTCTGCTGCTATACACAGCTGCCATGAAGATCTCTGAATCTGGATTTAGGCGTGCTGCCCTCACTTATTCCTATACCCTTAAAAGAGTTAACTTTATTTTACGTAGAGATTTTAAAATGTGGTATGACAATACTGGTGATACTGATACAAGGCCTTTGGTGACTTTGTAGGCCTTACTTGATTTGAGTCTTGGCCTTCACATAAGAATGGTCAACCACTGAATTCGGTTTTTTTCCTCCACTGATATACTGTTAACTGATACACCTATTAATCTCCCCTCGACTTATCATCAGGGCGTGTTGTATCACTATATCTTTCCCTAATAGTATCCCAACTAAAAATTTAAATAAAATTGCCCATCCCTTGGCTTAATCTCTGCTGATGCTTTTAGGAGAGCTTTGGTTAATTCTTTCTGTCTGTGGTCCCAAACTAAGACATGGATTTCAATGCTACTAAGTATAATAATTGGATTTCTTTGGCTGTAGATATGATTGCACCTCTTAAACTAAAGTTTATTAATACGAGGATGCCTCTGCTGCATGGTTTTGCTGTGAATTAGCAGAAGCTAAGACACTGGAAAGCTTTAGAAAAGCAACCGAGAGTAGAGTATAACCCCATACTTACGCAGACTTAACAAGCTGAATAAAACATGTTTAAAATGCTCTGTAAAAAGCAAAGAGGTCCGGGGGGCGGAGCTAGCCACGCCTGGAGATGGCCGCTCTGTAAGCGAGCTCCTCCGGCCGTGTCCAAATCCTGCAACTATCCTGTGAACATAACCTGACAATTGTCCCAAAATCATAGATACCTGCATCGGAAGACGGCGGCGACCGGTGGGCTTGCTCTCTGCCGTCGACATCCACGTTGTGAGGGGTAAAAGCCGCAGCGCTTCCTGAGCCGAGGAGCGGCCTGTGCTGTATGGGAGCGAGCGGCCCGGCAGGTCCACTACGCGAGCCCCGCGGTCGGATGCGAGGAGGCACTGCGGGCGTGGTCGCGTCACTCTGTGGCTACGTCTGGCCGGAACTGCCGCTGAAGACATCGATTCGCCTTGCCCTCCGCTGCCCATTGCCCTCTCATATAGACGAGCGGAGGAGGAGACCGCGGAGCCGAGATGCCATCGTTGCTGTGGGCAGCGGACGGGCCTGGGCGTGGGACCAACGCTGGGTGGCCCCCCGCCGAAGTGACGGGTCCGCTGCTGGGGCCGCCGTTCAGCTCTGCACGGCTCCTGGCAGTCCCGCGCACTGCAAGGTGCGACGGAGAGGACTGCGGAAATCTGCTAGCGCCACTACCGCAGGTGAGGAAGACACCGAGTGCGGCCTTCAGACGCTGACTACCCCACTCTGCTGAGGTGATGGTGGTGCTATAGGGACTGAACTGACAGTGCATGCGACGATCTGCCTCCTATCCGGTGGCTCTGAATGTGGCAATACCGCACCTCCTGTATACGTGGGAGAGCAAGAGACTGTGACCCACAAATTTGATTCGCCTGTGTTAGCTGTTGTCTCTGCGATTGAGGTTGCTACTGTTGAGGCCTGGAATTCGTACGCGGACACACGCAGCTTAGATTGCGCATAGACCATACGCCCCACAGACCCTGAAGCGAGACGTGCGTTACCGGCCTGAGCAAGAGTGGGGACCCCTTCTTGGCGATTTGCACCCTGCAGTTGCTGTCCCCCTGCGAGCGGCCCTGCAGGGTGTAGGAGCCCGGGGGACTGGCTGGGCGGGCCGCGGCGATGCCTCGACCTCGACCTCACGGGCACACTGTCAATAGTGGGCACGGACATACTGTATTATTTACCGGTCCCCTCAGCTGGGGATATTGCGAGGTGGTGCGTCGCGCCCAAGAGGGGACCAGCTGTGTAATCCTGAGCGCAGCCCTGGAATGGTGAGACCTTAGCTGCGGAGACCGGGCTCTTGCCGCGCCATAACTGGTGATCCCTGCTGCTCATGGGAACCGCAGACTCAATGTTCAGGACTCCCTAAGGCAGCTATAAGTGCGCTCTATATAAGGGCAGGAGGACTCCCTGGACTGAGATAGCGCAGAACACATTGGTCACGGCTGCTTACTCCTCATCACCCACTAGCTACAGGTGTGGACAATTGACCCCTGTGAGGCGGAATTTGGGCGCCAAACTTCAGCACGACTTGCTGCTCAGCACATGGGGAAACCAGATAGAAACCAGCCCAAACTGCATTTTGAGCAGTCGAGGAAGACAGTTGAGAACAACTCGGATGACCCACCGGGTAGCCAGGCAAATACGTCAGCAGCGGGTCCTGACACGACCGTAGATTTCCATACTATGTTCGCGACGATCCAATCAACACTGTCATATTGATGGGAAAATAGACTGCTTAACCTACCAAGTTGACCGTATGTCTGAACGTCTCGATAGACACACGGAGAGGATTGACATGGCAGAGCATCGCATTTCAGACACGGAAGATACACAGCGCCAAATGGAGACGAAACAAGTGAAAATTGATAAGACCCTGACGGCAATAATGGCGAAGGCGGAGGATTTGGAAGCAAGGTCACTCCGCAATAATTTGCGCTTCATGGGTGTGGCAGAATCGACCAATACAGGCAACATGGAATGCTACATAGAGACTCTTCTGACTGCGCTTTTTGACAGGGACACCTTTTCGGATGAGTTCATAGTAGAGAGAGCGCACAGATCTCTTGCACCACCACCTCCACCAGGGGCGAGGCCGCGCCCTATAATTGCGAAACTCTTGAATTATAGGGACCGCGATGCAGCACTCCGCAAGGCCCGAGAGCTGGGTCGCCTAAACCACGACGGGATGGACATTTCCATCTATCCGGATTTCACCTCGCAAGTTCAGGAGGCACGAAAGAAATTCCTGGAAGTAAAAAAGAAATTGCATGAGAACAACATCCCCTACGCAATGATCTACCCGGCTCGTCTGAGAGTACCGGACGGCGGCAAGAGTAAGATCTTCAATGAGCCCAAAGAGGTGCTTAAATACTTGCAAATAAAAAACTCACAACTTACACGTCGGAAATCTCCCAGGGGCGCACAAGAAGAACAAGGCAGTACCTCTGATGTTGAATGAAGTTCGACCTCCTCTGCGCTACCTGTGATGCTGAGGCGGAGATCAGGGGCTGCTCCATGCAACACTATATGTGGACTCAGATAAGTACTGGACTTGGATGTTTGGGTTTAAAAACTATTATTCAGAAAAGAGGGCAATAATGTACACTTTCATAGCGCAGGTGCATGTGTCAAAGTTGTAAATTACATCCTACAATCTGGGTTGATAGCCCCTTGATGTTATTAGGTTATGTCGAATGTACTATCCTTTTTCTTTTTAATCAGACAGGATTGGACAGACGACCCCCCCGCGTGACGTAGTCACGGGGGCTCTCGGCTGGTAGCTCCCGCCACCTTGTGTGCACCACAGCCTCTAAATATTTTCAGTATGGGAATGCTTAGGGGTGGGGGACATTGTTATCAGATTCTTGGGTTTGTCTTCGCTATGATTGGGATAGCGAAGTGGGCGGGGGGAGGTAGGGGTGGAAAGTTCAGAAACATGGTCAGAGCAAAGAAGTTTGTTGCCGCATACATTGTGATATACGCATCCACACGACGTTACCCTGCAGCTGTAGCCACACTCACAGGGGATGGATAATAGATCCCAGGCCACGAGAAAATTGGCGTTCATGACATGGAATATACGAGGGCTAAAAAACCCACAGAAGATTAGGAAAGTCTTTGCGTACTTAGACCGTCATAACATAGACGTAGCCTGTCTTCAGGAGACCCACCTCACTAGCGCCACAGAGTGCAGAATTGGAACCAGGTGGGCCACATATAGACTAGCATCTTCCTACTCTACTTATTCCAGGGGCGTAGTGCTTCTCGTTAAACGAGGTGTGCCTTTCACGCTGCTCCATTCGCTTAAAGACGACCAGGAGAGGTATGTTATTGCACAGGGAGATTTTGGAGGCACAATCATAACTATAGTCACTGCATATGGACCGAACATGGATGACCCCTCCTTTTTTGCAGATATATGGGCCAAGCTGCGCACACTTCCACCGTCTGCAACGCTCTGGGGAGGGGATTTTAATACGTGTATTGATCCCCTTGTGGATAGGTCCACAGGTAATGATAGGTATGGAAGACAATCTACAAAGATACTCAAGGAAGGTATGGACGACTATGCTATGATCGATATATGGCGATTACGTTACCCTCACCGTAGGGAGGGCACTTGCATCTCTACCACTCACAACACGTGGTCAAGAATTGACTTCTGGATAGCCACTGCGGATGTAAGTGCCTGGACCACTGCAATAACACACATGCCCAAAACCCTTTCAGATCACGCGCCAGTCCGGTTAGAACTCGCCATTCCCTCACACACCACACAACGGTATACATGGCGCCTGCAACCCAGCGCAATACAAGACCAAGTATTTAAAGCTGAACTAAGACAGGCTATTACTGACTATGTTGAGCATAATGTGGGCTCAGTGGATAGTGCCATGGTACTATGGGAAGCTTTCAAGGTAACGATCCGCGGATTCTGTATTGGCAAACATGCGGGTATACTCAAAGATATCCAAAGACAGCTATCCATGGTTGAGGCGGACATTACACGACTAGAGACCGCATACACAAACACCCTTGACCCCAAGCTTCTGGCTGACATTAGGGGGAAAATTGACACTTACCACGAGCTCGCGGAAAGTGAACTCAAATATATCTCACGTAAGTACACAGCATGTGTTTACGGAGAGGGAGGTAGGCCAGGACGAATGATTTCCAGTAAGATACGACCCATGCACACAACGTCTTACATAACTCAGATAGTGGACACACAGGCCATACCCAAATACGACACCCCCTCTATTATACGCTGTTTCTCAGACTATTATGCTTGTTTGTATACGGCAGGGACAACGACATCTATCACCGAGATAAGTCACTACCTAGATGACAGCCCTGGCGTGGCTGTCTGATGAACATCGAGAATACTTTAGCCACCACATAACGGAAGATGAGCTGCGAGAAGCTATAAATTCCCTCCCAAATAATAAAGCACCGGGCATGGATGGATTGCCCAGGGAATTTTATAAGGAATACAAAGCCTTATTGATTCCTCACCTGGCGGCCATGTACGAGGAGGCATACGAAGATGGCATGTTGCCTCCTTCCTTACGCGAGGCATTATTAATCACTCTCCTAAAACCTGATAAAGACCCGGTTAAATGTGAGTCATATCGCCCTCTGTCATTAATCAACATGGACGCCAAAATACTAGCCAAAATCATCGCCCTTAGACTAAAGCCACTAATGCAGAAGCTGGTTTTGCCGGATCAGGAGGGTTTTATTCCGTCACGCTCCACGACACAAAATGTAAGGACCATATTCGCTATGTTCCACCACTTAAACCCAGAACTGCCGGCTGCTGCGGCTTTGTTAGACACGGCGAAGGCGTTCGATTCCGTGGAATGGCCATATATGTTTACCGTCCTGCGACAAATGGGATTCCAAGAACCGTTTTTGAGATGGATAACACTCTTATATACAGCACCATGTGCACGGCTCAGAATAAATGGCACCACATCTGAACCCATTAACATATATCGAGGGACGAGACAGGGCTGTCCATTGTCGCCACTTCTATTCACGCTAGCACTAGAGCCGCTGGCGTGTAAGATACGACAAAGACACGCAGATACGGCACTACAATTCCAATTACGACCTGTTAGTATATCGCTCTACGCGGATGACATGGTTCTATACACCAGATAACCGGATAATAACTTAAATACACTTATCCGTGAATATATTAGGTTTCAATATTTTTCAGGCCTCAGTATTAATTGGGACAAATCAGTGGTCATCCCACTCACCCCGGTGACGACTAAACCAATACTTGACTATCCGCTGCAGTGGCAGACAGAACCAGTAAAATACTTAGGTGTCTGGATACACCGAGATCCAGAGCTCGTGCTGTGCGAAAACTATGGCAAAGCAATAGCCAAGTTAGAACATCAAATAGATAGATGGATCCGGCTGCCCCTGTCGCTTGCTGATAGAATTGCGCTGCAGAAAATGGTGGTACTGCCAAGGTTTCTTTATTTATTTATGAATATACCGATATGGATTCCACAAGCTCTGTTCACCAAACTGCGCACGGCTATGCTTCGACTGACATAGGTGGGAAAACACGCAAGGGTAGGATGGAAGGATCTGACAAAACCCTACATTCAAGGCGGTTTTGGTGCCCCGACCTCCAACTATACTATTATTGCGCACAGGCGCAACACGCCCACTATTGGCTGCACCCGCACGGACATATACCGCATATAGCAGTAGAATACGAGAGTATGCACCCAACTCCCCTACTTACACTAATATCGTCACCTAGACAGTATACTCCGAATTCGGAGATACACCCAGCGATTTGTACCTCGAGAGCATGGCACACACTAGCGAAACGTGCGCACAAACTCCCAACATACGCACCGGCACTACCTCTGCGACATCACCCACAACTTACGGTGACACAGGAACGCAAAATGCTACATGCGAATGGAAAGTGTATATCACAAGATGACGCAGCCTTAAGCACACATCATACTCCCTTAAAAATCTTTGCATATCTGCGACTGCGAATGGCGGTCAAAGCTTTGTACCCATCATTCCCGGACGAACCGCTGACACATAATACACTACAGGTCCTATTGACATCCACTACGCGGCAATGCTTAGTTACAAAACTTTACACTACGGCTCAACGCGAACAGTTCCACGCCCTGGATAGACCCCTAACTAGATGGGAAGCAACGTTAGGCACAGCCATTGCCAAAGGAGACTGGGACTATAGTTGCATGCAGTTGCAGTTGCTTACGTCAAACTGCAACCTGAAAATTATACATTTTAAGTTTATACACCAGGTATACTATACACCTATGCAGCTGCATAAATACGGATTGAGAGCTGATGACCGGTGTCACAGGTGTAGCGAACGGATTCCTAATGCGCCCTTGGTATGCCTTTTGGGTATTTACAAGATCAAACTGGCACGCAGACGTAAATTCCTGGCGGTAGCGCTGCTGTTGGCTAAGAGACGAATAGCAATGAGATGGGGCAGCAAGCATGTACCGAAATGTAAAGATTGGATTATAGATATGACGTATTGTAAGGCACAGTTGGAAACATATGCAGAGGACCTACCTCTGGCCTCTCGTCCACGAGATTTTTGGGATCAGCTGGTGCAATACCTCGATTCCACGCAAGCAGAGGACTGATTGTGTACATTAGTAAGTGCATATTTATTGTACAATGCAGGCTGTTGCACTCCATTATGCTCTGATGGTTGAAGACTATGTGGGTTCTGTGTACTGAATGCCAAAATATGTTTCCTCCTATCTGTTTCATGATGCAATGAGTCAATTTTCTCTTTTTGTTTTATGATGTGGTTCTGTAAACCAATGGACAAAGAAGGTAGCAAACCATGCACATGTTAACATGTTGACCCTATCGTGTACAGTAATTTGAAACTATGTATATCTATAATGTGAACACTGTACTCTTTGACTGACCAAGGGAAAAAAAAGCAAAGAGGTCTTGCTACTCAGACACTATCTCAGCGGCTGATAGCAAAGTCTTTAAAATTGTAAATGAAAGTTTCTTTCCTTTCTTAAATCAAACATCTTTGCCTAGCTTGAAAGAACTATGGGAGTCTATCCTCAAGTATTTTGAGTGGAAAATAGTGAATATAAAGCAGTCTTGACTCTCTTGCCATCACTGATGCTATGTTAAATTGGGAAGGAATGTCTGCTTACCCCCCAACTAACCCATGTTTCCCGGTATATTTTTGAACCCCACAAATCTTGAGGCTCTTCAGAGACATATTCTTTCTACCAATTCAGGATCGCTTCTCTGTTCCGCCCATTTCTCCCATATGGCAGTAGAGAGCCTTGCTCCCCAGCTTGTTAATCTTTGTAATTCCTCACTAGATCGAGCTAGTATTCCACTTTCTTGGAAAAAGGCATTAGTAATTCCAGTTGTTATGACAGCAGATCCTGAAAACTGAGTGATTATCGTGAAATTTTGAAATTTCCTTACATCCTTTTACAGCCAAGGTCTAGGATAAGGAACCTAATCTTCCACTTTCTGCCTTTCTTCAGGCTCAAAATATTCTGGATAAATCTCAAGTGGGATTGTATCTGTTTCACCACACAGAGACTGCCCTACTTATGGTGTTGCATGACATCCGTATGCTGTTAGCTAACGGTGGAAGCACTGTTTGACTTAAGCGGGGCTTTTGATACAGTCTCCCAGATGGTTCTGTCTCAGAGACATCGATATGTTGGTATTCAGGGAAAAGCATTTAAATGGTTTGCCTTATTTTTAAGTGACATAGCACAAACTGTGATACTGTAGTGTAGCTCCTATTTCCCTAATAGGCTCTGCGCATTGGAATAATATATCCTATAGGTTTGACATAGGACTAAGGTCGGTATGTCCCTAAGGAGTATATTAAACTTAATTACTTGTGCCAGCTAGCTCAGAGGCCACTAGAAACTTCTTGACGACAAGAAGGGAGTAGTTTCTGGCAGCCGCAAAACATGACCACTGTGTTTCCCTTACAGAATCAGGACGTGTCCCAGAGTCGTAGAAACAATAGATAACTATTTCACTCAGCTCAGTCGTGCATGTCTAGTTACTCTCAAAGTTACACAGAAATAACAGACGGGCGTTTCAATAAAGGATTTATTGAACAGTCTTGTTTCTGTTGTAAGTTAAATGTGCTGTTACGATCACAAGACAGTATGCGAGATAAATAATGTACAGAGTGAGCAGTAGAAATAAATAATACTGCGTTAGCATTACCTTTTCAGCATATATGCATTTACATAAAATGACACAGCCTAAAAATGCGAGTACTCATACGATGCGTTTCTAGCCTAGTTCTACCTCAGTGTTCCTAACCTATCCTAGGTGTAGGGAGAAGTAGAAGTAGGTGATGTAATCCTGACTAGAGTATACCAAGAGTATGTTAAGCTTAGTATGCCAAGAGTCCAGTATGCCAAGAGTCCCTCTAGGTTCTAGTCTGCTCCATACCTGAAGAATGAGAGAGGTAGGAATCTCTTTGCCAGACTCGAACTCCAACACCCCGCAAGGGAAGTTAGATCACTGGAAGCTGGACTCTCTGCGTGCAGGAATGACAGCGTCTTCTCAGTGCGTCCGGCCGGGAATCGGGCTCCTCTGAAGTCGAGGTCTCCTCTGATTTACAGGGGTTTGGGAAGGTATATTTATACCTGAAAATGTTAGCATTGACGTGAGTTGGGCAGCGAAAGAGGTCATGAATGAACCCCTAAGGAATAATGGTTCATGCATAATATATGAGTCCTTGAAGAAATCAATAGTCCTGGGCAAGGGAAACTCCCGCAGCCTAAGGGTCTGTTTTTTTCATGAACTCGTTGTGAGGCTAGGGTGGACGGATGTCGGAATCCATGCCTGTATTTGGAGTGCATGGGTTATGCCTAAATAAGGTCTAGGATTTTATGCCTATATAAGGGCAAGGCGAATTGTGCCTATATAAGGACATGAGTCTGGAAAGCCCGTTTATGGACACCCTAGGAAATATACAACACCCACTCCTCTTTCGTGTGTACAATAACACTAAAATGCTAAACATATAAAATGCTAAAACATTAAAATGGAGTACTGCATATAAAAACATATCCTAAAAGCATTAAAAGACATATTAAAAATGCAAAGGTTTCTGTACATCATTTAAGCAATGTTTTTCATTTCCAGCATAAAGTTCGGAATAAATGCAATCGGAATGAAATATAAAAGCAATATTTACATATGACGAAAATGATCGATAAGTTTGTTCAAAATCAAAGTTATTTCCTGTCATAAAAATTAAATGAACTGTTCTAGACACACAAGATGACTAAGTGTCCCTGGAAGTACTGCCAAGTCTGTATTATAAAGCTAGTTCTACTTTAAGCAGATTGAAGTGCCATTTTCGTTCGAAAAAATGGGACAAAAGTTCAAATTTGTTAGAATTCCAAGTTTTTGAAAAATGAAGGCCAAATTGTTACTGCATCTCTGGAACACAGTATGCTGAATCAGAGTCAGTTTACGGGTCTGGTGTAAACATGAGATCATCTATTTCAATAGACAAAACATCATCCACTGTCGTTGGTGTAAGTTGAAACACCTCGTGTAAGAGATTGACCGCACAAAGATGTGAAGCATCGCTCTCAGCATAGGTCGCCGCAGCAATGTTCGCGTCCGTTGTTACCTGTGTGCCTGGAGTTGTCTCTCGTACCTCAGCAGCTGCCGGAAGCGTCTGTGAGATCTCAATGAATGCTGACATCAGGATTGGTAGCCTCTGGGGACAACACAAAGCATGGGCCGTTATCGGTACCAGCAAAGTATCGACAATCTTTGGCGTGGCTGATGGATATGTTAGACAAGCGTCCAACACGCATTCTTCACCGCATAGCAGGCATCGTAGAACAGGTAAGATGCAATCTTGCCAGATTGGTCTAAATGACAGGAACCAAGTTGTATTAAGGTCCCGTAGACGAGTCATACCCAATAGCTGTACTATTTGCTCACGGCACTTTCTTTCAAGGAGAGCTTTCTCCATTTCGCTCGGAGTGATGTCTGCGAATAGGCTGGCCATAGCTCAATAGCAGAAAGATGAATAAAATTCCGGCAACAAGTGCGAGAATTAATGGTATGCCACCAAACACCGAATGTGCAAAGTTGGGGATAATTCCAAGTATTGCCTGGAAAGGTGCTAATAGACTGGAGCAAATGCTCTTAAATACATGTACAATTCCGGTCGTATCTGACATGTTAAAGATACACGATATCATTTCTACAAAATGTATAGGGCAGTTTGTACGTATTAAAGTCTGTATCTCAGCCGAAGTCCTTGCTACTTGTAGATCATAGGTTTCTTTGGCCGAGGTCAAAGGCACTGTTTGCTGTAAAAGCATGGCTTTCATTCTGCTCAAAGTATCAAATCTTATAAAGGAGACGTTCAGCGAAGGCCATAGCGGCGACTCCCTGACTGTGTCTATTGGGGTAACAATACTTGCATACAGCAAGTGACCCTGGAGTTGACCGTTACTAGATATGGGATGCCTGGCAACATTCCGCAGCAACTCTGATCATTCAACATGAGGTAACTCCCGTTAGAAAGTTGTCCAAACGTTGGATTAACCACAGCAGCTGGTGTACCCCGCTGATGGCAAGACAAATTCGCCACAGAACCATTACAAGCCCCGTGTAAAGAAATGTCCTGACACATAAGTGAACCGGTCAGTGCATGTTTACAGTTGGTACCACTTAGAAACACTTCACGATCCCCACTCCAACATCTATGTGTATACGGTAAATCCCAAGATGTCTTAATGTATTCCTTACCCAACCTTTCATATTTGCCTGCTTGCACTTGTCTGAGGCAATACTGAAACTGAAAAGTAGTCACAGGTAATGTTATTTTGCCATGAATAACCCATTCTGTAGCTGGTTTTTCTGCCACTGTGAATGGTAACTTCTCCAGTTTTTCAATGCTTAGCACTGTATACCTTGCTCCTCTTTGTGCCCATTCGATCTGTTTATCAGTGAGATTGTATTCTGCAAACAGAGACGACGTGTTGATTAAACGCCACGGCACATAGCCCGCTCGCAAAGATTGCAGCGTCCAGCTCAATAACACTATAGAACGTAATTGGGATTGACCTTGTTGTAACATAGCCAAATCTTGTTCTAGAATGTCGATAGCAGAGGATACAATGCCATCCAATTAATATATTCTGGAGGACAAAGTTGTTAACCCATTGTCGACCACAGAGAGTGTTTTCTCTAAATTAATACGATCAAGTTCACGTATTCGTTCTGCGGCCTCTATCTGTGACACTTTCCATGCTTCATTATAAGCAGCATAAATGCCAGCATATATGAAACGTTTTTGACGCGGTTTTCTTGGTTCAAGCAAGAATTCCCTAAGATCTGCGTCTCCTGTAAGTAAGGATAAGTGTTGTTTCACATCCTGTAGTGTAGATTTATGCAGCCAATCGAGGCATAATTTTCCTACACTATATGTTGTTACTACCCCCAGATGTTGTCTCTGGACATATCTTGGGTCTGGCCTACGTATAGTAAAGCCCTGAGTTTTGTTCAAGAACCTTTCCTGACAGTTGTTTGTGTCTATGGGCCAGATCAACCATTTCTTCCAATTTGGATCAGATCTGTTGAGTTGTAGTATATTGTCAACTGTCACCACTGCCTTTGTATTATTATCACTGGCAGGTGTTGGCACAGAAGGTGATTTCATCTCTTTGATCTTGGCTAATCCAAGACAAGATGTTTGTTGGACGGTTTCATTCAAAAACAGTATTTGTTCAGGGATGATACAGGCTCTAAACAAAGCTTCTATACCCTGTACTTGCCAATCTTTACTACCCCAGACAGTTTTTGTCTCAATTGTGTCTTTCCATAAGTCGAAACCCTGTGTAGACAGTTGGGCAATAAATGATGCAGAGTAAATCTGTTTCGTATTTGTTAACATAGTTTTCAGACCTGTTTTGTTTATATTTCTATAGTAAAACGTTTCTGGGTCAGATGTATTGTATCCTGAAAAATATGGAAACTTACTAGCAAAAGTTTTTGAACTACCTTGTGGTGTAGGACAATGTTCCCATTGGTTAAACATAAACACATTTCTTGGATATGCAGTTTTATGCAAATAATGATGACCATGGTGGTTATAACAATACAGTTCTTCATAGTCTGATGAACCCTCTAAATATTCATTTTTAGAAAATGCAGCAGATTTTTCTAGATCAAACATTATGTCAGTCACAGTCTCAAAGTCCCAATCATCTGAATAGGTACTGGACGTAATTAAATCACTTAGTGAAATTTTAAACAAATGTGGAATGTTCAATTGTTCCGTTGGTCCGAAAATTTCATAATCTGTTTTGTCCCACACTATACCATCGTGTATAGGAACAGCTGTGATGTTCACTGATGACAAGTCTCTTGCTTCACGATGGGAAGATTTATGAGGTTTCAAAAGTACGTTTACGTCTTTTCCTTCACTGTTCACATGGATGTATCTGCCACTTATAAGCACGCTTACTGTTGTTACCAAAGCTAGCCAGAGCAGAAAAACAAAAAGTCCAGATGTAATCCAGAGTTCAATCCATGGCGAAACCAGATAAGTCTTTTTCAGAAAGTGAATAAAGTCTTGTACTTGCTGCTTGAGTTTGAATGATGCTGGCGCCGTTTCAGGTTCACTTGGATCTTCTGAGAACGTATCAAAGTCAATGAAATAGCCAGAAGCAGTTCTGTCAATTGTTGGAATTGCATCAGGATTTGTTGAAATCACAGGAGACAGTTCTTCACGTGTCACGTTGGTGTAGACAGGTGTATTTGGACGAACTGTTATTTGGTTGTCAAGAGGGATGAGTTCCATAGCTTGGTTGCTTAGTCCTTCGTTTGTTACAGCTGAATTCTCGATCGTGATCAGTCTTTCAGTCTGAACCTCTTGAATAGTAGCGAGAGGAGTGCGTCTGCTACTAGGTCGGAGTCCACGAGGCCTACTGCTTAGTATTGGCCACATACTGTGGTTTGATCAGGTCGATGGACACAAATCTTTTCTCCTTTCTTCCAGCAAGGGGCGGCAGAAGTACTGTCCTTGTTCCTTGAACAGCTAGAACAGGTACCGGTTGTCTGTAAGAAGGTCCAAATTCCTTCTTGTCCGCAATTTTTTCTCTGACTAGATCCCCAACTTTCGGAATCCAGACAGGCCTTGCTGGGACCGCCGATATTTCCCCAGTGGTGGTTGGCTGTAGGGATACGTTGCTTTGTTTCGTTCTTAATTTGTTAAGATCCTGTAAAACAGCCAAACGATCTTTGATATCAAATAGTTTATTTTCCACCACTGTGCCTACGTGTTCTAAGTCTGGAACCCACATTCTTGTCCCAAATAGGACCTCATATGGAGTGACCCCCCTAGAGAACTTCTTGGCAGATTGTTGAGAGCGCGCTGTACGCTATTGAGGTGTTTGACCCACCCATCACCCGAACCTAATACCCTAGCTGTTATAGACTGCTTTATGTCCCGGTTTTTCCTTTCCACAACAGAATTTCCCTCAGGATGGAATGGAGAGGAGTACCGCAATGCAACGCCCAGACTGGCCATGGCCTCCTTGTAAGCTCCTAGAGCTAAACGCAGGACCCTGGTCAGAATGTAGCGGGCCTATTGCGTATGTGCCGATAAAGACTCGCAAATCTTTTATAACAGTTCGAGCGTCAGCCGAGCGCTGAGGCCATAACCATAGGAACCTAGATTCAGTATTTATGGGAATGCCTTTGTCCAGTGGGACGCAGGCGAGTAGATAGCCTAATACTGTCTAACAGTGGTGTCTGTACTGGGCTGCCGCATTCGCAGCATGGTATCTGGTGGCTCTCTCGCTGTAATTTACAGTCTAAGCAGTTGTTGATGAATATTTGAATGTGTGTATTCATTCCAGGCCACCAGTACATCTCTTTTAATTTCAAAATTGTGTTTGAGATCCCTTGATGTGACAGACCCTCCCCCAAATGTGTTTCATAAATTAAGGCTGCTCTTCGTTCCATGTTTGGAGTTACCCTATCCCCCACTCCAGGGATTCGAGCAAAAGGAACGTTGTTCGCATCAATTACATAAGAGTACTTGAGTGGAAACTTTTTTGGTAACGCTGCACTGCTGCCTTTGCTTGAAGCATTGACAGCTAACATTATCTCACCGTCTATTTTTGTTTTTGAACGAGTGATCGCAGCTACGGAAGCCGTCTGAACAGCCCCCTTTGCGGCTTCGTCAGCCAATGAATTCCCTGCAACGTGAACGCCATCACGCTGATGACTCAGTGTGTGAATCACGTGAGCCTTTGGTAGTTCGTTTTTCAACTGAACTACTTGTTCCCAAAGCAGTTTGTGCTTTATTGTGACACCTTTCGCATCTTTGAAACCATTTTCAAGCCAGGTTCGTATATAGTCATTATACGACTGAACACAGTAAAAGGAATCGCACACGATTAGTGTGAGGAATTCTCGATCCGTACTCTCAAGTGCCAGTTTGAATGCCTTTAGTTCAGCTCGCTGAGCTGTACAATCACCGAGTGATTGAGTTTTTGTGACCATAGGTCTGAAGATGTCATTTCGCATGCGACCTTTAACGATAGCACACGCTGCACTGTAAGCTTGCTTACTCCCTGTTGCGGGCTGTGCGGATCCGTCAGTGTAAATTATGAATTCATACTGATCAAGAGGCAGAATCTCAGTGGGCAGAGGACATTCTTGTTCATATTGGAGAAATGCTTGTGTTTTTAAATCTGGATCAAAAACATATTCAACATCAGGTGCAGCAAGAGAATCAACCCATTGTATCCATCTCGGATGTAGTGCTTTAGCATTTGGAATGCTTGCTTTTGTGACCGCTTCTAAAGCGAGTACCGGGGTTACGACAATTATGCGTTTCCCTTGGCCTAAGGCTCTTTCTTTTGCTACAGCTGTTTGAACTGCTGTTAGAATTTTTTCAGTAGAACTGAATCGCATTTCCGCTTGTGTGTACAAATGTGATTTGTACGCGATTGGTACTTTTTCACCCTCATTGAAGGTTAAGTAGGTGAATCCACATTGACCCGAAATTATTCGAATCACCAAATTTCTTTGACTTACGCGTGTTTGTAAGTGATTTGTTGCTAACATGTTAGCCTGGAGTGAACGCAAAATTTCTGTGTGTTCGTTTGTCCAGTTTTTGATTGAAAAATCAGGTTTAATTAATGCGTAGAGAGGTTTAACCCTTTCTGCATAGTTTAGTATGTATGTTCTTCCAAAATTTAGGAAACCCAGAATGGATTGTAAGTTTTTTAGCGTCTTTGGAGGTTGGAGCAGCGCACATTTCTCTAGAAAGTTAGCTGCCAAGCTCTTGCCTTCACTTGAAAGCTCATATCCCAAAAATAGGACATTGAGATGGGCAATTCGGGACTTTTTAAAGTTGAACTTGTAGCCCTCAGAGGCGAATCCCAATATAATGGTGCTCACCCTGTTCAAGTGTTTGTCCAAGTCATCGTCTGTCAGATAGATGTCATCGACATAGGACAATGCCTCGTTGTCATAGATTTGTAGTAACTCCGTTACCCTCGCTGAGAATAAACCTGGGCTGTTTTTGAACCCTTGTGGGAGTCGACAAAAGTGACGCTGGGTCCCCATTATGGAGAATGCCGTTAAGTACCTACTTTCAGGTGCTATATTTTGACAAAAGAAACCATTTGAGATGTCTAATGTTGTTTTGTATTTTTTACGCACAATGTTATTCATTAATGCTGTGCTATGTGCATTTTGCACTGCAAAAGTTTTAGAACAAGTGTTTAAATGTCTGTAGTCCAAAACTACACGATATGTATTGTCTGGTTTGGAGATAGGAAACAAAGGATTGTTCATTGAGGAGGTGCTTGTTTCAATCACCCCTTGATATTCAAGTTGATCTAAGATCTCCCTGACTAGCTTCTTGCTTAATAGGATACTGCCTTTGTGCAGTTGGTTCATGTTTCAGATTTATTTTATGGTGAGGTGAGTCCTCATCCCATCCTACATGATTTTTATATAATGCTGGAGCCTGGGCCACTGCCCATTTTCTGGCATATGTATATTTTAGGTGAATTGGTATGTGATTGGAGAAGGCAGGCATAATAATGTCCTCGCCGTGTGGGCACTCCCTGACAAATTGTGGTGGCCAGTCCTTTTCTGCTAGAAGTATGTCATAACCCTTTGATAGTCTTTCCCAAAAGAGTGCTTTAACCTGTCTAGGTTTGTCTCCCTCCATCCGGAGTGTTATGTCAAATAACTTTTGTGGAGTACTAACCCTGGTGTCTACAGTCTCTACTGTAATGTACTCATTCAAGTCCACTATCTCCAGAAGTTCCTTCAGGTTCTGGTGAGCTATTGTGACTTCTGCTGCACTGTCCAGCATTGTCTGAGCCCATTCTCCGTTCTTGAGTTGTGTTCTCAGTATTCTCGGCATGTCTTACTTTCAGACCTGCTACTTTCTTTTTGGAGAATTGAGGTTTTTCTTTAATTTTTGGAGCGTGTTTGTCGTCTTTCGATTTCACGCGTTCTTCTCTATGTTCTGTTCGTCCTCTTCTTTCCGAAGTCTGTGATGAGACCTGAAAGGGACGAGAGGAACGTGTATCAGTATCTTGATACCTATCAGGTTTTCTCAAATTATCCCTAGTCCTGAGGTTATACCTCCTTTCAGATTTCGGGATTGAGAACCTTTCTCATTTGAATTTTGTTTAGGAGACTCCCACTTCTTTTTAGAAGATGTAGGAGTTTGTTTAATTGAGTCCTTCTCAGGACTTTCAGATAGTTTCGGCTTCACTGGTCTTCCACCCAAACTATCTCTGCCTAATTCTGCATAAGATTGTTCTATTATTCTGGGTAGCTCTGTTTGATGTTCTGTAACATCGAATTCCCTTAATTTTTGTCGGATCGCCACTGCTGCTGCCTCCCTTTAATATTAGATAATATTATTGTTGAGACCTGGTCGAAATTTTTCAGTAATTTCATACCTAAATTTAAAGCAGGCTCTGCCCCGTATTCGTTTTGAATTTGTTTTAGGACATCAGGTATTACCGCAATCGATGGAATACCATGTGTTTTAGTATAGATGGCAGCAAAGACTGAGCCCCAAGTGGTGCAGTCTTCCAGTTGTGGTGTGATCCCCATTGGTAAACTAATGGTTAGGATTCTGTGTTTCTCATGTGGGCTAGTATTTGGAAATACTGCTTCGATTTGAGTAATTTTTTGAGCTATCCAAAATGGAATTTGCTCCCGCTTAGTGGGCATTTTACCCATGACTGCGTATAGAGTCTGTGGTGTAATTTTTAAAGTATTCCCCTGGTGGGGGTTTGATTTGGAATTGTTAATGGTGGTTGGACTGTAAAAGTCCGCATGACATATTGAACTAATTGTCTGTAGATTTTTATTAACTCTGTGAGTTGAGTAAGTAGTTCCTCATCTGACATTATTTCGATGTCGGGATGAGGTGTATAGCCGGCTAGAATCGGCCATGTTGCTCCTGGTCTACCTAGTGGACCGAGCCTGGTTATGTTTTTGTGATGTTTTAGGGCGCTTTAAACCAGAGCTGATGCTCTTGGTAGGTTAATGGAATTTCAATATCCTCGAAAGGAATGTATTCCTCTGGTGGTTCATCTTCTTTGTAGAAGTGAAATGTGTGAGTTACTGAATTGGATTCAGGAAATATTACCCCTGAATAGAATACCTCTGTCTGAAAGATTCATGTGCCTCTATCACGAAAACTGCTCTACCTCCTCTCGGTGATAGGCCATGTTTTATAAGTTTTAGAGTAATGGCTCTTCTTAAGTTTGGAGCGATGTCGATGACACCCTCCTCGGTTTCATTTAAACCTGTATTGTTAAAAAGTGCTGCTTGGGCTCGATCAGCCGCAGCTCCACCGTTTCTGGCGGGATTGTCCCCGTTTAAGGACATTTTGTTTTATGAAAAATGTAGAACAAGTTTCAAGGAAACAAAGATAAGGTGAACAATATTTTGGATCACTGTATCCTTCAAAGTTGAGCTAAGCAAACAGCTAATATATAGGGTACTACCCTATGTAGCCGTGGTGGATACTTAACCCTGCCCACTCCAGACGTCTTTAGGAGTATATGGGTAGGGGTCTCTGAGAGAAAAGAAGAAGCACGGCTGAGTTACTCAGTATCTAACGTTGAATTACTGCCTTACCAAACGTTGGGCGCCATGTAGTGTAGCTCCTATTTCCCTAATAGGCTCTGCGCATTGGAATAATATATCCTATAGGTTTGACATAGGACTAAGGTTGGTATGTCCCTATCGAGTATATTAAACTTATTTACTTGTGCCAGCTAGCTCAGAGGCCACTAGAAACTTCTTGACGACAAGAAGGGAGTAGTTTCTGGCAGCCGCAAAACATGACCACTGTGTTTCCCTTACAGAATCAGGACGTGTCCCAGAGTCGTAGAAACAATAGATAACTATTTCACTCAGCTCAGTCGTGCATGTCTAGTTACTCTCAAAGTTACACAGAAATAACAGACGGGCGTTTCAATAAAGGATTTATTGAACAGTCTTGTTTCTGTTGTAAGTTAAATGTGCTGTTACGATCACAAGACAGTATGCGAGATAAATAATGTACAGAGTGAGCAGTAGAAATAAATAATACTGCGTTAGCATTACCTTTTCAGCATATATGCATTTACTTAAAATGACACAGCCTAAAAATGCGAGTACTCATACGATGCGTTTCTAGCCTAGTTCTACCCCAGTGTTCCTAACCTATCCTAGGTGTAGGGAGAAGTAGAAGTAGGTGATGTAATCCTGACTAGAGTATACCAAGAGTATGTTAAGCTTAGTATGCCAAGAGTCCAGTATGCCAAGAGTCCCTCTAGGTTCTAGTCTGCTCCATACCTGAAGAATGAGAGAGGTAAGAATCTCTTTCCCAGACTCGAACTCCAACACCCCGCAAGGGAAGTTAGATCACTGGAAGCTGGACTCTCTGCGTGCAGGAATGACAGCGTCTTCTCAGTGCGTCCGGCCGGGAATCGGGCTCCTCTGAAGTCGAGGTCTCCTCTGATTTACAGGGGTTTGGGAAGGTATATTTATACCTGAAAATGTTAGCATTGACGTGAGTTGGGCAGCGAAAGACGTCATGAATGAACCCCTAAGGAATAATGGTTCATGCATAATATATGAGTCCTTGAAGAAATCAATAGTCCTGGGCAAGGGAAACTCCCGCAGCCTAAGGGTCTGTTTTTTTCATGAACTCGTTGTGAGGCTAGGGTGGACGGATGTCGGAATCCATGCCTGTATTTGGAGTGCATGGGTTATGCCTAAATAAGGTCTAGGATTTTATGCCTATATAAGGGCAAGGCGAATTGTGCCTATATAAGGACATGAGTCTGGAAAGCCCGTTTATGGACACCCTAGGAAATATACAACAATACTGCCTCCTTTCTGCTTTCAGTCTATGTTCTTGTCCTGGGGGTTTCCACAGAGACCAGTGCTTTGTTCAACAGTATTTAACATATGTCTATGTTGGGAAAACTTATTAGGGCTTTTTTTTTTTTATGTCGTATGCGGACAAGTCCCAAATTGTCATCTCTGTGGGTGATGTTTCAGCTACGGCTTCCAGCCTTCATACTTGCTTAACATTAGTACCTCACTAATGCTAACATGGAGACAAAATAGAGCTGCTTAATTCTGGCCCATTTCCATCACAAGGTTCCACACTGGTGGCCATCTGAACTGGGTACTGCCCCTATACCTTCAAAGTCAGTAAAAGATCTGGACTTATACGTGGCCACAGACTTCAGTTTTCAAAAACAAATTAATGTTGCAGGGCTACCTGCTTCTGTTAGTTATGAATAAATTGCTTTTTCTCCTGTTTTTTATCCTGCCTATGGGGGGTACTGCAAAATGTGGTCCAGGCAACAGTAGTATCACACCTGAATTATTGTAACATCGTCTACCTGGGCCTTCTCTTGAAGTTATCTGGTCTTCAACTTATTCAGAATTTGCAATCAGAATTCTTCTTGGATTGCCTCGTAGTTGTTTGGTAACACGTACATGTCTTGAGAACTATTTGGTCTCTTTACCAGAATACTTGAGTGCAAGTTAAGCTGCAGACTAATGCAGCACTTACCAAGAATGTTTACACAAATAAAGGGTTAATGCAGGAATGTGTCCTGGCATCCACACTTTTTATTTTATTTGTTGTTGATATTGGCTATGAAATTGGCACTCAGAGAGCCAGCCCACCAACATTTGTGGGTGTTCTGCTCCGAATAGTACAATATACGGATGACACTGTACTTTTAGATACAAACTCAAATAAGGCTTCAATTCTCTCCACAGGCTTTTGGCCTACTGTACAACTGGAATTCTCTTGTAATTAACTATACAAAATAGAATATTGTGGAGTTCATAGAAGCAGAAATGCTTTGCTGCCAAATTGGAATCACGAAAATGCTGTGCACTTGTGATTACAATTACCTAGCAGTCCCTTTTCACAAGAGAAGCTCAAATAGAACACATATATCACATTTGAAACCAAGGGCAGCCTTGCTCATTTTTGCAAAAGAGGCTCAGATTTACTAATCTTTCACACTACGCAATGCAGCATTGGAATTTGCTGCACTGCGTTGCATGAATGGGAGAGAGCAGAAATGCGCCATGTTTACTAAGACGGTAAAGATGCCCTCAAGGGATTCTTTTCAGGATCTGAGCTTTCTATAATTTCAGAACATAAATTATCTTAAGCCCTAAATAGTGGCTTATTCACAATCAATGTCGAAATAAATTGACAAATTATACAACGAATCAAACACAAAAGAGAAATAAAATTCAACAAAGATAAACAATTCAACACAGGTGTATACTTAATCAGATTTAAATTAATGTAGAAAAACTGTATTATGAAAAAGTGTACAAATTACAAATCACATGAGAGCAAAAGTGACTGAGATGGACTCTTTCATATTGATCTTTTAACATGACACACTTTTGCCCTAGCCCATTTCACAAATTGATTAACAGGTGAACCATCATTGACATTATAATGAATAATTCCTGACAGGTTGTTAACAAAGAAAATGGGTCAAAATGTTGATGTTTCGGTCTTTGGTGTGAAGACATCTATAAGACCATCCCCAGGACGTAAAATCCTGTGTGTGTTGATGACCCTGAATAATAAGGAACCTAGGGGGATATTCACAAGAACGTGCGATAAACATCGCCAAAATAGGCCAACGCAATTTTCCATATCGCCGCCTATCACGGGAAAATAACTCCGTGTTAACGTGGCATTCTCAACACGGCGGTAACATGCGATAGTTACCCGATAACGCGTCAAATGTCCGCGACAACAGTCCCGTGACGGCGATAAGAATCTAAAGCCAAACGTGAAAAAAGGTGCGATGTGCCCAACTGCAATAAAAAAGTCAGCGACAAGCAGCGCCAGGCCTGCAAGTCCCACAAGTCAGGCTGCAAAAAGCACAATAAAAGCGGCAACACAAAACACAAACAAAACACAAACAACTGCGAAGCACCATGGAGGTAGCCGGAGCAAGTACAGAGGACAACCAGAACCCCACAAGCCCCACGGAGGAGCAGCCTGGGACCTCTGGGTCAGGGAAGGGCAAGGAGAAGAAGAAGAGGAAGACGCGGTTCAGTCCGCAGGAAAACAGGATCCTGATAACGGAGGTGACACACCCACCATCTAATTGCCATTTGTGAGAATGTCAGCACTAAATGTTGCACTTACACTTGTCAGAGTGATGTGCTAATGCAGAAGATTGACATGCACACAGGGAATGTGTGTTGTAATGAATACATTTGCACATGCCGTGCCTGTGGTCATTTTGTCCAGTCCCATGACTGCCAAGGACAGTCCCAATGTGACGTGCTCATGTGAAGAAATTGTCAATGATTGTGTTCCTTCGGGCTATTCCTGCTGCAGCTGCACTGGGGTGTGGTCCACCTGCCTCATCTTCCTCATCATCGTCCGGTGCATCTGGCACTTGGATCCATGGGGCATTGGTGCGTACACATATGTTGTGCAACACACAACATGCGACTATCATCTTGCACACTATTACCGGGCTGTACAGGAGTCTTCCACCTGTGATGGCCAGGCACCTGAAACGTGACTTCAACACGCCAAATGAGCGCTCCACAATGCCCCTGGTGCGTTTGTGGGCTGCATTGTACTGCCTCTGGGCCGGGGTGTTCGGGGCTCGGAGGGGTGTCATCATCCACGGGCAGAGTGCATATCCTTGATCACCTGTGACAGGGGGGAGAGACGTGTCAATCGGTTGTTCTGCATTCTGTGTTGGCAGGCTGATTAGTTCAGTGGTGTGTGATGTGTGCGACTTTGGGATTCATGAATGACATGTCATGCATGTGGCAGATGAGTGGCATCCATGTGTATTACGTTGCCTCACAGCTGCTCCTCACTACCCCTGAGCCTATTCACTTGTGTGCGCTGCGCGGTTGCATCACTTGCACTCCTAAGACACACCGTTGTCATGGCTGTCTGCACATGTCCACAAGCCTGACGACAACACTATGAATATGGCCGTTGAAGGTGGTCTGCCTCGTGTGTGTAGGCCTATGGTCAGGATATGGCGGACACAGAGACACACGTAGTAGTTGCTTTGGTGGCCATCCCGCTACTGAACCACGCCCAGAGCCCCGGGCTATGTATTCCCACCCCTACGCTGGCCCAGCCCACTACGCTTACGCTTACAGGGGGGGGGGGGACATAGATACATGTCCAAGGTCTTCCCCACTGCCTGAGGTAACATGGTTGCGTCCACTGTCCATAACACTACAAACTACAGCAGTATATGTCCACATGGACACGTCTGTGCTCTGCATACTGATGTCTGTCCAGCACATCACCGCCACACTTGGCATTGTGTACATTCTAAGTCATGGGTCTCCTGCCTCCTTCGCACAGACTTGGTCCCCACCACTCCCCACATTCTGCAATTGTGTGGCAGAGGTGCCATGACGTGGATGGTTTGTCTACATGTCTGGCCCCTGTTACCACAGTTCCTTGTGTTGTCGTGTCTGGTAGGTGGGCATGTTGTTTGGCATGTTGTATGTGATTCAGTAACGTGAGCATTACCACAGTTGTGAGTTGCATGATTGTGGAGTCGAGGTGTGTGGAGTGTTCATTTGGTACTTACCAACGAGCAGTGCATTTCCATAGGTACCATCCTGGAAGCGCTGGTTGATGATGGACTGTCGGAAGATGTAGGAATCATGCACACTGCCTGGGTAGTTGGCGACGACATTGGTGAACAGTCCCCGGTGGTCCACTATTGCCTGCACATTGATGGAATGCGTGCGCTTTCTGTTGCGGTAATTGTGTGCAGTGTCGGCAGGGGGCACAAGTAGGACATGTGTGCAGTCAATTGCCCCCAACACGTGTGGGAAGCCAGCTATGGCGTAGACGCCTTGCTTGGTCTCCAGCTGTTCCTGCGCAGTGTGGGGGAAGTGAAGGTGCTGGGGTATGAAACTGATGATGGCATCCAGGACAGGTGTGATGAACTTTGATAGGGCTGGCTGTGAGACTCCTCCGACTCTGGCAGTTGTTAGTTGGAAGGTACCAGAGGCCAACAGGTGCAGCACAGCCAGCAGCTTTGTCTGCGGAGGGATGTTGGTTGTCCGCTGTGTTGGTACCGTCATCCTGTGGGCAATGTGGGTCAGGATGAGGAGGATGGTTGTCCTTTTGAGCCTGTAGTGGGCAATGACTTCCTCTGGCTTTAAGTCTGTGAGGCTGGTGCGTTTTCTGTAGTTCCGCTGTCTTGTTCTGCGCTGCCTCTGTGGTAGTCCAGAGGGGAAAGTCAGGGGGGGGACCTGGGGGTGGTGGCGGTGGTGGTGGGTGTTGTGGGCCTCTGGGGTCTCCGAGCTGCATGATCAGTAGCTCCATGGCATCTGTTGGTCTTCAGATGTGGCTCGGGGATGGGCTCCCTTTTGTGCTGCAGGTTGTCGTCCTGCTTAACACCAGCAGAAGGCAGGTGTTAAATCCCTGCTGCTAACGCGCATTATCGCCTGTTTTTGGATCGCATCGCAAATCTGGCTGGTCGTTGAGAATCTCGCGAAGTGGTGTTTTTGTGTGTTTTTGCACGGGAACGCCTACTCTGCATATCATTAGCATTAGTTGTCGCTCTCATCCGTGGCGATGTTTTCTGCGGTAGCTATCGCGGGAAAACTGGCAATGTCGGCAGTTTGCACCAGCTTGTGAATGGGGCAATAAATCTATCGCCACTTTTGCGGCGCTGAAGTGCCGATAAATCGGCGATGAGTCCTTGCGAATATGCCCCCTAGTTGTATGTTCCAAACCCATACAAAACAGCAACCATTAGTCGTGAGTTGCCAGCATCTTTGTTGTCGTCCTAACTTATTCCATTCGATCGGATAAGTTAGGACAACAACGAAGATGCTGGCAACTCAAGACTAATGCGAGAGCTGTCTAATTCACAGCAATTAATTACTCAAACTAATGAAAATCGGCACTACTTTATGAGTGTTTGCCCCATATGGTGACTACCATTTTAATCCTGATCTTTGGAGCACCATTGTTTCTTGGTTGCTGTTTTGTATGGTTCACAGTCAATGTATTTCAGGTGTTGGTGTTATCTGATCGTGACGCTCAATTGGATCGTCTAAGCACGGGTGTGCAGCAGTATTTCTGTATGAGGTGAGCAGTCATACTCTTGGCCGTGAGGGGCCCAGCCTCTTCATTTCCACATTGGCTGGCAAAGACTGCAGCAGCTGGGCAGAGGCATCCTAGACATGCTACTCCAGCCCTCGCAGTGGGTAATCCCTTCCTTCTGGTCTAGGAGATAGGGTGAGGTCTTTGGGACCAGGGAACTCAGAGAGTGAGAGTGAGAGAGAGAGAGAGAGAGAGAGAAAGAGAGAGCAGGTCCTCCCTCTTCGTCTGTGGCAATCACAGAAGCAGGCGTTAAGGTAAAATGATGCTAATGAACTTAAAGCCAGATGTGCATACCTTTAGAATAGCAATTTCTAAATAGCGGTTTGTTTGGAATCGCTTTTCTAAATGTATGAAAGTTTTCTTTAAATGAGCGATTCCAAGTGGGCCAATAATGAACCTACCTCATGAATATTAATGAGGTAGGTCGCAATTTGTGACCCACCAGGAATCGCAGCCATCATAGCTGACCACCAGGCCTGCGCTTGCATTTTATTAAAGCAGACTTTTTTTTTAAATGCTACTCTTTTCCCTTAAAAGAAACGGGACCACTTTTAAAAAGAAAAGTTTCTTTTTTGAATTTCTGTTTGTTTAACAGGAGGCAGTGATCTTCTGGAGATTTTTTTTTACATTCACAAATGGGAAAGGGTCTCTTGGCCCTTCCTGGTTCCAAATGCATTACCACTACACTTCAGTAGTCGGTAAATTATTAATGTTTTGTGTTAGACCTGGTACCATTGGCGTGAGTCTCCCTTCCACTTTTTTCTGATTGCCTCCTCTGTTTTTGATCTGTTTGCTGGTTTTAGATGCTTTGGGCACTGTGCCACTGCTATTCAGTGCCACAGTGCAAGTGCTCCCTATGTTAAATTGATGTATTGATTAGTGACTCCATGATTGGATCATTTGATTTACTTGTCAGACCCTAGTATAGTGCACCAGGTGTGCCCAGGGCCTGTAAATCAAATGCTGCTGGTGGGCTTGCAGCAGTGGTTGTGCCACACACAGAAGCGGCTTGTAAAGTGTGTCTCAGGCCTGCCATTGCAGAGCCTGTGTGCATCTGTGACTGCAAGTCGACTTGGCAAGTGCACCCACTTGCCAGTCCCTAAACCTTCCTTTATCTTCATATCAGACAACCCTAAGGTAGGCCCAAGTGCAGGGTGCATTGTAAGTGTAAGGTAGGACATGCCCTGGTGTGTGTGGCATGTCCTAATAGTGAAATACAGCCATTTTCGTTTTTCACTATTGCAAGGCTACCTGTCCCCATAGGCCAGAATGGGCAGTTTGATTATAACATCTTATAATCCTAACTGACCCAGGGAACATGGTAGAAATTCGAGTTTAGTATGCCTGAACTCAGAATGATAAAATACATTTTTTAGTAAAAAGTTGGTTTTAACATTCTGTGTTTGAAAATACCACTTTTAGAATGTAGGTATTTTCTTGCCTAACTGTCCAAGCCTGCCTCTGCTAGGTTGTGTATTGTGTGTCTGATTTTGTGAGTGACAGGGGCTGGGGGATTCCAGGAGACAGGGTGAGTCAGCACAGGGCTGAATAGACCTATCTGCATGTAGAGTGGTGGGAGGAGTTGCACCTGGGTCTGAATAGGGCTGTGCCTGCCTTCCACAATGCTGGCTCCACCTCCTGTGGTGCGTCTGATGTCCCTGGCCCACCCTGCCAAAGGAAAGAAGGAGTCCTGTAAACAAAGTTCTCCAGGACTGCACACAACTGGTTGGGACTAGGTACAGGCCCCTCTGCCTTCAGAGGACAAAGGATTTTGCAGTATAAATATGGGGACCCAGACCCCAAGACTTTAGATCACTTCTGGAACAACAAGACGAACCTCTGCCAAGGAGAAGAACCAAAGGAAGCTGTAGGAGTTGGACTGCCCCCCTTCCAGTGTGCTATGTTGCTGGGTTGGCCTACAGTGGTGTCTTCAGTGCCAAGGAGAGGAGAAGGAACTTTTAAAGAACTTTCATCATCTTGCAGAATATTACTCCAAGGGCTTGAATTTGAGCCTGCCTCCTGTCTGAAGTCTCAGGGATACAAAGACTTCACCCCTTCTGCTTGCCTGCAGCTGGAACTTGCTGTTCTAGCTGCTACAGAAGGAAGTTGCAACACCGACGCCGGCGAGCGACGCCGTAATCTGCAACGAAGCCATGAGCGCTGCTCCGACTTGCAACGTAGACCCGACGCCGGGCGCCGTGCCACATCGACGCCAGCAAACAACATCGTAAGCCTGCCATAGCCGTGAGCGCTGCTCCGACTTGCGACGCCGGCCCGACGCCTGCTGCTGTGCTGCATCGACTCCGAAGCCGACATCATCGCGGAGCCGATCGTCGACGTAGGTGGTCAAGAATCCATCGACATCGTGACATCGTACGGAACCGTGGTTTCGGCGCCATCGCAACGTCACCTCCTCTCCGGTAAGGAACAGACGCATCCCCTGCTTTGCGCAAGCATCGAGGACCCGACGCATCGCCTCCCCCGAAGCAAGGAACCGACGCCGCACTGCGCCAACGACGCCGCATCTCCCCGACGCCGTGAGCTGTCTTTGTTTTCGCTTTGCCCAAGGTACTGTTCTTGGTGGGTCTGTTTTGACTCCAGGCCCGACGCCGCGCACCTCGCGGTCGGCGCCGTACTTTGAGATTTCTTTGACCTCGACGTCGTGATAACTCCAGTTGGGGTTATCTGTTGCTAAAGACTGCTTTTAAGTGAATAACCTATTTTTGAGTTATTTCTACCATCTTGAAGTATTATTTTTGAGTACAGTATTGTGGATTTTTGTCGTTTGTGGTCTTGTGTTAAGTCTATATAAAGAATACTTATTTTTATAAAACCTGTGTGGTGGCCATCTGTAGTGTTTTCACTGTATTACTGTATGTGTTCACAAATGCTTAACACACTGCCTCTGAGATAAGCCTGTCTGCTCGTGCCAAGCTACCAAGGGGGAGAGCAGGGGTTATCCAGTACTGTAACTCCCTTGTCCTGACGTAGAAGCAAGGGTCCCTATTTGGTCAAAGGTACCTACCTCTGCCAACTAGAGACCCCCAGTTCTAACATTGGTGGTCAGCGGTGAGGATTTGGACCTGCATTTGTGACTCATATACAGTAATTGGTGTACACTACTAGTGAGTGCAGACCAAACGCGACCACATAGTTTTTTGGTAGAATTTTTTTTCTTGGACTGTTATTTTTCCTGAGAACTGCCAATTCTTACTGCCATGAGTAGACCAGCATCTGTTGCATCTATGGATCTAGATTTTGAGGAAGAGAGGTTGGAAACCTACACTTTGAAACAGCTCAAGCATCTCTGCAAGAAATTGAAAGTTGCTACACCAGGCATTTCCAAAAGGATGACTACCAAAAGGCGCTGAGGGCCTGGGTAGAAGCAAGAAATGCCCCTGAGTTGGTGGTGGAGCCAGCTGGGGATGCAGATGGGCAACTGGATAGGCCAGAGTTTCCAGCCAGGGGAGGGGTACCGTCCCCACCTGGCAGAAGCATCTCTTCCAAAGACCTGTCCCCCAGAGAGTTGGAAGACAGGGAGAGAAATAGGGAGCACAAGCTGGAGATGGCTAAGCTTAAGATGGAGGGTCAGAGGGAAATAGAGAATAACAAGTTGTCCTTGGAGAGAGAGAGAATGAGAATGGAGCATGAGAGGATGTTGAGGGAGTTAGAGATCAAGGCGAAGGGTCTAGAGATCAAACCCTCTGGTGGCAGCGCACCATCTGTGCCTTCAGAAGGCAGGGTATATATCCCCAAAGATGTCATCAAAGATTTCCATAAGCATGAGGATATTGGGCAGTGGTTTGCAGCCTATGAGATAGCAATGTTGGCCCACCGGGTCCCTGAGAAGGATTGGGGAGCTGGGTTGTGGGGCCGCTTTGTGAGTGAGGGGAGGGATACTTTGTTAGACCTACCCAGTGAAAATAGGATGTCTTATGCCCACATGAAGGAAGCCCTGATGACAAGGTATGGTTTGATCCCAGGACTCTATAGACAGAGGTTCAGGAATTGTAAGAAACTGGAGGCAACCACTTGGGTAGAATATGTATTTTTCTTTTGCAGAGCTATGGATGGTTGGGTGAAGGGTAGCAAAGTGGATACTTTTGAAGCGCTCTATGATTTGTTTGCCTGGGAGCACTTGTCTACTAATTGTTTTCCAGAGCTACGCCAGCACCTTATTGATAGCAAGTTAACTAACCCTAGGAAGCTTGCTGAGGAGGCGGACCGCTGGGTCAATACCAGGGTCCACAAGGGTCATGTGGGAGATTCCGGCAAAGGTGGGCAGGGTCCCCAGCAGAAGAGTGGGGGGGACAAGGGTAAACGGAGGGAGTTCCAGAAAGGGCCCCAAAGTAATTCCCAAGGGAAGGGTTCCCAGCCTCCCCCTGAGAAGAAGCAAGAGGCCCCGACAGGTAAACCTGTTCAGAGGGGCCCCTACAAGTGCTTTACGTGTGGTCAAGTGGGCCACCGTTGGTATGATGCACAGTGTCCCATGTAGGATTCCAAAGCACCACCCCGTGCACCACCCCGTCAGTTGGCGAGTTTAGCCCTGGGAGGGGAGGAGATGGGTGCCCAAGGTGGGTGGGGTCCCGCAGAAATGTCCCTTGTCTCTTTAGGAGACTTTGAGATGGTCCCTAAGACCCAGCTGCCTGATAACACTAAGAAATACAGGCAGTGGGTGACCATCAATGGCCATAGGGTGGAGGCTCTGAGGGACACCGGGGCTAGTGTGACAGCTGTCAATTGCCGGTTGGTGTCCAAGGAGCAGGTTATCCCTCATGCATTCTTCCCTGTAGTTGCAGCGGACAACTCGCAGAGCCAGTGTGAGGTGGCTCAAGTTCCCTTTGAGTGGGGGGGGGTCTTAGGTACTCTCCAAGTTGCTGTGAGGCCAGCCATGCCTGTGGATTGTCTGTTGGGCAATGATTTAGAGAGCTCCCCTTGGGCTAAGGTGGAGAAGAAGTCTCATTTGGAGAGGTTGGGTCTGCCTGAGTGGGCGTGTGTGACCACTCGGTCTATGGCAGCCAGTAAGGGTGTTCAAGAGATCCTGGAGCCTGAAAGTATGGCCCAGGAACCTGCCTTAAAGAGAAGAGTTAGGGGCCATGGGAAACCAGCCTCCATTGTTCCCACGGTCCAGGAGGAGGCAGACCTTGAGGGGGATGCCCTGGAACCTACAGGGGAGCAAGTTGCTGAACTGGGGGACCTGCCTGAGCTGACCCATTGGCAGCAAAAAGGAGGACCCTCCAGGGAGCAGTTTTGTGCAGAACAGAGGAAGTGCCCTTCTCTTGAGGGCTTGCGGCAACAGGCCACAGCCCAGGCAGCAGGTGATCAGTCTGGATCACATTGGATCTACTGGGAGAACGACCTCCTGTATAGCGAGCCTAAGGTTGCTGAGCCTGGGTCAGCCCGTGTGCTGGTGGTACCCCAGCACTTCAGAGCCTTCCTACTGGGTTTGGCTCATGATGTACCTTTAGCTGGACATCTGGGGCAGAACAAGACCTTTGAAAGGCTTGTCTCCCACTTTCATTGGCCCCAGATGCGGAAGAGTTCAGACACTCATTGTAGGACTTGTCAAATTTGCCAGGCAAGTGGGAAAAGTGGAAGGAAGCACAAGGCTCCTCTCCAACCTTTCCCTGTAGTCAGTACCCCCTTTGAATGGGTGGGCATTGACATTGTGGGGCCACTGGACCCCAAGACAGCCATGGGCAACAGGTTTATCCTGGTCTTGGTGGACCATGCTACCCGGTACCCGGAAGCCATCCCGCTCAGGACAGTGACGGCCCCCGTGGTGGGACGTGCACTGATGGGGATTTTCTCCTGTGTGGGGTTCCCCACAGAGGTGGTGTCAGACCGTGGTACAAACTTCATATCCAACTATATGAAGTCCCTGTGGCAGGAGTGCGGTGTTACTTATAAGTTCACCACTCCTTACCACCCCCAAGGTAATGGGCTGGTTGAGAGATTCAACTGGACCCTCAAAGGCATGATAATGGGTCTTGAGGAACCTATGAGGCGTAAGTGGGACGTCCTCTTACCATGCCTTCTGTTTGCTTACCGTGAGGTGCCACAGAAGTCCTTAGGGTTCAGTCCCTTTGAACTGCTCTATGGTCACCCGGTAAGAGGACCTTTGAGTCTGGTCAAGGAAGGCTGGGAGCAATCTCCCAGGAAACCTCCCCAGGATGTATACAGTTACATGCTGGCCTTCAGGAACCAGACCAGGCGATTCAGGCAACTCGCTGAGGCGAATCTGGAAGCCAGCCAGGAAGAGATGAAACGGTGGTACGATCAGAATGCCACTCTGATTGAGCTTCAACCTGGACAGAAAGTTTGGGTCATGGCCCCTCTAGAGCCTTGTGCGCTCCAGGACAGGTAGACCGGACCATTTGCGGTGGTGAAGCGCAAGAGTCATGTCACCTACCTGGTGAACTTGCGGTCTCCAAGGAATCCTTTGCGGGTCCTGCATGTTAACCGCCTGAAGCCCCACTTAGAAAGGTCCGAAGTGGGCATGCTCCTAGCGACAGATGATGAAATGGAGGAGGAGACTGAGCCTCTTCCTGACCTCCTGTCTGCAACAGAGCAAGATGGGTCAGTGGATGGTGTCAGCCTCTCTGCCACACTGACCCCTGATCAGCAGCAAGATTATCACCAACTGTTGGGACAATTCTCTGATTTGTTTTCCCTGATTCCTGGTGTCACTGAGTGGTGCGTCCATGATGTGGACACTGGGGACAGTCCTCCTGTGAAGCACAAGACTTACAGAGTGACTGACAAGGTCAGAGCTTACATCAAGGAGGAAGTCTCCAAGATGTTTGCCTTAGGGGTGATTGAGTCCTCTCACAGTCCTTGGGCCAGCCCAGTGGTCTTGGTCCCAAAGGCTGCCGCCCCTGGTGCCACACCCGAACTCCGGTTCTGTGTGGACTACCAAGGACTCAATTCAGTCACCAGGACTGACGCGCTCCCCATCCCCAGAGCTGATGAGCTCATTGATCGGTTAGGGGCTGCACGGTACCTCAGCACGTTTGATTTGATGTCTGGGTACTGGCAGATCGCCTTAACTGATGGGGCCAAAGAGAGGTCAGCATTCTCCACACCAGATGGGCACTACCAATTCTGGTTTATGCCCTTTGGGATGAAGAATGCCCCTGCCACCTTTCAGAGGTTGGTCAACCAGGTGTTGGCTGGACTGGAGGATTTCAGTGCCGCCTACCTGGATCACATTGCAGTGTTCAGCGCCAGTTGGGAAGAACATCTGCGCCACCTCTGGGAAGTGTTGATGGCACTGCGAAAGGCAGGCCTCACGATCAAGGTGAGTAAGTGCCAGATCGGGCAGGGTTCCGTGGTGTATTTGGGTCACCAGGTAGGGAGCGGCCAGATGGCGCCCCTACAATCCAAGATTGATACCATCCTGGCATGGGAACCCCCAAAGACTCAGACACAGGGAGAGCCTTTTTAGGACTCATGGGGTACTACAGGAGGTTTGTCAAGGGGTATGGCAACATTGTTGCACCCTTGACTGAGCTGACTTCCAGGAAGCAGCCCAAGAAAGTGAGCTGGACTGACACCTGTCAGAAAGCTTTTGACGCCCTGAAGACTGCCATGTGTGCAGCACCCGTACTTCAGGCGCCCAACTTCTCAAAGGAGTTCATTGTTAAAACAGACGCTTCAGAGCATGGTGTGGGGGCTGTTCTATCACAGATTAATGAGGAGGGCCTAGACCAACCTGTAGCCTTCATCAGTAGGAGGTTACTTCCACGGGAACAGAGGTGGAGTGCAATTGAGCGTGAGGCATTTGCTGTGGTCTGGGCACTGAAGAAGTTGAGACCATACCCGTTTGGGACTCACTTCCGGGTTCAGACGGACCACAGGCCCCTCAGATGGCTGATGCAGATGAGGGGTGAGAACCCAAAGTTGTTGAGGTGGTCCATATCCCTACAGGGGTTGGACTTTACGGTGGAACACCGCCCTGGTACAGAACACGCCAATGCTGATGGTCTGTCCAGATTTTTCCGCCTTAGTGATGAGAACTCCCAAGGGGAAGGGTAGTTCTCCCCACATTTCAGCTGGAGGGGACACGTGTTAGACCTGGTACCATTGGCGTGAGTCTCCCTTCCACTTTTTTCTGATTGCCTCCTCTGTTTTTGATCTGTTTGCCGGTTTTAGATGCTTTGGGCACTGTGCCACTGCTATTCAGTGCCACAGTGCAAGTGCTCCCTATGTTAAATTGATGTATTGATTAGTGACTCCATGATTGGATCATTTGATTTACTTGTCAGACCCTAGTATAGTGCACCAGGTGTGCCCAGGGCCTGTAAATCAAATGCTGCTGGTGGGCTTGCAGCACTGGTTGTGCCACCCACAGAAGCGGCTTGTAAAGTGTGTCTCAGGCCTGCCATTGCAGAGCCTGTGTGCAGTCTGTGACTGCCATAGTCGACTTGGCAAGTGCACCCACTTGCCAGTCCCTAAACCTTCCCTTATCTTCATATCAGACACCCCTAAGGTAGGCCCAAGGGCAGGGTGCATTGTAAGTATAAGGTAGGACATGCCCTGGTGTGTGTGGCATGTCCTAATAGTGAATTACAGCCATTTTCGTTTTTCACTATTGCAAGGCTACCTGTCCCCATAGGCCAGAATGGGCAGTTTGATTATAACATCTTATAATCCTAACTGACCCAGGGAACATGGTAGAAATTCGAGTTTAGTATGCCTGAACCCAGAATGATAAAATACATCTTTTAGTAAAGTTGGTTTTAACATTCTGTGTTTGAAAATACCACTTTTAGAAAGTAGGTATTTTCTTGCCTAACTGTCCAAGCCTGCCTCTGCTAGGTTGTGTATTCTGTGTCTGGTTTTGTGAGTGACAAGGGCTGGGGGGTTCCAGGAGACAGGGGGAGTCAGCACAGGGCTGAATAGATATACCTGCATGTAGAGTGGTGGGAGGAGTTGCACCTGGGTCTGAATAGGGCTGTGCCTGCCTTCCACAATGCTGGCTCCACCTCCTGTGGTGCGTCTGATGTCCCTGGCCCATCCTGCCAAAGGAAAGAAGGAGTCCTGTAAACAAAGTGCTCCAGGACTGCACAAAACTGGTTGGGACTAGGTACAGGCCCCTCTGCCTTCAGAGGACAAAGGATTTTGCAGTATAAATATGGGGACCCAGACCCCAAGACTTTAGATCACTTCTGGAACAACAAGACGAACCTCTGCCAAGAAGAAGAACCAAAGGAAGCTGTAGGAGTTGGACTGCCCCCTGCCAGTGTGCTGTGTTGCTGGGTTGGCCTACAGTGGTGTCTTCAGTGCCAAGGAGAGGAGAAGGAACTTTTAAAGAACTTTCATCATCTTGCAGAATATTACTCCGAGGGCTTGAATTTGAGCTTGCCTTCTGTCTTAAGTCTCAGGGATACAAATACTTCACCCCTTCTTCTTGCCTGCAGCTGGAACTTGCTGTTCTAGCTGCTACAGAAGGAAATTGCAACACCGACGCCGTAATCTGCAACGAAGCCGTGAGCGCTGCTCTGACTTGCAACGTAGACCCGACGCCGGCCGGCGTCCCACATCGACGCCAGCGAACGACATCGTAAGCCTGACATAGCCGTGAGCGCTGCTCCGACTTGCGACGCCGGGCCGACGCCTCCTGCTGTGCCGCATCGACTCCGAAGCCGACATGATCGCGGAGCCGATCGTCGACGTAGGTGGTCAAGAATCCATCGACATCGTGACATCGTACGGAACCGTGGTTTCGGTGCTATCGTGGCGTCACCTCCTCTCCGGTAAGGAACAGACGCATCCCCTGCTTTGCGCAAGCATCGAGGACCCGACGCATCGCTTCCTCCGAAGCAAGGAACCGACGATGCACAGCGCCAACGACGCCGCATCTCCCCGACGCCGTGAGCTGTCTTTGTTTTCGCTTTGCCCAAGGTACTGTTCTTGGTGGGTCTGTTTTGACTCCGGGCCCGACGCCGCGCACCTCGCGGTCGGCGCCGTACTTTGGGATTTCTTTGACCTCGACGTCGTGAAAACTCCAGTTGGGGTTATCTGTTGCTAAAGACTGCTTTTAAGTGAATAACCTATTTTTGAGTTATTTCTACCATCTTGAAGTATTATTTTTGAGTACAGTATTGTGGATTTTTGTCGTTTGTGGTCTTGTGTTAAGTCTATATAAAGAATACTTATTTTTATAAAATCTGTGTGGTGTCCATCTGTAGTGTTTTCACTGTATTACTGTATGTGTTCACAAATGCTTAACACACTGCCTCTGAGATAAGCCTGTCTGCTCGTGCCAAGCTACCAAGGGGGTGAGCAGGGGTTATCCAGTAGTGTAACTCCCTTGTCCTGACGTAGAAGCAAGGGTCCCTATTTGGTCAAAGGTACCTACCTCTGCCAAATAGAGACCCCCAGTTCTAACATTTTGCTACCGGAATTCCCACTGCTATTCGGTATTTGGAAGGGACACCATAAACCCACCCCTTCCAAATACCGAATCGTAAACTGTAGAATGATAGTTTGGTGTTTCTGCACAACAAAAAAGCATTTTTGCAGCCGCAAATGGCCCAATTCTGCGAATTGGACTGTTTGCAACCTTAAAAATGCTTCGGCATCTTGCTCTTTGTCTATAGCTGAGCAGAGAGGTCAAAAGGCTCTTTGGTTCATGCAGGTTGGCTCCAGGAACACTCCCTTGGCAAACTGTTTATTGTGTTTTTACATAAAAATGATCAGCACACACTTCTTTTTAAACATGAATCAACTTATGAGGTCATTATTACAATCGGATAGATTCCCAAAAAATTTCAAGGAGACATATGTCACAATTTTTAAGATAATCCTTTATTTCTATTTTTCTTTTCTTCACTCAAGATGTAGCCATATGTAGCCAACGCGTTTCGTCCCTTCTTGGGACTTCTTCAGGGCTACGAAAACATAGATAGAATATGTACATTTTAAAAACCACCATATGATACAATACATCACTTCATAAAAACATACACACATAACTGTCTCCTTGTGCAATATTCTATATATAGTGTACTATTTACAAACAACATATTACCCATAAAAACTCATCACTGACGATGATTTTCTAATATAAGTCATCCAAATTAGACCCGAACCCCAAAATAGTGCAAATACACCAATAGTAATAATACTGGTGGCAATATAAACAAAAAAGACCTGAACACCATATTATTGCAAATGTACCAATAGGTACGATATGCCACTAGATCTCGCATGTTCACTTGCCTGAGGCCAGTTGTTGTGCCTCCGTCCGTACTCTCCAAGCGATCTCTCCGAATGGTATCAAACCGGGATCACTCATATAATAAATATGAGCAGATATTAATCATAATATGTATCATGAGAAGAGAACTTATGACCCTTCTTTTCATCGTTTTAGAATGACAAAGTGACGATGTTGAACAACTGACAATAAAATATCATCTAATTGAGGTAAATTGGCTTCTATAATATTGCCCCCCAAACCATAACGATCTCTGATGAAACTTGCACTATCTCAATTCTATTCTTTTTACTTATAGTCACCCCATTTTATAATGTTGCCCTTCGGTTATCAATAACTCCAGATGAAATCTGCCCCTTTGTAACTCTAATCTTTCGTGTATCTGTAGTCTCTCCATCTGTGATTTTGCACACTCTATTGAAAGTTTTATGACACATTTCTGGACCAGTTGTCTGGTCTCTGTAAACATGTAATATTTGCTAATGAAGAATTGAATTGAAGAATTAGCATGGCTTCCTTGGGTATAATTAGGATGACTTATATTAGAAAATCATCTTCAGTGATGAGTTTTTATGGGTAATATGTTGTTTGTAAATAGTACACTGTATATAGAATATTGCACAAGGAGACAGTTATGTGTGTATGTTTTTATGAAGTGATGTATTGTATCTTATTGTGGTTTTTAAAATGTACATATTCTATCTATGTTTTCGTAGCCCTGAAGAAGTCCCAAGAAGGGACGAAACGCGTTGGCTACATATGGCTACATCTTGAGTGAAGAAAAGAAAAATAGAAATAAAGGATTATCTTAAAAATTGTGACATATGTCTCCTTGAAAATTTTTGGGAATCTATCCGATTGTAATAATGACCTCATAAGTTGATTCATGTTTGAAAAGAAGTGTGTGCTGATCATCTTTATGTAAATGTTCATGTGAATCTATTCACTTTTGGGAATTAGGAGGCCTTTTTTTTCCCATGATCGTTGCACCACACCAATAGATTCCCACTTCAATAACAATGTGCGGTATTGTGTCTAAGGCCCCCCTGTAAATCATTTGGTTATTGTGTTTTGGCTTCTCTTATGGACTAAGGGACTGGACTTCTCAGACAGACTGATCCTGCAAGACAACGCACTCCCCTTCACCCCTTTCAGACGACTCCAGGGTGCACAGCTTCTACAGCAAGATGTGCAGCTTTCATGTGACGTCTTTGCCTCTGTGGGAAATCACTATCAGCAATTCCAACCCAGGCTCACACCCTTCTTTGGTCAATAAAGCATCTTAGGACCAGAACGGAGAGGTAAGTTTTGGGTTCCTTCTATGGGGGAGAAGGGAAATCAAAGTTTCACTATGCTTAACACCACATATATGTACCTTGATATATATATATTTCTTCAAGGTACGTAGATGTAAAGTTAAGAATCGTTAATCTATACCTACCTATTGCACTTACCTTCTCGATATGTTGGTCCTCAATATTTTTGACATGACATTCTGTCCACACAATATTTTTCATTTCAATATGCTGTCAGACAACCATCCGGATAGGTTGCTGATGTGATGGAGGCATTCAGGAACGGGAAGAGTGCTGAGCTGTTGGGTTGTAGTCTTTGATAAAGATGTGGTTCAATGGGGCTCTGGAGATGATGCACTGCATGGTGGTGGTGCTTTCATCTGTGGTGATGGTGGGCCAGACTGTTATTGTGGTGACTTGAATGTTGGTTGAGATAGTAAGTCATGCTGCAAGGTCAGACAGGTCCGGTTGGGTCTTAATGTGGATCCAAAGTCTGCAGTTCTGGAAATGGTTTGAGATGGTGTCATTGCTTTCAGAAAAAGGAAGTGAGACCCTTCTCCCCCTTGCTTGTTTACGCACCACATCGCAGTTGTGTTGTCCATCAAGATCTGAATGGACCGAGCTACAATGGAGGGGAGGAAGGCCTTGAGCGCAAGCTGAATGGCCGGCAGTTCCACCAGGTTGATGTGACCAACTCTCTATTCTGGAGACCAGATGCCTCGGATCTCCAGATCCTCCAGATGTGCTCCCCACTCAAGGTGGAGGTATCCGTCACCAACATATGCATGGTCTGTGGACGTGTGAAGGCCATCCCACAAGTCAGGTTTACTTTGTTCCTCCACCAAGCCACTTCTGCCTGAGCACTGGGACAAATCACGATGGAGTCCGATAGGTCTCCCCAATACTAGAGTCACTGCCTACGGAGGCACCAGTGCAGGGCCTTCATGTGCTGAAGTGCGTGTGTGACTAGTAGAATGCAGGAAACCAGAATACCTAAGAATCTTAGGACTCTCAGATCTGGAATTCTCATGACTTTCTGGAAAGATGGAACCATTTCCTGAATGTCTCCGATACTTTGCCAAGGGGGATAGGTACGGAGAAGGGTGGTGTCCAGTACTGACCATATGAACTGGAGTTGTTGGGAGGGCCACAGGAGATATTTGGGCTGGTTGATTATAAAGCCCAGGTCGAACAGCAGCAATTTTGTCGACTGCAGAGGGTGCAACACCACATCCGGCGAACTGGCTTTGATCAGCCAGTCATTCAGGGATGGGAAAATGGGGATGCCCGACCGTCTGAGATGGGCTTACACCACTGCCATCTCTTTCGTGAAGACTTGAGGTGGTGATGTTAAGACAAAGGATAGTGCTGCAAACTGGTAGTGAGTAGAACCCACTACAGATTGCAAGTACTTCCAGCGTGACTGCAGGGTAGGGATGTGGAAGTACGCATCCTGCAGGTTGAGTGACACCATACAGTCTCCAAATCTAATGCCAGTGGAACTTGAGCTAGGGCGAGCATCTTGAACTTCTCCATTTTGAAGAAGTGAAGGTCCCTGAGGCCCAGGATCAGACCTAGACTGCAGTTCTTCTTGGGCACCAGTAACTAACACACATAGAAACCCTGGTCTTTTTCTCGCTCCAGCACTAACTCACTGCTCTTTTGGGGAGGAGAGCTACCACCTCCTGCTGAAGAATGGGCAAATGGTCTGAAGGTGGAGAGGAGGGAGGTGATGGGATGGGGCACATCCTGAAGGAAGGGAAGGGTGTTGCCCCTTTCTATGATTTAACGAGCCCACTGGTCAGAAGTAATGGCCTTCCAGGCCGGAGGAAAGTGAAACACCCTCCCACAGGCTCCATGTGTGGTAGAGAAAGAAAATCAGACCTACTTTCCTGGGGGTATGGGGCAAGAGGAAGAAGAAGTGGAAGAGGATGAAGGTTGGAAGGTGGAACCACAGCCTTTTCCTTGACTTCATCCTCTGTATTGCCTGATAAGGGGGTTAGGCTGTTGCTGAAGTGCCGGTTGGTTCTGTCATGAACAAAAGGAAGACCCTCTTCTAAAGCCACGAAAGTGATGGAATTGCCAGTAGTCCTTAGTCGTAGACAGGAGCTGTAGGCCTACGGAGCGTGCGGTGGCCTTGCAGGTTTTAATTTGCTCCAGGGCTGAGTCTTTCTCACCAAAAAGACACTCACATCAAAAGGAAGGTTCAATAAGTTGGATTAGACATCAGAAGAGAAGTTGAAGGTTCAAAACCAAGCGTGCCTCTTTATAGTAACTAAAGTGCTCATTGCATGTGCCACCAAATCCACCGTGTCAAGGCCCGACTTTATAATATGGCGAGAGGCATTCTGACAATCTGCAATATTTTCCTGAAAGCGGTCCTTCATGTTCGCTGGCACATGTGGTTGGTGCATTTGGGCCACGTCCCACAAGCCATGAATGTATCTTGCAAAAAGACAGTTAACGTAAAGGGAATTGAGAGCCATACTGCCTGCAGAAAAGGCATTTCTACCCCAAGCCTCGAGTCGCTTCAATTCCCCATCGGATGGGGCTGTAGGAAAGACACTCTCAGATACTGATCCAGAACAGGAGGCCTGATTGATGAGGTTCTCCAGTGAGGGATGGCCCAAGAGGAAGGCTTGGTCAGAAGAAGCTGGCCGGTAACATCGACCAACCGGTTGACTGCTGGAATAGAAGAGGGTTTCTCCAAGACCTCCATAATAGTGTTCATCAGGAACTTCATTAAAAGGAAGAAGTGTTTCCGATGTTGCAGAAGAGGGCAGGAGCACTTCAGTGAGGACATTGGTCTTGGTCTCTGCTGTGGGCAACTGAAGATCCAAGACCTTTGCAGCTTTTTACATCACCTTATGTAAAGACACTACCTCAAACACTGGAGGGCCGGTGGGGAAGTCCATTGCCAGTTCACGAGAAGTTTCTAAGCCACTGGCAGAAGACAAGCCATAAAATCCCCGTGGGTTCTGATCGGGGTCTCTATAGGGAAGAAACTCAATGAAGTCAGAATCCATTAAAAAAATAGAATGGAGTCGGACCGTATATGCATCATCTCCCAAAAGCTGCAGGGCTTCTCTGCGAGAGCGTATCTGAGGGCCGGTGTCAGGCTGCGGGGCTGGTGGTGCAGTATCTGAAGCTGGAGGCAGAGGAGGTGGTGGTTGCAGGGGCGGTTCTGTCGTTGGCATTGGTTGCAGAGTCATATGTTGGACAGCCAGGTCTAAGCAGCGTGGTGAAGGCACTGGTTCTGATGGAGGGGCACCGAAGGGCGTCAGATGAAATGACAAGAACATTGGAAGTTGAGTTGGAGAAGCTTCTATGCCCGGAGGGATACCGGACTGTGTTGATGCCTTTGCAAACATGGAATATATGGTGTTAAGGAACACTGCTGTGTCCGACCCCAGAGCTGGGAACTTGGGTAAGATCTGCACCGACACCGGAGTCTCGTGTGGTGAGTTACCGGCGCTGAGGACTCAAGGAAGGACAGCGGTCTCTCTGGAGCAGGGTCCAGTGGAGGAGCAAGGCTGCGCTGATGTGGGCCCACTGGCATCAGGATGACTAGCTCCGGTTCCGAGGACGAAGGTTCTGTGGGAGACAGAGTGACAGGGAGACTTATCTTTGGAGTGCTTCATTATGTTCCTGTGCTTCTTTTTCTTCTGGCCAGCCAAAGAGGATGAGGGAGAATGGAAGAAGTGCCTTTACCGTTTGCGGCATCAATGGTCTTCTCTGGCCCTGGCCATGAAGAACTCAGCCTCCCGCCCTTTTCTGGCCTTAGGGTGCCTGTTGAGGCAAGAGGAGCAGGCCTGGGGGTCATGGGCTGAAATCAGACACGAAAGACAAACTGAATGGGGGTCCATGATGGACAACTGTCCATCACAAAACCTACAGGGTTTTAACCCTGATTTGCTGGGAGGAGACATGGTACTGCAAAACGTTTGTTTTAGAATTTGGGAGGAAAACTCCTTAAAGAGTTTGAAGCTCCAGATCCATGTCGAAGGTATGGAAAAAAGGGAACTGACTTTGGTGCACCAGGGAGGGCGCTTCATGACCTTGGTGACATCTCTTGATGTCACTTCCGGCGTCAACCAGGTATAGCGCCCTCTTGCAGGCTTCTTTCTCTTAAAATTGTTGCCCAGGACCCTACGTGAAAGAGGAGCTCCTGCCACAGAGACCCATCTGCACGCAGGGGTCGGTTTGGTTCCCTAAACTTGGCATAGAATTACGACCGCAGGGCAGATGTGGCAACGTACTGAACTTAAGACCAATTTCCTGCATCCCTCAGGGGGACCCAAGACTTTCTGATTAAGACTCACCTCGTGGATGGTGTTTTGCCAGCACATCTCTTGGCATGCCACAATAGGTCTTTTCGGAGTTGGGTTGCTTAGAAATGCAGCCCAAAGAGTGGTATTCACTAAGGCCAAATTTAGGCACAAGACTAATTGCCAACACGTAATGTAGCAGAAAGTTGAAAATATTTCAGAAGCTGTCAGGTGATTTTTTCAAACCTATTGAAGAAAATCCATCATTATTAGGTCATCTGCAAATAACAAACATGCTAATTGTTTAAAACCCATCTTTGAAGAAAAAGACTTTTAAATTAAAATCTAGTGGTGAGTCTGCAAAGTGCATGGAAAAAAGAGAGAGGGCGTCAGAACACTCCACTATTTTACACCATTACTGACAGAAATACAGTGGGAGAGCTACCCTTCAAGGATTATTTCCAATTTGGCCCTGTTGCCCTGAAAAAGGCTTTGCAAAATACAAAGCAGTCACTGATGAATAGCTCAATTATCTGATTTGCTCCACAAAGTCAGATGATCCACCCTATCGTAGACTACCCAGAAGTCTCTGAAACAGTAAAATACCTCCAGAAAATCATCCACAGTGAAAACAATGATCTAAGGTTGAGTGGTTTGATTCAAAGAATACCTGCTCCCAATGTGCAAATCTCCTTTTATTTTTTTTATTGATTTTATCATAATCCCCAGGATAACATAAGTGCCAACATAGTATAATATACATTTCAGCGTTTCAGGTTAACAGAGTGTCTTTTACAGCTAAATGTCCATGATATAACGGCGTATGAGTCGCGGCCTGAGAAAAGGCGAATTAAGACTGCAAAATGGGGGATATCTTGAGGAGTGGGGCTCTAAGTCACTTAATCCAACAAGCACAGCGATCTAGCGAGGGCTGCCACGCCGGGGCATGTAGGGAGAGTATTCAGGGTGTCGCAGCGTTTTGCTCAATGGTTTGTAGATAATCGCGCAGGGGTTGCCAAAAGTCCATGGGGCGTAATGAAGGAGGTTGGAGATTGCCATAGTCTGCACTGAGGCTGTCGCAATGAGACATGCATTTTAGCCAGGTGGCTGAAGTTGGGGGCCTCACCCCTCCCCAGTGTACTGCAATTTCACGTTTGGCTAGCAGGAACGACAAGGATGCAAGTCTACGCAGCTGCTTAGGAAGCTTGGCAGCGTACCCAAGGAGTGCCACCGCCGGGTCCGGTTGTATGTCAATTCCAAGCATTGTATTAATGTGTGAATAGATGGTGGCCCAGTACGTGGATATGGTGGGACAGGTCCATGTGGTGTGTGCAAAGTCTGCCGCGGAAGCGCGACATTTGGAACAGTGATCTGGTCTGCTTGCGTCATATTTGTCGATGTCCAGCGGGGTGAGGTATGCCCGATGTAAAAACTTAAAATGGAGTAGCTTGTGTCTATGATTGAGAGAGATTTTCTGGATTTGTATGCAGCAATAGTTCCACATTATATCTGGGAATTGTGTGTTAAGGTCTTGTTCCCATGCCAGGCGCACCCTAGCCATGTTGTCTGGCTTTAATGCAAGATGTGCGCGATACAGCCAGGAAGTCAGATGGGCACCATCCGAGCTGGAAATCACAAATGTGAATGGTGTAAATTCCTCCGGGGTGAGCGGATAGCTGGGCAGTTGGGAGCGCAGGGTTGCGTAGAGGCGCTGAAATATGAAGCTGTGCATATATGGCATGTTTTGGAACTAGGTATCTTCTGCAATCTGCAGAACATGGCCGTTAGGGAAGAAATCGCCTATGGTGTGTGTATATTGTAGTGGCTTAGTATGCGTTGCGTGAGGGGCTCGCTGGTCAGCAGGATCCAAGGGTTATTTTTTAAAGGGAGCAGTGGAGAATAGAGGATGCCACCTCCCCAATATGCAAATCTCCTTATGGCAGCCCTTCCTAAAAAGTTTTCAGCACAATTTTCCAATACCCTTTAGCAATAGAGTCTAAAAGAGATATAAGTCTATTGTTATCCAGGGCTCCACGAATTTCCATTTGAAAATTGGCTTATTAAATGTACCATTCTGTGAGTCCAGCATTAATATGAAAAGGTGACGCGCTGGAACAATGGATGCAAAAATAGTTGGACACCATTCTGTATTTTGCAATGATGTGATAGTTTTATGTTTCCCAGTATTTCAGAAATTACATATCAAAGATAGAAGTTCAGCCTCTTAAGAGGTGGTCCCTACTGTTACCACATTGGTATTGTGACCTTAGAGAGTAGTAAGGAAGTGGACTCAACACAATACCAAGGATATTGGATTAGCACAAGTTATTTGAATAACAAGGAATCAGTTATTGTGACTCCCCAATGTGAATTACCTCCATCATCACCTCCCAATTGTTTCTATAAAAGAAGGTCTTACTTAACTTTATTATCTTTCTACATTGCAAGCGCAAACATTGCACTTCTTCTGAAGATATAGTGGAGTGGTTTCGTTTATAAGCTTCGGGTGATAGTCCACTTTCATTTATTGACATTCTTTAGTTAAGCATCCCTTCCAAGAAGATTTCTCAATATGCCTGGTCAAATAAAGAATTACTTGATTTCACGCTGGAGGTCAAAGAAGCTAAGACTTGGGAACATATATTCTTATAGGACTGCAACAGAGATCCTAATATATAATTTATAATAGGAGATGATAATAGTTGAATTTGAGATAGAAGATTTAACAATTTGCTAGTCAAATTGGTCTGAATACTATGGTAAAACTTTAGATAAAGAGTTGGCACTTGTTGCCAAGACTTGAATGTATAGCACAATGCATTACCAATTGAAAACAATCACTACACAATGTGTCTGGAGTTGCAAAAGAACCAATCAAATAAAATGCTTGTTTGAAACAAACATATAATTTATGGGGGCAAATGATGTTCCTATCCTAAATGTGCTGACGGTAGGAGTATCATTTGTAAAAAGACCATTTTAACAAACTAACCTATATTTTGCTTAAATTATTCCAGCGGCATTAGGGTGAGCTAAATTTGAAAATGTCCCAAAAAATGCTTCCGACACCCCCCCCCCCCAATAATAAATTACTGAGGTCACTAAAGTATCTCTAGTTTTGGATGAATCTGAATCCAGGAAGGGCAATTCAGATAAGAAAATGCACTCTAGTAGCAGGGATATTCCTTTTAAATTTAATGAACACGATAGATCGAGTTTATCTTTTGTTCAGAGGGATATCTGTCACACAGATTAAAGCCCAGCGACATTTCATTAGAAGCTGAGTAAAAGAAACAATGCTGCGGGGTTAGCAACCCACCATAGGGCCTATTCCATTCAGCACTGATGATTTTTTGACAAGACAGCAAACCAATCTAAGGCTGAACATTCCCTCAGACAAGACTCCTGAAATAACCAAATGACATATTTTTCACCAAGTTCACTTCGCTCGTCTTTTTGACACAAGGTCTGAAATCCATGAATATTCCATGATAGGAACCTCAGTCCTTGGTAAGACCCTTCAAATGCCCTGTAAAATGGAACCTAAAATACCCACTTCAAAGCAGTTTTTTGTACATTTGCTTTATGTCAAGGAACCAAACACTAGGGCAACCTACAGAAGTATAGCATAGCATTTAAATCGTTGAGTTTTCTCCAATTGTTGTGGAATATTCAACAGCATGGGAAGATTAATAGGAAGGCCTACTGGAGAACGAGCTTGATAAAAAAGAAAAAAGCTACCAGTTTTCACAACCCATCCTGCGTCATACTCTATTATGATCCTGAATAAACCTCTCGCATTGGGAATAGATAAGGGACCTTACCAGTTCACGCAGAAGGGCTTGCCTACATATTTAGACAAACTTACACATTAACTTGGCAGTTGTATGTTCAACATAAAATAATACATACGGTCTCACCTCTTATTTTAAACTTTCATTTTCCTTGATGAGTTTGTTCACCTGCAGAAACAGAGAGCAAAGAGTAATTATTTATGAGGAGATCTCAAGTTTGCAACATTCTCACGTGGGCATGTGAAAGATGAGATTAGACTAAGGGGACGATTTATATTCTGGCCGAGGGTCCATTGCTCCGCCAGGGCGACGGAGCAAATTACTCTGTCGCCCTGGTGGAGGGACTGTCCACCACGGTTCTTGTCACGGTGGTTCCTGTAAGTGTTTTTAACAGTTTGGTGCAAGGCTCTGTCAACAGGGCTCAGTCCTGCACCAAACATTTTCATTTTTCTTTGCAAAAAGAAGATCCCCAAACTGGATTTTCTTTTTGAAAATATAAAAGGAATGCTCCCCTCGCCAAGGGGGTAATCTCCCATGGAGGGTGGAGCATTATTTGCATTTTACGGTCCCTCATTGCCAGGGTTTGCCTGGCAGTGACGGACAGTAAACAAAAATTACTATGGGCCTCATTACGATGGCGGACAGACTTTAGTCCGTCCGCCATCGATACGGATTTGGGACTGGCCGCCTATGAGGCGGCCTCCCCACAATCCTAATCATGATGCGACCGCCACCACGGCGGTCGCATCACCTATATTTTGCATTGTGGCGGGGATGCGGTCAGCAGCCCCCGCCACAATGCAAAATAGAGGGTGCAGGCACATCCCTGCACTACGCGGCAGGCACCCTGCGGTGCCTGCCACATGGGGCAGGGATATGTAGAGGGGCACCATAGGTGCCCCCCAGGGTACATGTCCCTGCACCTGGGATTGAGGGGGGCCCGCTACGGGCCCCCAAATCCATTTCTGCCATTCCGTTTCCTGCAAACGAACGCAGGAAAGGGATATCATAAGCCCTACGGCGGTGCCTGCAAGGCACCACCACAATGTTAACCAATGTTTTTGTTCAGACAGGCGGTCGGTAAAGGACCACTTGTCGGAACCGTGGCGGGCAGTCTTTACGACCGCCACGCTTAACCAACGATTCCCCCTGCCATCATGATATGGCGGGAGGAAAACAGCAGTACGATGGCGGAGGGTCCGCCACCGACCGGCTGGCAGTGGCGGGCCCTCCGCCATCGTAATGAGCCCCTATATGTCCGCCCATCCTAATTGGGTAGGCGGACATATAGTCATTTCTCCATAGGCCCTTACTCCACCGGGCCATCAGAGAGGTTTGGCTATGGCCATGATGATGGAGTATACATACCTCCAAAATATAAATTAGGCCCTAACTTACAACTCAATATCATCCAACGTGTTGCCTTGACGAACACGACTTATACAGTTTGACTTCAATTATTTCAATCTAACTGCCTAGAGGAAGGGAAATCACAATGAAAAGCAATCAAACCGACCACAAAAATCACACAATAACTCGTAAAGCAAAACATTTCTGAAATAAGTACACATATAGTCTTATATCATTATGAAATGAATACACATTAACTGCATTCTCACTTAATGATTTATAATTGGCTCAGACCCACTGGTTAAGCTATTTATTCACACACCTTATTGAGTAGCTGAAACACAACCCCCTATATATGCCACAGTAAAAAGAAATATTTTGAAATGATCCATTTACTGGACTCTAACACTACTTTTGGAAAATTGGAAGTGGCTACTTGACAACAAAAATGTTGTTGCAGTCATTTGAAGTATATTGCAATTGCCCAAGTCTAATTTTAGTAGGATAATTCACCCTCGAAAGGTTCTGAAACCTATTTTTCAGGTGATCTTAGAGTCAGCATTGCGTTCTTTGATGTGTAAACGACGATTTTCAATACCTCTAAATCTGTCTCAAATCCTTTGATCTCCTGATTCTGACGGACAGCTGCTGCCAGTGGGTTCAGCACAAATATAACAAGCAATTACAAAAGTAATATGTCTGGTTTTCTGATTAGTGAAAGTGCTTCCTTATTGGTTTGCGTGTTTGTATTTGTGGTTGTATGGATTGTGGATGTGCAGATGTGATACTGGATCAATGGTTTGATTAATGGATGGATAAGTGAGTGTTTCAATGCATAAATGGGTGAGGGACTTGGTGCATGTATGGAGGATGGAGTTCAGAGATGGATGAGTGTCAGGGTGCATAGAAACATTTATCAGTAAATGGATGGATTAATCTGTTTGTGGGAGTGTATGTACAGATAGCAGAAGTATGTCCTTACCCTATGGGGCTGAAATAGACAATAATATGAGTCTTAATAGGGTTATGTCTCTCTTTAGGGTAATTGTACCTCATACAGTGAAACGTAACAATGGTCTTTTCCCTTCTTTTATTTCCTTTTCAGTCTCAGATATAAAATACGTGGTTAGTTTCCAATAAGGCAGTATTTAAGAAATTACCAGCTAAGAAAGATCAAGATTTTTTTTAAGGTAATCTAATATTAATTTTATCGAATTAGCATGAGTTCAAGAAGGTGACCAACGGAGAATAGGGATAACTGGGTGTTTAGATTCCAGTAAGAAACTAGAAGTGACGATGTAGAAATTGAAGGTTTAGTTAAGGATTTTGTCTATGTAGCTCCGTTCTTTCTGCTTATTAACTAAAAAATGTACTGAATGAACAAATCCCTTTATTTATTTATTTTTTGTATCTCAAAATGATTTGATGCAGACTATTTGTATGTCATGTGTGTTGTGAAATAGGAATGTGATTGCTAGTGGGTTAAGATCCATCTAGGACAAAGTTTATGTTATGTGTGTATACTTTATTTTTATTAATTTTGGATATCTACCCATATAGAATCTTTGTTTGTAACAGCCCTGAAGAAGCGCAATTGAGCACGAAACACGTGTTAGCTATTTCCGAATACTTACACAACTTTGGAGGCTGCGTGCTGTTTTGATGTTTTGAGAAAATATCTGAAGAAAGAATAAAAGAATATCAAAGATATATTCAAGAAAAACTCATTTCTTGAATGTTCTGATTCTCAGTGAATTGTTATATATATATATATATATATATTCACTGAAAAAACCATAGGTTTTAGGGACAGTTATAGTTAGTTGGACATTGCACTCGTACAAAACCCGTGAAATTCCCCCGTTATAGTTAGTCCAGCTAACTATAACTCGCGCCCCCGCAATGCACTGCTGATGACGTCACATATTACATCACTCATGACATGGTCAGTGACATCACTGATGACATCACTGATGACATCTCAAATGACATCACTGATGACATCACTGATGACATCATCCAGTGACTGTGTGTTTCTGTAAAGTTTAAATATTTTTAATATATATAGGAAAAGACGTATTGAAGAATGAGTGGGTGTGTAAGTGTCTGTATGGATGATTTAGTAGGTGCGTGACTGACTGTATAAGTGAGTGATTTAACGTATCTTACTGAATGCATGGGTTAGTGACTAAACTGGGTGAATGTCTGTATCCGTCTGTCTGTTGCTGTGTAAGTGGCTGCATGTGTTTGAGAATAGCTACATGAGTGTCTATATGAGTTATTGAATGCTTGTGTGAGTATCTGTATGGGTGCCTGAGTGTTTGTGTGGGAGGGGTGTGTGCGACTCTGTGCATAGATGTGTGAGTGGGTGATTCACTGGGTGGATGGTTTCAAGAGTGCATCTGTGATAGACTGTATGGGTGGGTAAGTGTGTGTAAGAGTGTGTTAGTGAGTGAATGTATGTCCCAGTGGTACATGTGTGAGTAACTACATATGTGAAAGGCAGTATATATGTGTGTTGGAGTATATAAATAGCTATAAGCAAGAGTGACTGATTGTGATAGTGGCTGTATGGATGAGTGTGTGCTTGTATCAGTGATTGTATAAGAGCGTAAGAATGTGCTAGTATTTGTATGAGTAAGTGAGCTGGTGTGTGTATAACTGTATAGGTGAGTAAATGGTAGTGTGTTTAATTATTTGCATGACTGACTAGGTGTGTGAGTACCTCTATGGATGAGTGGCGGTGTTTGAGTGTCTATATAGGAGTATGAGTGCATATGATAGTCCTGTACTGAGTGACCGTAAATATGAGTGACTGTTCGGGTGAGTGAGCGGATGTGTGCGTAGACCTAAGAATCAGTGAGTGGGTATGTAGTTATTGGTGTTGGAGTGTCTATGGTTTTGCGAATGGCAGTCTGTACTTTAGAGTGGGTGTATCAAAGGTTATATTAGGGTGTGAGAAGATGCATGAAATTATCACATGGATGATGTCATCAGTGATGTCATCAGTGATGTCATTTGAGATGTCATCAGTGATGTCATCAGTGATGTCACTGACCATGTCATGAGTGATGTAATATGTGACGTCATCAGCAGTGCATTGCGGGGCGCGAGTTATAGTTAGCTGGACTAACTATAACGGGGGAATTTCACGGGTTTTGTACGAGTGCAATGTCCAACTAACTATAACTGTCCCTAAAACCTATGGTTTTTTCAGTGAATTTCAAAGGTTTTTTAAATGCTAATTTGTACCTATAACGTCCCTGAAACCTATGGTTTTTTCAGTGAATTTCAAAGGTTTTTTAAATGCTAATTTGTAACTATAACATGTCTGAAACCTACGGTTTTTTCAGTGAATTTCAAAGGTTTTGTAAATGAAATTTTTAAATGTATTAATTGTTATATAAATTTTTAAAATACTGATTTACTACATTTTTAGAAACAATTTTTTTTACATATTTTATTATTTAAATTACATTGTAATTACATTATACATTACATTACAAAAAATACTTTCTCTTAATGAATTACTTTAGTTTAAATACTTTGCAGATAGGCAATAGACTTTTAAGTACAGTAGTTACAGTTGTTGCAATGGGCAACACATTTTCAAACACAATGCAACATTCAGCTCAATGTGAATTTCTAGTTAAATGCAATTAGTTACTTTATGGATTACTTTTTCTAACCACAGGACTGGATCCTAGATTCAGTCCTGGGACATCTCCTGTAAACAGTTGAGTAAAAGCGTTTTGGTTACAGTCGTGATTTTTAAGGAATATTATTGTATTTTAAAAGTTGACACTTTGAAACTTTTTCTCATAGAATCACCAATGTTATCCTATGGAAGGAAATTCACTTAGCAGGTAAAAACTGTTATCGTTACTTTTTCTTACTCAGTGTTGGATCCTGGATCCAGCACTGGTGCATCTCCTGTAAACAGTTGAAAGAATGCGTTTAAGTCATACTGTCGATTTTTAAGGAATATTTGTAGTTTGTGAAAATCAACACTTTGAAACTTTTTTGCTGAAAACCAGTCAATGTTAGCCTATGGAAGGAAATTCAAGTTACTGGTAAGTACGGTTAAAATTACTTTTCAGGACCAGTACTGGGCTGAAAGATGCAGCACTGAGGTCTCTCCTGATAACAGGTGAGTAAATCAGAATTCGGATTTCGGCTGATTTTAGAGGAATATTTGTATGTTTCAAAATCAACACTTAGAAGAATTTCCAAGTGAAACCAGTCAATGTTAGCCTATGAAGGAAATTCAAGTTACCGGTAAGTACGGTTAAAATTACTTTTCAGGATCAGTACTGGGCTGAAAGATGCAGCACTGAGGTCTCTCCTGATAACAGGTGAGTAATCGGAATTCGTATTTCGGCTGATTTTAGAGGAATATTTTAAAGTTCCAAAACTCCACACTTAGAAGAATTTCCAAGTGAAACCAGTCAATGTTAGCCTATGAAGGAAATTCAAGTTACCGGTAAGTACGGTTAAAATTACTTTTCAGGATCAGTACTGGGCTGAAAGATGCAGCACTGAGGTCTCTCCTGATAACAGGTGAGTAAATCGGAATTCGTATTTCGGCTGATTTTAGAGGAATATTTTAAAGTTCCAAAACTCCACACTTAGAAGAATTTCCAAGTGAAACCAGTCAATGTTAGCCTATGAAGGAAATTCAAGTTACCGGTAAGTATGGTTAAAATTACTTTTCAGGATCAGTACTGGGCTTAAAGATGCAGCACTGAGGTCTCTCCTGATAACAGGTGAGTAAATCGGAATTCGTATTTCGGCTGATTTTAGAGGAATATTTTAAAGTTCCAAAACTCCACACTTAGAAGAATTTCCAAGTGAAACCAGTCAATGTTAGCCTATGAAGGAAATTCAAGTTACCGGTAAGTACGGTTAAAATTACTTTTCAGGATCAGTACTGGGCTGAAAGATGCAGCACTGAGGTCTCTCCTGATAACAGGTGAGTAAATCGGAATTCGTATTTCGGCTGATTTTAGAGGAATATTTTAAAGTTCCAAAACTCCACACTTAGAAGAATTTCCAAATGAAACCAGTCAATGTTAGCCTATGAAGGAAATTCAAGTTACCGGTAAGTACGGTTAAAATTACTTTTCAGGATCAGTACTGGGCTGAAAGATGCAGCACTGAGGTCTCTCCTGATAACAGGTGAGTAAATCGGAATTCGTATTTCGGCTGATTTTAGAGGAATATTTTAAAGTTCCAAAACTCCACACTTAGAAGAATTTCCAAGTGAAACCAGTCAATGTTAGCCTATGGAAGGAAATTCAAGTTACTGGTAAGTACGGTTAAAATTACTTTTCAGGACCAGTACTGGGCTGAAAGATACAGCACTGAGGTCTCTCCTTATAACAGGTGAGTAAATCGGAATTCCTATTTCGGCTGATTTTAGAGGAATATTTGCACAATGGTGAAGGGAGGGGCGGGGCCTGAGGTGACATCTTTAGCAAACGCGCCCCGTGGCACGTTTTAAGTTGGGGGATTAAGTCCCCTTGAATCCTGAGGGTCCCTAGGGGCCAACTAGACCACCAGGAACCTCCAATATGCGCCAGGGGCTGCGTTGCAGAGACGTGCAGAGAGGCCACACCCTTTTACACCTCTCTGCAACGCAGCTCTGTGGCGCATTCTGGATGTACCTGTTGGGCTAGTTGGCCCCCAAGGACCCTCAGGATTGAAGGGGATTTAATTCCCCATCTTAAAACGCGCCACGGGGCCTGTTTGCACACATGTCACCTGAAGCCCCGCCCTCCCTTCACCACTGTGCAAACGCGCCCGTGGCGCGTTTTTAAGTTGGGGGATTAAGTCCCCTTGAATCCTGAGGGTCCCCGGAGTCCAACTAGCCCACCATATACCTCCAAAAGCGCCACAGAGCTGCGTTGCAGAGAGGTGTAAAAAGGGGCGTGGCCTCTGTACACCTCTCTGCAAGGCAGCTCCCTGGCGCATACTGGAGGTACCTGGTGGGCTAGTTGGCCCCCAGGGACCCCCAGTATTCAAGGGGAATTGCTCTCTTCTGCAAACGCGCCAGGGGCGCGCTTGCAGAGTGGTGAAGGAAGGGGGCGGGGCTTGCGGGCCCGATCGTTTTTTTTTTTTGTTTTTTTCTCTCCTGAAGGGGGCTGTGTGGCCCCCCTTCCTTTTTCTTTTTTTTGGGCCCTGGGGACCCCATCCCCCAGGGCCTTACCCCTTTTTTGAAATTACCTTGAAAGAACGGGAAGGGGGCCGCGTGGCCCCCTTCCCTGGGCCTGTATTGGCCCCGGGGACCCCATCCCCCGGGGCATGGCCTCTATATTTATTTTTTTGAGGGGGGCAACGTGGCCCCCTCCTCTGGCCATTTTAAGGCCCGGGGACCCCATCTCCCGGGGCCGGCCTTTCCATTTTTTTTCTCTTTTTTTGGGGAGGGGGCCGCGTGGCCCTCCCTCCCGGGCCACTACTTGCCCCGGGGACCCCATCCCCCGGGGCTGGCTCCTTCCGTTGGGGACTGTGGGGGTCCCCAATCCCCCCACAGTCCCGCCGGCTCCCCACGTCCCTTGGGAGCCGGCATTGCTAGCTCCACATGGGGAGCAGCTGACATGCTGCTCCCCATGTGGAAAGCATCGCTTTGGATATTGGAAGAGAGAGCAGGTTTCCCTGCTCTCTCTTCCAATATCCAAAGCAGTTTGCTATGGCAGGACGGGAGCCGCGATATATATATATATATTATCTACTGGCGGTCGCCAGTAGATAGTTATAGTTACAACCTATTATCCATAGGAAATCCGCGACATTCTATTTGAAATAACTCTCTTGCCGGTTGACGTATCTTCGCGAAATTTTCAAACTTCGTGGGGCGCTCCGGTCCGCTCCTACCCTGAAAGTCTCGGGAGGATACGTCAAGCGGGGGCCGAGAAAAAGGGGGTCCCAAAACGCGTTTTCCCCATGCATTTTCCCATAGGAAACTTTAGACACGGCTACAGCTCGAACTGCTGAACGGAATTACACCAAATTTGGCAAAGAGGTAGTTCTTGGTTCAGAAAGAACCCTTTTGTTAAATGGTGTAAATCCGTTCAGTAGTTGCTGAGAAAATGAAAAGTAAAAAGTTAGTGATATATAGGGACGAGTAGGGTCCGCGTACTCTCCCGATCACGAGCTGCATGTTAATTGGCTGTCAGCTGGCTGTCAACATTCCGATTCAGGAAATGTTGGCAGCCATTTTGTCCCTCGGTAGAACCGAGGGACAGAAACAAGTGCGCAAAGCGCACAAGGGGGCAGGGTAGAAACACCCTGACTCCCTAGGTTTGCTCAGGGGGTCCCACAAGGACCCCCTGGGCAAAAAAAAATTTTTTTTTTAAAAATCGGCAGGATGCGCTCAGGGTGCGCGAATCCTGCCGGAAAAATCGAAGCGCGGTCTCCCGCGCTCGATAGTTAATTGGCCCCCGGGTGGCCCAAGTCCCGGGGGCATGGTGGGGGATACTTTAATGTGTGGGGGCCTCAAAGGGCCCCCCAAGCCCCGGGGACCGCCACCCCCGGGGCTTTTTTGTAAATGGTGCGGGAGGGCTCTGAGCCTCCCGCAGCCCCGGGGACCACCACCTCCCCGGGGCTTTTTTAAAATAATTATTAAACCTGCATGGGGGGGGCTCCAGCCCCCACACGCCCGGGGACCACCACCTCCCCGGGGCACTAAACATTTTAATATGGGGGTCCGTTACGGACCCTCAGAGCCCCGGGGACCACCACCTCCCCGGGGCTGTGTACTGAATGGGAGGGGGGCCGCGCGGCCCCCCTCCTGGAGCCCTTGATGGCCCTGGGGACCACCACCCCCCAGGGCCGGCTCCTGCAGTGTCCCGGGGTGCCTACCCCCGGTGTTGACTTCTAGGGTCATAGCGCGCGCCGCGTGGTGCGCCGCATGCAGAGCAATGAAAGGCGCACTCCGCGGGGCTGTATTACTGGAGGACTGCCCCCGAGCGGGCACGCCCTCCCTTTATTGGCGCGCCCGCCCGCCGGCGGGAGCGCGTGTGCGTCACATCCGGCGGCGGCCGGCAACCACTAGACCGCTCATTACATCCCATCCCAACTCAGTCCTTTTCCTTCCGCGAGTGATTGGTTGCTCACTTGCCTGACATGCGTATTCTCTCAGTCGGGAGCTGGGCCTGGGGTTCTCTCGTAGCTGGTATTTAGAGCGTCCACCTCGGGTGGCACTGCTGGTCTCGGCTGGCTCCGAGCCACTTGGCGTCGGGTTGCTGCGGATGGTGATCAGCGGCTCCGATCCTGAGCACTCTGCTCCTGGTGTTGCGGGCCTGGGTGTCGGCTCGGTCTCTCTCGAGGACTCCATTTGTTCAGTGTCGTCCCGACACTCTGGGTGATGGCTTCCTTCGGCCTCTAGGGTGACCCTGGGCTCCGGTATCTTCTTGATCCAAGATACGTTCCTTGTCACTCGCTCGCCTCCCCTTGCCACCGTGACCATGGTACCTTTTACATCGACCACCGTCCAGTGGCCCGGCTCGTACCTGGTCCGAAACTTGCTGCCTGGCCTCCGGTCCTTTAGGAGTACCGAGTCTCCCTGCGGATCTCTCGGAATACTGCTCCTCGGCTCTTGCTCACTGCCAGATTCTGCCTCCTTCTCCTCTCGGCCACTTCTTCCGCATGGTATGGGGGCGGGGTCCATCCTGGGCAGACTGGGATCCCGTCCCGACGAACACCGTTAAACATCAGGGACCATGGCGTGCACTTCGTAGTACTGTGCGGGGTTCCTCTGTACTCCCGAAGGAAGGACTGTAGATGTAGTTCTGGGTCTCTAGCTTCCAGGGTGGCGATGCGCAACGCTTTGTTGAGCGTTCTCATGAACCTCTCAGCCTCCCCATTGGCTTGGGGCCACTGGGGAGTGATGCGACGATGTCTTATGCCATGTCTCTGCATGAGGTCACGGAACTCACTGCCTTGGAAGGGGGCCCATTATCGCTCTTGATTTCTTCCGGGCACCCGAACATGGCGAACATCTTCTCCAATATAGGACCCACTTGAGAGAACGCGGTAGAGCGGACTACCTCCACTAGAGGGTATTTCGAGTGACTGTCCATTATCACCAGCGTCACTCGCCCGTCGGGGAAACTCCCGAAGTCGATGCTCACTCTTTCCCATGGAGTTGTTCCATGTTCCTCGGTCTGTATTGGTGCCGGTCTCTCGGCTGCGCTGGTCAGTTGGCATGCCGGGCATCTCTTCACGATTTCCTCAACTTGGGTCTCTAGCCCTGGAAACCAGACCTTCTCTCGCATTCGGGCCTTCATTCGTTCGACCCCTTGGTGTCCTCCGTGGGCTAGTTGTGTCGCCTGGTGTTGCAGAGGGGACGGTATCACTATCCTGGAACCTCTGAGCACGACCCCTCCTTGTGTGACGCTCAGCCTGCTCCTAACCCTCCACATCTTTAGGAGGCTCTCCTTCTCGGGGCCGGCCCAGTCATTAGCTGACTGCAGGAATTGAGTCCAGCAACCTCCTTGGACGGCTGTCCGTACTCTAACCAGTACCGGGTCGCTCTCTAAGGCTGTGGCGATGTCTTCTAGCGTCAGGGCTTTCGGGCATGTTGCTGTGGATAGCATGTTGAGGTGGCACTCCAGGTCGTCGGTTCCCGCATCTTCGTCTTGATTCTGGAGTGGGGCTGGGTGCCTCGAGAGGAAATCAGCGGGATTCTTGGCGCCGGGCGGTAGATCACTTCCATCTCGTATTGTTGTAGCCCGATGGCCCATCGTTCAATCCTCGGGGAGGGTGTGGTGCAGACCCTCGAAATAGTGGCACCAGTGGCTGGTGATCCGTCACCATTCGGAAGGGTTGGCCACATATGTACAGGTGGAAATGCCGGCAGGCCCACCCGGATGGCCAGGGCTTCCCTTTCAATTTGTGCATACCGCCTCCGTGGGTGAGAGCGCCTTGCTGGCGTATGCCAGTGCTGCCCACCTGCCCGGTTCTTGTTCTTGGGTGAGTACTGCTCCTAGTCCCACCGGGCTGGCATCAACGAGTATCTCTGTTTGTTTGGTCGGATCAAAGTATACTAGGGTGGTGTGATCCAAAAGGGCCATTTTGATGCTCTGGAATGCTGTTTCTCCAGGACTCCCCACTTCCACATGGCGTCTGCTCTGGTGAGGTTGCGGAGTGGTTCGGCTATGGTGGCCAGGTCGGGGATGAACCGGCCACAGTATGTGGCCATTCCTAGAAGCTTCGCACCTCGGATGCTGTTGCAGGGGCTGGGGCGTCCTTGATCGCCTGGGATTTCCGCGGGTCTACTTGGATCCCTTCCTGGTTAAATAGGTACCCGAAGAATTCTATTTGTTTCTGAAACAGGAGGCACTTTTCTTTGTGTAGCGTGACGCCGTGATCTTGTAGCCGCTTCAGCGTTGCCCTGAGGTGCCGGTAGTGGTCGTCCGCAGTTTCCGAGTGGATAAGGATGTCGTCACTCACGTTCAGCACCCCGGGTAGGCCTGTTAGGATCTCTCTTACCGCGTCCTGAAACACCTCTGCTGCAGACGATATCCCAAAATTGAGGCACTTGTATCTCCGAAGCCCCAGGTGGGTACTGAACGTGGTTATGTATCGACTCTCTTTGGCGAGGACAAGCTGGTGATACCCTGCGTTCAAGTCTAGTTTTGAAAACCAGCGAGATCCATTGACGTCGGCCACAATGTCGTCCATCGTTGGCGTGATGTGACGTTCTCGCTTATGGCCTTGTTGGGGAGGCGCATGTCTATACACAGCCTGATTTTCCCCGGCTGTCTGGGTTTCTCGGCGATCACCATGGGAGACACCCATGGTGTAGGTCCTGAGACTTTCTCGATGACCCCTTGGTCCTCTAACTTTTGTAGCTCTTGTTCCACAAGGGGTCTGAGGTGGAAGGGTATTCTCCTGTGTCGTAGTGCCGTTGGTGGCACCGATGGGTCGATGTGGAGCTGGACTGGTGCTCTCTTGATCCGGCCCAGTCCTTGGAATAGGTTTGCGAACTGGTCTAGCAGCTCTTTAGTCTGGTTGGCTTGTACACTCCTTGCGAACATTACTAGTTTGAGGTCTTCTGCCGCGTGGCTGCTCAATAGGGTGTCGGCCTCCTGGTTGATCACGTGGATTTCGGCCATGATCTCGGTTCTCCTCTGACCGTATTGGTACTGTCATCTTGCCTCGGACTGGTAGGGGTGTGTCGCTTCCATACGCAAATATTCTGGTTTTGGATGGTTTTAGCTCGGGCTTGGGTCTCAGCTGATTATATTGCTGGATGCCCATTACGTTCACTGACGCGCCAGTGTCAATTACTGCGCGCACTTCTGACCCCGCAATCTTCACCGTGCACGTGGGCTGGGGCCTTCTTCGCTTCTTCAGTGCTTGCGTGAATGATACTAGATAGGTTTCACCGTCGTCTTCCTCGGTGGATGAATCTTCGGCTTGGTATGTTGTTCGGTCGCCCTTTTGCCGCCCTTGTGATGACGACAGTGACAGGTGTGACAGCTGTCTCACCAGTTTGCGTCCTGGCTTGGCTCCTCTTCTCTCCCTCCTCTGGTCTCTTCTCCGGCACACCGATGCGAAGTGGTTTGGTATCCCACAGTTGGTGCACGTCTTCCCTTGTGCGGGGCACTTGTGGGGAGGGTGTTCTTCATGCCCACAGTATCCGCACTGACCTCTCGGGGTCTGGGGCGGGTGGTCCCGAGGCCTGCTCCTCCTGTCCCGCGTGGTGATAGCGTCGGTTCTCTCCATCTTGACGGTTGCGCTCTTCTCAGTTGTGCGTGTCAGCGCTAGGTCCATTTCTTCCGCTCTGGCGGCTGATAAGTCGTGGTGATCGGGCCATGATCAGGATATCGTTCAGGGGAATGTCAGGTTGCCGCAGAATGAGTCCTCTCAAAATCTTGCTGCGTATCCCTTGGATTAGCTGGGCCCGGATCTCCTCTGCCGCTCGTTCATCGGCGAGATGGGTACTTGCTAGTTCTCTCAGCCTTGCATGGAACGCATCAATCGATTCCCCTTCGCGTTGTCTTGCCTGCCGCAGTTTGAATCGTTCATAGTCTCTGTTTGGTTGGGGATCGAAGTGCGCATTGAGCGCGGTCACCGCTAGCGTCGTAATCCGCCGGGCCTCCCGTCCTCGGGAGGTGTTTGAATAGAGTGTATACCTCTTCACCGGCGTAGTGGAGTAGGAGCGAGCGCTTGACGGCTCCTTCCGTTTCCCTTGTGGCTATGAAATAATTTTCGAGGCGGCCCAGCCACGTTCTCCATCGTGGGGATGCAGTTGTAGGGTCCGCTGCCTCGCTGAATGGGGGCAGAACCCCTGTGGGTGCATGCTGGGTGACGACACGTATTTGTGCCTGCGCCTGTTGGTTGCCTGGGTCATCCCCCATCTTTGTCTTAGGGGGTTACGCGCCGTCGGCTCTTGCGTCTGCCCTCCTTTCCGTCGCGTTTTACTCTCCCCTTTGGCTGTTCCTTGTTGGGGTGTGTCGTGTCGTCGAGCCCTCTCTTGCTCCCATGTGGCGCTACGACAGAGCGTGGGTCCCTGTAGGGCGGCTGGGGGGTGGCGCTGTCGCTTGGGGGCCTGCACAGCTAGGTTGTTGGGCCAGCGTGGGCCAGACGATGGCAGGGGCGCTATCCGGGCGTGTTCACTGCTTGGGGCCCCTGGGTGCGCACCTTACCGATGGTTGCAGGCCGTGCTTTCTGTTGCAGGCGTAAGGTTGTGGGGGCCTCGATGGGGTTGCTGTGTTGTTGGGCCGGGTAGTGCCCTCCGGCAGTCGGCGCTCACGTGTGGGGGCGTGGGCGTCGTCCGATCCTCGTCGCCAGTGTTGACTTCTAGGGTCATAGCGCGCGCCGCGTGGTGCGCCGCATGCAGAGCAATGAAAGGCGCACTCCGCGGGGCTGTATTACTGGAGGACTGCCCCCGAGCGGGCACGCCCCTCCCTTTTATTGGCGCGCCCCGCCCGCCGGCGGGAGCGCGTGTGCGTTACATCCGGCGGCGGCCGGCAACCACTAGACCGCTCATTACACCCGGGACACTGTAGTTTGCTATGGCAGGACGGGAGCCTCGCGGCTCCCGTCCTGCCATAGCAAACTGCTTTGGATATTGGAAGAGAGAGCAGGGAAACCTGCTCTCTCTTCCAATATCCAAAGCGATTGCTTTTCCACATGGGGAGCAGCATGTCAGCTGCTCCCCATGTGGAACAGCAATGCCGGCTCCCAAGGGACGGGGGAGCCGGCGGGACTGTGGGGGATTGGGGACCCCCCACAGTCCCCAACGGAGAGGGCCAGCCCCGGGGGATGGGGTCCCCGGGGCAGTAGGGCTCGGGAGGGGGCCACGCGGCCCCCTCCCCAAAAAAGAGAAAAAAAAATGGAAAGGCCGGCCCCGGGAGATGGGGTCCCCGGGCCTTGAAATGGCCAGAGGAGGGGGCCACGTTGCCCCCTCAAAAATAAATATAGAGGCCATGCCCCGGGGGATGGGGTCCCCGGGGCCAATACAGGCCCAGGGAAGGGGGCCACGCGGCCCCCTTCCCGTTTTTTTTTTTTTAAGGTAATTTCAAAAAGGGGTAAGGCCCTGGGGGATGGGGTCCCCAGGGCCCAAAAAAGAAAAAAGGAAGGGGGGCCACACAGCCTCCCTTCAGGGGAAAAAAAAAACAAAAAAAACCGATCGGGCCCGCAAGCCCCGCCCCTTCCTTCACCACTCTGCAAACGCGCCCTGGCGCGTTTGCAGAGGGGGAACGAATTCCCCTTGAATACTGGGGGTCCCTGGGCCAACTAGCCCACCAGGTACCTCCAGTATGCGCCAGGGGCTGCCTTGCAGAGAGGTGTACAGAGGCCACGCCCCTTTTACACCTCTCTGCAACGCAGCTCTGTGGCGCTTTTGGAGGTATATGGTGGGCTAGTTGGACTCCGGGGACCCTCAGGATTCAAGGGACTTAATCCCCCAACTTAAAACGCGCCACGGGCGCGTTTGCACAGTGGTGAAGGGAGGGGCGGGGCTTCAGGTGACATGTGTGCAAACAGGCTCCGTGGCGCGTTTTAAGATGGGGAATTAAATCCCTTCAATCCTGAGGTCCTGGGGCCAACTAGCCCAACAGGTACATCCAGAATGCGCCACAGAGCTGCGTTGCAGAGAGGTGTAAAAAGGGGTGTGGCCTCTCTACACGTCTCTGCAACGCAGCCCCTGGCGCATATTGGAGGTTCCTGGTGGTCTAGTTGGCCCCTAGGGACCCTCAGGATTCAAGGGGACTTAATCCCCCAACTTAAAACGTGCCACGGGGCGCGTTTGCAAAGATGTCACCTCAGGCCCCGCCCCTCCCTTCACCATTGTGCAAATATTCCTCTAAAATCAGCCGAAATAGGAATTCCGATTTACTCACCTGTTATAAGGAGAGACCTCAGTGCTGTATCTTTCAGCCCAGTACTGGTCCTGAAAAGTAATTTTAACCGTACTTACCAGTAACTTGAATTTCCTTCCATAGGCTAACATTGACTGGTTTCACTTGGAAATTCTTCTAAGTGTGGAGTTTTGGAACTTTAAAATATTCCTCTAAAATCAGCCGAAATACGAATTCCGATTTACTCACCTGTTATCAGGAGAGACCTCAGTGCTGCATCTTTCAGCCCAGTACTGATCCTGAAAAGTAATTTTAACCGTACTTACCGGTAACTTGAATTTCCTTCATAGGCTAACATTGACTGGTTTCATTTGGAAATTCTTCTAAGTGTGGAGTTTTGGAACTTTAAAATATTCCTCTAAAATCAGCCGAAATACGAATTCCGATTTACTCACCTGTTATCAGGAGAGACCTCAGTGCTGCATCTTTCAGCCCAGTACTGATCCTGAAAAGTAATTTTAACCGTACTTACCGGTAACTTGAATTTCCTTCATAGGCTAACATTGACTGGTTTCACTTGGAAATTCTTCTAAGTGTGGAGTTTTGGAACTTTAAAATATTCCTCTAAAATCAGCCGAAATACGAATTCCGATTTACTCACCTGTTATCAGGAGAGACCTCAGTGCTGCATCTTTAAGCCCAGTACTGATCCTGAAAAGTAATTTTAACCATACTTACCGGTAACTTGAATTTCCTTCATAGGCTAACATTGACTGGTTTCACTTGGAAATTCTTCTAAGTGTGGAGTTTTGGAACTTTAAAATATTCCTCTAAAATCAGCCGAAATACGAATTCCGATTTACTCACCTGTTATCAGGAGAGACCTCAGTGCTGCATCTTTCAGCCCAGTACTGATCCTGAAAAGTAATTTTAACCGTACTTACCGGTAACTTGAATTTCCTTCATAGGCTAACATTGACTGGTTTCACTTGGAAATTCTTCTAAGTGTGGAGTTTTGGAACTTTAAAATATTCCTCTAAAATCAGCCGAAATACGAATTCCGATTTACTCACCTGTTATCAGGAGAGACCTCAGTGCTGCATCTTTCAGCCCAGTACTGATCCTGAAAAGTAATTTTAACCGTACTTACCGGTAACTTGAATTTCCTTCATAGGCTAACATTGACTGGTTTCACTTGGAAATTCTTCTAAGTGTTGATTTTTGAAACATACAAATATTCCTCTAAAATCAGCCGAAATCCGAATTCTGATTTACTCACCTGTTATCAGGAGAGACCTCAGTGCTGCATCTTTCAGCCCAGTACTGGTCCTGAAAAGTAATTTTAACCGTACTTACCAGTAACTTGAATTTCCTTCCATAGGCTAACATTGACTGGTTTTCAGCAAAAAGTTTCAAAGTGTTGATTTTCACAAACTACAAATATTCCTTAAAAATCGACAGTATGACTTAAACGCATTCTTTCAACTGTTTACAGGAGATGCACCAGTGCTGGATCCAGGATCCAACACTGAGTAAGAAAAAGTAACGATAACAGTTTTTACCTGCTAAGTGAATTTCCTTCCATAGGATAACATTGGTGATTCTATGAGAAAAAGTTTCAAAGTGTCAACTTTTAAAATACAATAATATTCCTTAAAAATCACGACTGTAACCAAAACGCTTTTACTCAACTGTTTACAGGAGATGTCCCAGGACTGAATCTAGGATCCAGTCCTGTGGTTAGAAAAGTAATCCATAAAGTAACTAATTGCATTTAACTAGAAATTCACATTGAGCTGAATGTTGCATTGTGTTTGAAAATGTGTTGCCCATTGCAACAACTGTAACTACTGTACTTAAAAGTCTATTGCCTATCTGCAAAGTATTTAAACTAAAGTAATTCATTAAGAGAAAGTATTTTTTGTAATGTAATGTATAATGTAATTACAATGTAATTTAAATAATAAAATATGTAAAAAAATTGTTTCTAAAAATGTAGTAAATCAGTATTTTAAAAATTTATATAACAATTAATACATTTAAAAATTGTCATTTACAAAACCTTTGAAATTCACTGAAAAAACCGTAGGTTTCAGACATGTTATAGTTACAAATTAGCATTTAAAAAACCTTTGAAATTCACTGAAAAAACCATAGGTTTCAGGGACGTTATAGGTACAAATTAGCATTTAAAAAACCTTTGAAATTCACTGAAAAAACCATAGGTTTTAGGGACAGTTATAGTTAGTTGGACATTGCACTCGTACAAAACCCGTGAAATTCCCCTCGCTATAGTTAGTCCAGCTAACTATAACTCGCGCCCCGCAATGCACTGCTGATGACGTCACATATTACATCACTCATGACATGGTCAGTGACATCACTGATGACATCACTGATGACATCTCAAATGACATCACTGATGACATCACTGATGACATCATCCATGTGATAATTTCATGCATCTTCTCACACCCTAATATAACCTTTGATACACCCACTCTAAAGTACAGACTGCCATTCGCAAAACCATAGACACTCCAACACCAATAACTACATACCCACTCACTGATTCTTAGGTCTACGCACACATCCACTCACTCACCCGAACAGTCACTCATATTTACGGTCACTCAGTACAGGACTATCATATGCACTCATACTCCTATATAGACACTCAAACACCGCCACTCATCCATAGAGGTACTCACACACCTAGTCAGTCATGCAAATAATTAAACACACTACCATTTACTCACCTATACAGTTATACACACACCAGCTCACTTACTCATACAAATACTAGCACATTCTTACGCTCTTATACAATCACTGATACAAGCACACACTCATCCATACAGCCACTATCACAATCAGTCACTCTTGCTTATAGCTATTTATATACTCCAACACACATATATACTGCCTTTCACATATGTAGTTACTCACACATGTACCACTGGGACATACATTCACTCACTAACACACTCTTACACACACTTACCCACCCATACAGTCTATCACAGATGCACTCTAGAAACCATCCACCCAGTGAATCACCCACTCACACATCTATGCACAGAGTCGCACACACCCCTCCCACACAAACACTCAGGCACCCATACAGATACTCACACAAGCATTCAATAACTCATATAGACACTCATGTAGCTATTCTCAAACACATGCAGCCACTTACACAGCAACAGACAGACGGATACAGACATTCACCCAGTTTAGTCACTAACCCATGCATTCAGTAAGATACGTTAAATCACTCACTTATACAGTCAGTCACGCACCTACTAAATCATCCATACAGACACTTACACACCCACTCATTCTTCAATACGTCTTTTCCTATATATATTAAAAATATTTAAACTTTACAGAAACACACAGTCACTGGATGATGTCATCAGTGATGTCATCAGTGATGTCATTTGAGATGTCATCAGTGATGTCATCAGTGATGTCACTGACCATGTCATGAGTGATGTAATATGTGACGTCATCAGCAGTGCATTGCGGGCGCGAGTTATAGTTAGCTGGACTAACTATAACGGGGGAATTTCACGGGTTTTGTACGAGTGCAATGTCCAACTAACTATAACTGTCCCTAAAACCTATGGTTTTTTCAGTGAATTTCAAAGGTTTTTTAAATGCTAATTTGTACCTATAACGTCCCTGAAACCTATGGTTTTTTCAGTGAATTTCAAAGGTTTTTTAAATGCTAATTTGTAACTATAACATGTCTGAAACCTACGGTTTTTTCAGTGAATATATATATATATATATATATATATATACATATATATGTGTGTGTGTGTGTGTGTGTAGATACCTTGTAAGAAGTACTTAACATAGATATTATATATAACTGCAGCCTTTAGTGAGGGCCAAATTACATTTACTTTTCTTCATTTCATTCATTAACAAACTTTATTCGGTTGATTAACCATGAAAGTAAACACAAAGACCATTGAGTAAAGTATATAACAAATATTAAAATTTTAAACGCTTTAAAATAATGCATCCAGTGGCATAAAATTCATATAAAAAAATCTAAATCACATCATGCATAGGCTGAATAAATTCTGAATGCTTAAGGCAAAGTTTGGGCATGACGTAACAAAAACTCCTACAAGAGCAATAATGACAGGGGAAAGCAATAGTGATATTGCCAGGAAAGAAGCTGGATGAGACCAAAACAGCCAAAGTAGAGCAGCAAGTCTAAAACAATAAAATACACAAATAAGAATTGAGAAGACCCATCAAGTTTGAGTATCATCAATCTGAGGTGTCAGATAAAATATGTTGCGGAGCAAGGCTTTCCATAAGGCAATATATTTAACAGGGTGCAAATAATAAAAATCAGACATAATCAATTTGAATAGTTGCTAAAGAACAATGATTGCAAATCATCAAAAAGATAATAAGCCTGGGAAGTAACTTGACTAAAACTATGTGGAACAAATAAATAAATCAAGGAAAGCCTTGCATAATTGAAATTCATCTCCACATGGCGTCACAGGGTGTTAGGAAGCACCTACTCAAAGAATAAAACTACTCCAGTGCATTGCTCCATATAATCCAAGCACAATGTAAAAACTTGGCAACTCTGCATACATTAGGTTCTTTGATTTCCACTCTCAGACGCCTCAGGGCCACAAGGTATTGTCTACAATCTAGTTGTCTGCAAATTGGCACAACCCAATGCTTTCTTGGACCATCATACCCTGGACAAAAAAATAAAAGATGCAGTACTATTTCGACCGCCCCTAGGCAAACAGGACAAATATTATTCCGAACTCTAGAATTGTCCCATTTTGAACAAAAGAAGTTGATTGGGAGGGTACCCAACCGGAAATTCAGAAACAGTTGCCTGGCTAATGGAGTTGTAATATAATCAAGGAAGTCCTCGAATTTGCTATGGTCCTTGAGGACCATAATTCTGAGTGTGCTTCTGTCTCCACCAGTAGAGAATAAGTCTTGTGTTGGCCTTGAGCAGAATAGATTTTATGCCCAGGTCCCAACGCAGAGGGAGGAGGGGGGTGCTTTTAGGCAGGGCCAAGAAAGATCTCAAAAAGTTGTTTTCAATAGATACTAAATTAGTGAGCCCTGCATGGCCCCACAATTCTGCCCCATAAAGAGCACTACCTACCACCTTTGAGTTATATACATTAATAGCTGGGGAGACATATTTGCCTTATTGGAATTATAAAACTTTAATATCCCTGCCAGATGCTGGCAAAGTTTTAAGGAACTTTTTTTTAACTTGGACAGACCAAGACATACTTGTGGTTAGTCTGACCCCAGATAATCAAAGTGGGATACCCTTTCCAGGGCAATACCACCTAGCCTTATGGAGCCTTTGAATGATTATGGGTGTTTATAGGCATAAACTTGGTTTTAGAGTGATTAATCTCTAGTCCCCTAGCTACACAAAAGGCATCAAAGCGGTCAACAAGAATCAACAGACCTGCCAGAGTCTTAGATACCAACTAAGTATCGCCTGCGAAGAGAAGTAGAGGAATCTTTTGGCCAGCTATGATAGGGGCATCATTGTAACAGTTCTCCAAGTGGGCTGCAACATCATTTAAATAAAGGGAGAATAGGGTGGGGGCAAGGACACACCCCTGTCGTACCCCCTTGCGGATCGCTATTCGTTCCGTCAGTTCTCCCTGGGATTCCCAGCGAACTTGTGCATATGTGCCTTTGTGTAGGCGGATCAGGGTATCAAGTAAATGTGGGGGTACTCCATTGTGATCTAATACTTCCAAATCAAACGCGGACTTAAAGTCCACGAACACCGCATATAGATGTTGCTTCTGTAAAACTACAGTTTTCCAGTAAATTGTTTGAAATCTAATCACCTGGTCAATTGTACTAATTTGCTTTCTAAAACCGGTTTGTAAAAATGAAAGGCCATTGTGCTCCTCTATCCATGTATCTAGTCTGTTCGGTATCTGCCTACAGAACACCTTCTGAACAACGTTAATTAAACTGATGGGCTGATAATTTACTGGAAAGCCCCTAGAACCTTTTTTATAAATCGGAATAATTTCTGCAGCCTTCCAGCTGGGTGGAATCTCTGCTTCTTGTAGGATGGCACTGGTCAGTTTATTTATATTTTTGGCCCAGTTCTCAGCATCTGCGACAAAAAGGTCCCCCGGGATTTCGACTGGGCCAGCTGCTTGATCTGAAATGATCTGGAATTATGCTTTTAATGGCACACAGTGTTTCCTTAAAATCAACAGCCAGAGGATTATAGTTAAGATGTCCACCGGGTGCTATTGAAACTCTAGGTTATGAGTCGGGCTCCTGGCTTAAACCATTTAGATTAGAAAAATGATTGTGCCAAACGTGGTTGGATACAGTTAACCAGCAGTTTCTTTTCGCACTGGCCCTGGTTGGCCACTATATGCCAACATTTCTTTGTAGCAGCTGTTCCCCTAGTTGACTGTGCTGTAGGTCTAGCAGGTAATTACTTTTTAGCTAGCTGGTACAAAGTATATTGCAGGAAACAATACATCTTTAATTCGATTGTTTAGATGAGGCTAAACCTGTTCTCACCGGACCATAATTAACAAATAGGGGATCCGATTTTCTGGTATTTATGGTCCTGTCCAAGTAGAATTTTAACACTCTCTTAACATCCAGTTAATGTAGTGACCTTTCAGCTGGACTTGAGAGGTTAGGAAATAAAGTAGGCAGATATATTCTGATTGATGTGCAACTTTGAGTCTACCTGTGGGAGAAACTGGGATGAGTTCTCATCACCACTCTATTGGAGTGAAAAACAGTATATGGTAACTCTGAACACAGAGCTTGATCACTTACACTACGGGCAGAAGTGATAGCCACCAAAAAAGCAGCTTTTCATGTGAGATGTTGCAAAGAGGCTTTATGCATTGGTTCAAATGGAGGACCCATCAATTTGGAAAGGACATGTAGAGTTTCCCTGGGGGAGAGGGATTCCTGACTGGAGGAAACACCTTTTTAAGCCCTTCGAGAAAGTCTTTTACCCCTGGGATTCTGGAAAAGGATTTTTGTGAGGGAGATTTCCTGTATGCTGTAATAGCTGCCAGGTGTACCCTGATTGAGGAGAATTGCAGCCCTGATTTAGCTAAGTGTAGCAGATACAGGATGACTAAATCCTCTTGGCATGAAAATGGATTGTGATTATTCTGTGTACACCACAAACAAAACCTCCATTTAAATGCATATGATCTTCTAGTGGAAGCTCTCTTAGCCTCCCTGAAAATCTCCATACATTCTTTGGAAAGACCTACATTTCAATATTGGAGGAATTCAGGACCATGCTGTCAAGATCAGGGATGAGAGGGGGCGTGGTCTAGCCGCGCGGCAAGATGGCCGCTTGCTAAGCACGCTCTGCCGGCCAAGAAAGTAATCCTGCCAGAATCCTTACATACGGAGGGTCATCGCTAAACTGAAGCACCTCTGGAAATCGCCTGCAGTGGTGCAAAAAAGTTGAGACCCAATGCGGTGGCCGCGGGCTGCAGCCGCGGCGTCACAGAGACCCGGACCTGGTGGGGCCTGCTCGAAATCACCCGAGCCCTCGGCGAGTGTGGAAACGACTGTGAGTGGGACTGCGCGCTGGTCCAGACTGCGCGTGGCCAGGCGACTCACCGCTGGTGTGGAGTGTCAGTTCTGCTGTTCCTGGCGCGGCAGCTCTGGGTCGCAGAGTCGCGCGCTCGCGTGGCCACCACAGCTGGTTCGGAGGCGGATCGCATGAGGGCCGTGTGTGCCTGCTGGAACCCCCTGGAAAACCGTGACTTCCCCCGCTACGCCGGGTGAGTGCAGGGCGGCAATCCTCAGTTGCTGGGCTAAGTCGGTCCAAAATCAGGGCCCGGAGATCCGCCGTGAGTACAGGCGGCCGCCATCTTGGAGTCCGACGGTCTGGGCCTTCGAGCCTGGGGCGCCGGGCCAGCGTGCGGTAAGGCCGGAGAGGACTCCCCGGTGAGGAGGACAGTGCACAGGCACCTCTTCCCATAACTGTAAAGGCTGGTCCATACGGAAAGCGGCAGAGTCAATCCGGCTGGGTGTTCGCAGGGTGTGGCCTGCTTCAGCTGCCAGAGACCCCACGTTGTTTCCCCCAGCAAAGAGCAGTGCTACGAGTGCAGTGCAGATACGCACGTGGGTGTTGGCAATTAAAGACAGGCGCATATGGTGGCAGGGGCAGCGGGACATACATGCCCAGGCGTCAGAGGTCATAGTTAAGTTCAAGCCAGTGTGGCGCCCTGCCCCTACAACGAGCTGGTTGGGACCCCCGTGCCGTCGACTGCTGGGAGAGGTGGTTTAAGCTCCGGTGGGGATCAGATTGGAGATCGGGAGGAGAGCGCTACACTGGTGACACCAGATTGCGTCCACCCAGCAGCACCGGGGTCACATAGCTCTGTCACCATGGGGAAACAGGACGCAAAACAACCTAAGTTGACATTTGAAAACCGACAGGCCACCAGAACGACGGAGCAGGAACCGGAGGGGAGGTCTGAACAACAGTCTGAATCACAGGTCGAAGATCGCGGAGAAGACCTACGCACGCTGATGTTGGAAATGCGCTCCAGCCTCCGCACTATAGACACCAAGTTGGATGTGCTCACGACTCAACTAGACGCCGTGAAAAAGCAGGTGGGAGCGCATGAAACACGGCTGGATGTGCTTGAAAATCGCAATTCGGACTTCCATGAGTTCCAGGTCGAAACTAAAGAACAGCTCCTGCACATGGATAAAGTTCTGGGTTTGATCCGATCAAAAAACGAGGATTTGGAGGCCCGTTCCCGCCGGAACAACCTATGGATCACGGGAATTCCGGAGACTACGGCCATATCTAAAATGGAGAGCTATGTCGCCGATCTGCTTCACGAACTGTTCGATCCTGACCTATCTGCGGTGTTCGCGGTTGAGAGGGCCCACCGCACCCTGGGTCCCACTGCACCCTGGGTCCCAAGCCTCCGGTCGGCGCCACACCCAGGCCAATATTGACCCGAATTCTGAATTATCAGGACCGGGACCTTATTTTACAGTTGGCGAGGGAGCGTGGGTCCATCGCCCATCAAGGGAAAACAATTTCGTTCTACCCGGATTTCACGCCGGCGGTGCAGGCGGCACGCCAGGAATTCCTGCCTGCAAAAAGACTTCTGCTACAGGCCCAAATCCCTTACTCGCTGTTGTATCCAGCCAAGCTCAAGGTGTCTTATGAGGGCAAGGCACATTTCTTTACGGACGCCAAATCCGCACTAAAGTTTGCAAAGCATGTTGGGGGTAAGAAAAAGCAGTCGCAAAGTTCGAGAGCCGAGAAGGCATCTGGTGACAGGCTGAGTGACAATGACTAGCTCGGGCGGGTTCTATCTAGGTCTCAAAAAACACAAAAAAAGTGTCTCTTACTGTTTCAACTCAGCCAGGTACAGCACTGTTTTTTACTGTTGAGGTGGTACATTTGGTTTGCGCTATGTTTGAGGCGAGCTGTCAGAGGAACTGTGCGTTTTGCTATTTTACACTGATTTGACCCTTTGCTTTACACTTGGCCACCCTGCTTTCGGCGGGGGTGAATGCCGGTGACACCGCGCCCCCAGGGAAATTTCCTGTTTGTTGGTTTGCCCTAATCGGGGTACAACTCATCTTCGCAAATGTTGGGGTGGGAGGGTTTCACACAACCTGTTTGGGGGGTTGGAGTGGGTAGGGGGTGGAGGGGGGAGACGAATGTTTTGTTGGTAGCCAGTTTCATGCTTCACAGTCTAGAACTCCTTATTTGTGCACCGAGGTCCAGAGTCCTCCAATGCTCAATATATATATATGGTTGGCATCCAGTCAAATGCAATACACTGCTGCACCAGCTTGTTTTACGGGGGAATGGTGCTTATGGGCCCTATGTCCGGGAACTGCATAAGTTCAAAAAAATTTGGTAATGAATAGTCTAAGTTTTTTAACCTGGAACATCCGAGGTTTAAACGATCATAGAAAGACACGCCTGGTTCACTCCTACCTAGTAAGGCATCACATTGATGTGTGCCTGCTGCAAGAGACACACCTGAATACCACACCACCTACTAGGTTGCAACACAGAAGATGGGGACATGTCTACTCCTCCATATATTCTAATTACTCTCGGGGGTGGCGGTGCTGGTCTGATTTGGTCTAGATTGGAAGGAGAGCGAATACCACGCAAACCCAGAGGGCAGGTACATCATATTACTGGGCGCCCTGGGCGGGACCCGGGTGGCTATAGTGGCAGTTTATGGGCCCAATGTGGATACCCCGGCTTTCTTCCAGGGTATATGGGCCAGAGTGAGGGCGACGGGGTGTGACACAATCATTTGGGGGGATCTTAATTCGGTATTAGACAACACATTGGACAGGAAAGGGCAGTCCCGATCCCTACACCCTAATGCAAGTGCTGCACTAAGGGCCATCATATCTGATGGCAATCTGGTGGACATATGGCGCCAGCACCACCGCTTAGCAAGGGAAGGTACATGCATATCAGAATTCCATAAGGCCTGGTCTCGGCTGGATTATTGGTTGGTGTCGAGGGACGTGGCGTCATGGACATGTGCAGTCTCTCACCTCCCAAGGTCCTTGTCAGACCACGCACCAAGTCTGCTGCGCCTTGTGATACCAGGTCCCCCCACCAAAATGTTCAGTTGGCGGCTTCCCCATAATGCACTCTTAGACGAGGCCTTTAAGGAGGAGATTAGAGGGGACATAGTGGATTACTTTGCTCTTAATGCTGGCTCGGTACCAACCCAGGCTTCCCTATGGGAGGCATTTAAGGTGGTAATCAGGGATCAATGCATAGCTCGGCAGGCGGGGGTGCTGAGAGCCATAAGGGGCACTCTGGAATCCTTGGAGAGACTGAAACGCAATTTTATGCTACTGATGATCCCACTCTTACGGCGACATTAAAAGAGAAGCTGATAGAGTTTGAAGAGGAGGCCCAGCGCGAAGTAAAATTCCTCGGCAAACATACACAAGCCAGGAGGTATGGGGAGGGTGACAGGCCTGGGAGAACCCTAGCGGCGATGCTTCGCGCCCCACGCTCGACTGCTTATATTACGGAGGTTGAGGGTAATTCTCCTCAAGTGACCAGAGGCCCGCTAGAAATACTAAACAAATTTACTCCGTTTTACGCCACACTATACACGACAACCCACAGTCCTGTGCAGGACAACCTCAAGCCGTTCTTAGACTCTCTCGAGCTGCTTTGGCTGGGACGGGGGCATAGGGAGTACCTGGACGTTTCTTTTGTGGTGGAGGATGTGATTCAGGTGATTAGGAGCCTTCCATCGGACAAGGCTCCGGGATCCGACGGGCTGACCACAGCTTTTATAAGGCGTACGCCGAGGAACTGGCCCCACGCCTTATAACGATTTACGAAGAGGCTCAGACTACGGGTATCCTACCGCCCTCAATGCGAGAGACCATTATAATCACCCTGCTTAAGCCGGGGAAACCCGAAGACGAACTCGACTCTTACCGTCCACTTTCATTGATAAATGTGGATGTTAAAATCCTTGCAAAACTGGTCGCCAATCGCCTGCAGCCTCTTCTACCGCTGATTGCCCGCCCAAACCAATCCGGTTTTATCCCCGGGCGCTCTACATCTCATAACCTTAGGACCTTTTTTTCTGTTGTGCATTATCTCCATCCAGACACGAAGGCTGTCGCAATTTTCCTGGACGCTACAAAAGCGTTTGACACGCTTGAGTGGTCCTATCTCTTTGCGGTCCTAGAGAGGATAGGGTTCAGTCCCCTTTTTCTCAGTCTCGTGCGGCTGCTATACACGAGGCCCTCTGCTAGGATCCGGAGACGAACACAGCTCCTATCCTCCGTGAATTGATTACATTTGGCGGCCTATCTGGTGTCTCTATATACTGGACGAAATCCACCATCTTCCCCCTGACCGATTCTACTACGCCCTTTTCTCTCGACTACCCATTAAAGTGGGCCGATGGCCCGGTCAAATATCTCGGGATTTGGTTAAGCAGAAACATGCAGGAAATCTGGGACATGAATTACGGGCGTACAGTGTCTTGGTTGGAAGATAAGGTCACAGCATGGGCCGGCCTCCCCCTGTCTCTGGCTGGGAGAATAGCCATCGCAAAAATGGTGGTACTGCCGAAACTGCTGTACCTATTTGTCAACACCCCGATTCCTCTTTCGCAAACCTTTTTTAATTCCATACGTTCCCTATTGATCTCCTTGGTCTGGGCGGGCCGACAGGTGCGGATCTCGTGGGAACTCCTGACCTTACCACTGTCCCAGGGTGGGATGGGTGCCCCGGACATCCAATTGTACGCTCTAAGTGCACAGGCACAATTTTTACACTTCTGGGCCCACCTAACCCCTTTTCAGCCGCACACAGCAGTGGAGATGGATGTCGCGGCTCCAGTCCCCCTTCAGGTGGCCCTATATCAGACCTACAAACGTACTCACGGAGACATCGATACGGTGGAAACATTGAGGTGGGCTTGGGATAAACTACGGGAAAGAGGACATTTAAAAATCCTATATGCTCTGTCTATTCCCCTGGCACACAACCCTATGTTACCCACAATGGGGGAGGGTGCAAGTAGGGCACTGGCACAGAAGATGGGAATTCGTACCTTTGCAGACCTCTACCCGGGAGAGGTGTTCAGAGCCCCCCCCGAACCAGTGGAGGAGCACACAATCTCTTTCTCCGAATTATTTTTCTACCACAAAATCAGGGCCACATGTAGGGCATTACACGACTCCTTCCCCAACCCTCCGCCCACATTGCTTACTCTTGAAAACGTGCTCAAGACTGACTCCCCTCGTATACTCATCATGAGGATATACAATAACATGCAGAATTCCGCCCCCCTGCTGACGCCACGAGCCCTCCAGGCGTGGAATGCAGAACTGCTGATAAATAGGAAGGTACCCCCTATATTGTTTTAGGTCCTAGAGGAGGGGGAAACAACAAAAAAACCTCTGAGCTGACCTATATCACTTATATAGCTGGCCACTAAGGTTCATGCATAGAACATGTCCCCAAAATTATTTTCTTAACCGGAGTGATTTCATAAAATAGTGTTTATTATTTATAGAATTTTTTTTAGTTTTTCTCTTTTTCAGAAAGTTCATTATTATAAATTAGCAGAGAGCATAAAAACAAACAATCAGAATAGTCCAATAATGTCAATACTTCAATACATTTCATGTACTTAGTTTCATGAATGGCTTGGTATGTCACTTAATCTAGCACGACTGAATAGGACAGACAACACTATTTCAATATGTACAAATATACAATACATATGGGAAAGAAACAATTATAACATAAAAATAGCCTGAAAATAACCCCACACTCAATCATCAGACATACATTCATACCCATCACATGCCTCATCCATACTATCATACATACTGTACCAACAGATAATACAAATAACTATTCATAAACATAGATAGGATCCAGTAAGTTAGGAGAAAATCACTATCAGTGTAACTACGCTATGCTGATATATCACAGCAGTTTCTTCTTTGATTTGTGTCTCACACTGGATTCCCGTCTTTGACCCACTTTTCAAAGACGGGAATCCAGTGTGAGACACAAATCAAAGAAGAAACTGCTGTGATATATCAGCATAGCGTAGTTACACTGCTAGCGATTTTCTCCTAACTTACTGGATCCCGTATATGTTTATGAATAGTTATTTGTATCATCTGTAGCTCACATGGGTTCCCTTCAAACTCAGGGTAGGTGGTCAGACAGGAAAAAGACATACCACATTAACATGCATGAACAAAGAGGAGGCATCTGTGATCAGTGTATGACTGGGTGGGTCCGGATTAAAATTGGTACCCCCACTATAAGATTAGTCTGCTGAGACCACCATGGAAGAGACTGGCGTGCAACCTGTGATAATGGCAGCTTGTCCTTCCAACGGTTGGAAAGTTGATTACACTGGTCTTCCAAGCATTGCTGCAGGGGCTTCATGTGCAACCTTGCATTCGATACTATGAAGATGCAAGAAGTCACTGACCCAGTAGAGACGCTACCTGCCTTGCAGATGGATGATCACCCTGCTGAAGACTGCAACTTGTCAGAGTGATTGATGAGAGTCTCTCCTCTGAAGGATACACTCTTGCGGACTGTGTATCGAGTGTGGCTCCCAGGTAGTGCAGTTTTTGTACTGGGTAAACTGTAGATTTTTGGAAATCGATCTAAGACCCAGACTTGTGAGTGTCTCTACACAAATGTGAAAATGCTCCTTTGCCTGTGATGGAGAGGAGCTCTTTATCAGCCAGTCGTCGAGATAAGGATACACAAATATTCTCTGTCTCCTTAAGAATGCTGCAACCACGGCTATACATTTTGAGAATGTGTGTGTGGCTGATTTGAGGCCAAATGGGAGTACTTGGTACTGATAGTGCCGAGATCTCACCTTGAAACATAGAAAATGTTGATGTTTTGTGGAGATCGGGATCTGGAAATATGCATCTTGAAGGTCTATCGCACAAATCCAATCCCCTTGTTGCAACTGTGGGTAGGTGTGGTGCAGAGCCAGCCTTCTGAAGTTCTGTCTGTGTATGTACTTGTTGAGTCTAGATTGGGCCTGAATTCTTGCTTCGGTCCTTTCTTTTTTACTAGAAAGTAACGGAAATAGATTCCCGATTCCCTTTGATGACACTGGACCTCCTCCAGGCATCTCTTGCCAAATAGGTTCCATTCTGATGGCTCCCGTTTTAGACCTCAGCGCCAAAATGTCTTCGGGCATTGGCATGCTGTATAAGCATTTTACTTCCTTACTCTATGGCTTTTTTTGCATTAAGGTTTTGGCTTCCGACTGTAAGAGGTCTAGCTGGTACCAGGATGTTTTTGCCGGTGGAACATTTGGAGGAGGGGACTTGTAGTGAAGAGAGTAGCCATTCTGTATAATATTCAAGACCCATCTGTCTTTTGTAATGGAGTGCCACCCTTCACATTGATTGACAATACTTCCCTCCACCGGAGTGGTTAAGGGTGAAGGGGGAAGTAACTCTTTATTGCTTCGCAGCAGCTGCAGGCTGCTGTTGCTGCTGTGCACTCCTTCCTCTAGATGATCTACGAGGGTGGAAGTGTGATTTTGGCTGCTTCTGGTGTTGCTGCCAGCAAGGGGTTTGTGCCCACAGCTGGAAATACCTCCTGTTGTAGGGCCTGTAATGACTGCGGAATTCTTTCTTCTCCTCAAGGCCTACAGCTTTAGAGTGTCCAGCTCCGTCTTCATTCTGGACATCTCTTCATCCGCATGGGAACCAAAAAGGGTGTTACCTGAGAATGGGAGATTTGTTATACGATGTTGTGCCTCAGGCTTTGACCACGTAAGGCTCAGCCAGGATGATCTCCTTGCACAGATGTCATTTGCATACCCATGCACCGCCAGATCCAATGCATCCGCAGCTGCGCTGATGATCTGATTGGAGACCAGGCCACCTTCATTAAGCACCTCCAGGAAATCCTGCCTGTCCTCCTTAGGAAGCTTTTCAGTAAACCTGGCCAATGAATCCCAAAGGGATCCGTCGTATCGTCCCAGTATAACAGAAGAACTAGCCACCTTCATAAAAGATGCAGATATTCCACACATATGTTTCCCCAGTGCATCCATCTGCTTGCTCTCTTTGTCTGGTTGGACCAAAGAAAAAGAGGAGACAGCATAATGAGACTTCTGTGCGGCTGTTACTATCACTGAGTCTGGAGGAGGGTCAGCTTTGAGGAATAATGGATCCTGATCAGGTGCCTTGTACTTCTTTAGGATCTGAGATGGTGCGGATCTTAAAGATGCTGGTGTTAAGAACAGCTGCATTGCCAGCTCTAGAAGTCCAGGCACTTGGGGCAAGAGTGGTCGTGAAGCTGTTTTGTGATGCAGGGGTTCAAAAATCACAGAGGAGGATGTTGTCATCATTGGGATGTCTATATTCAGTTTAGTGGCCCCTGTGATCAAGACATCATTAAATGTTAGTAGGTCATCCACCGGTGAAACTCATGCTGGGAGTGAGTCAGAGAGAGTAGGAGACTGGTCTCTCACTGATGGCTGGAATATTGTGGACCAAGATGGTGTTTTCAATCTGTATCTGGAGGAAGCAGTGCGCGATCTAGACCTTCTGGACCTTGACCTGGTCCTGGACATTTTGTGAGATCTAGAGCGGTGGCGACAGGACTTCTAGACCTCCAAGGCGATGGTTGTGGAATCCTATGTGGTGTGGCGCCTGGAGCCATATGAGGCACCAATATCGTACTAGGAGAGAACCTTGGTGGAGGTGTTCTCTTGGGAGATGTTTCACTTACCAAAGACTTTCCAGGGAACTTTTGACTAGGGGTATGCAAAGTTTTAGGTAGATCACAATTATTGGCCTACCCATGCATTGAGAGATTTCCTGATTTTCCTACATTTATGCCCTGGCATAGTTTGTTTGCGCAACTGGCACTATTTCTTTACAAGTGATAGGTGGAACTGAAAATATATATGCCATTCTCTCCCAAGTTAACTTGAAAACAGTTTTACTGAAATCTTGCATTGAGTTCTTGGGGTACTGGTTCTTGGCTGAGTATGTGGCTCCAGATCTGAAGAAGGTGTGTGATTTTTTTTTTGGGATGGTCATACACTTTGGGCATTTTATTCATACCCTAAGAATGCTGACAAAACTATTGAGATACATGCATGTATGATGCTATCTAGGAATGGAAGAAGGAACAGATCTATGCATTTCAAAACACAAAATCTGCTTGTCAGCAGATAAGATAATTTTGTTACATGGCCAAAGGAAGCTGACCAAGATAGCTTTTGATGTAAGCTTGACAATGGTAGGTGGTGTGTGACATTACTGACAAGACAATGAGGAATAACCAACTATTGCTTTCACCATTCAAGACCTTCGGGCAATTGAGCAAAAATACTCGTATATAAAGGAAGAGGTTTTAAAGAGGCCACCACAATTCCCTTGTTGGTGCCTTTTCCATTTTTGTTGCTATGGCAATCAATTCTAGGGACCGTATTACACATAGTGCCAGAGGGCGCAACAGGTGCGTGCACCCGCTTTTTCTGCCCCCGGGACACTATGGCATTCCAGAAGGGGCCACAGACTCTTGTGCAGTCTCTTCTGCAATACTCATAGTGCTGGCGAACATGAGAGAACATTTCCTCATTTAAATGGGGACGTGGCCCCATGCAAATGAGGGAATCACTTTAACTCTGGGACCACGCCATATTACTGACAGGTGTGAAGAAGCAAACATGCCCTTAGGAGGCCCTCTCGAAGTGTGAAAGGGGGTCCCATAGACCCCTCCGGGAATACCCCTGCCTGCGGGTGCAGTCATTTACTGCACCTGCCTGTAGGGGGATGTCTAAACCCTCTTTAAAGTGCAGGCAGGTTGCCGCCTGCACAGAGAAACACGGAGCGACATTGAAGCTGTCATTCCGTATTTCAGAGAATGCACTGCCCTTAGGGCAGCACAAGTTAGAGGCTGCCCTGGGGGCAGCACATTTATTGTAATTAGGCGCAATGTCAGTTTGCGTCTGGCGCACCTACTTAAAGGTGTGCTGTGGTGCAAAGGACAGTGCACCCATATGTAAAATGGGCCCAGTTAATCCAAGACCACACACTTTTCTTTTTATCAACAATGACAATGGATTTTGCAGTTACAAGAATATTCTTTTCACGTAACGTATAGGACCTGGAGATGGCAACCTGGCTGATCGTCTGTTGACAAGCAGGGTCCTACCTCCCTTAACCAGATGAAAGGGCAAATGAGCTGCCTATCCTGATTATTGATAAGTCCTCCTATAAAATGGACCAGAATGAGTGATGCTTTTAGCTTTTTTAGGTCTCGCCTGAGCCAGCGCATGCGGTGCTCTGGCGAGACTTTTAGTAAGTGGGCTTCAAAAAGCCGACCACAGCTTTTTGTGTGGCCTAGAGCGTGCGGTTACGCGCACAGTTACGAGCAGAGGCGCCATCTGGCTTTCCTCTCTCGTCATGGCTCATTAAGTGCATCGCTCGCGGGCTCCCATACAGCCCGCGATCGCGATAACTTTCACTTTCACGCGCCTCTCTCCTCGCCCACTCACTCGCTCTCTTTTTGCCTCTCCATTAACGCGCCAGTCCCATATTGAATTTGTGTTTTTTTTCCTATATATTAAGAGGTTTTATTTTTTAAAGAAAGAAGGTACTTTTGCTGCAATGCCTCCTATTTATGCCTTCAAATCAGTGGTGTCTTTCGACACTTTTGCTTAGCCCTGTTTTTTTTTTCTTTGACTCCACCATTTCATGCTTTGTTTTTTAATTCCACACCTATAACGGTGAAAAAGTCCAAGACCGTTTTGACCCAACCTAGCGTGTTATGCATCGGTGTAAGTGCAGGAAATCAGGTCAGCTATAGTGCTGTGAAGCTCGAAAGGGGTAGTAAGCGCTATATAAATGCAATCTAAAGGTAAACACAAACGGGTGCATCTTATAGGTGTAAAGGCCATGAGGAGTGGTTTTAAACCAGCCCTTTGGCTCTCTCCGTTCCTACAGCGCTTTGTGTCCCACGGCATCGAAGCGCTTTGGAATCAACAGCTGTTGCACTGGTCTGTAAGACAGAGGCAGGAGCTAGGCCTCTGCCCAGCTCTTCTCCCACCACGGGTGGGTCTGAGTCTGGACTTTAAAAGAGTGAGGCCGACTTGAATCACCCTAGGTAATAATATGAAACACGTCATCACGACATGCGAGTCCCGCGCTGCGCACAGCAACCCCGCAGAGGGACAGCTTCACCCCCCGTGAGACCCCACAACAGGAGCGCTACTACGTAAGCATTGGCCCCTAACTGCCCATTCCCTGCCCCAGAGGTGCCTCTGACGTCACTTCCTACAACAGCACAGTCACGCCTTTCACCAAAAGGTATGTGCAGGGGGTGGGGGGACAGAAACGTCCTGGAAATCCAGTGCTTCTACAAGGGTGGTAGCCCTATGGCAACGACAGGCCCGTGCCAGGCACTACACACTTGCTTCATTCAATCATGCATTTACATTACCTACTCCTCTCTTGCTTCAATCTCGACAACGTATTGTTTACATTAACGTCACTTCCGCCTTCAGATCTTTAAAGCGTGTAGTTTGTTGCAGCGGCTGACATTCCATGAGTGCCCCGATCCTGTCTGTAAAGAAGTGCACTGGGATAGTGTACCTGCTGCAGAAATGTGTGAGTCACCTGAAGGTGGCATGAGTGCACTCAACCAGCCTGTAAAATAATGCAGCGGGTTAGAGCTCCTGCTGCAGGAACCTGTGCGTCACCTGAAGCTGACACGTGTGCACTCATCCTGCTTGTAAAATAGTGCAGCGGGCTAGTGCACCTGCTGCAGAAATGTATGCGTCAACTGGTGGTGGCACGAGTGTACTTATCCTGTCTGTAAAATAGTGCACCGGGCTAGTGCGCCTGCTGCAGGAACCTGTGCGCGTTCCTGAGGTTGGCATGCGGGGCTGACTCGTTACTCCCTTGTTCTACTGTCAATAAAAAGATTTTTAATCTCGATGAATAACAGAATTTCTGTTATACAGATTCATATATTTTGTAAAGCGCTTAGACACTCAGGAGAGAGTACTTTACGCTATAAATTACAGTTATTAAAATAACTTTCAGCTGTTCTGTCACTTCATGTTTCTTTATAAACCACAGTCCTGTTTTGGGGGTGTTGACTATAACAGAGGCCCCAACCGGCTTCAATGGGATCAGTGTTCCATTACAATGGATTCCAATTATTGGGGCCGATTCACCAACCGAGGGTTGGAAAATTTGAAACCCTCCTGTTCAGGGTAGGTGTCCAAATTGTATTGGGTTAACAAAGGGGCTGATTCACAAACTTCATTCTCTGAGTCGCTGGTCTGTCTTAGGTGTGACTAACTCCTGGATTTCAAGGCCTAACTCAGAAAGCATTTTCTGTGAGTAGTTGAGTTTCCTCCTGCCTCAGATGTGAATTACGCGTGACCACCCAGGCTGATTCAAAAACCATTTGTATGTGGAGCTGTGTTCCACCGCAGCCTGGGGTGTGACGTGCTCAAGGCCGCTGACTCACAGAGCTGTTTTCTGTGAATAATTCTGTATTACTCCTGGAAATTTATGAGTATGTCACACCTATGCATGGTAGAAGCCACAACTCACAGAAAAAGATTTGTGAATTGTACTCAAGGACTGCCAGGGTACTCCCGAAAACCTATTTCAGCCACAGATTTCCAAGAGAACTCTAGAAATGCAAAAATAGCTGTTTGTATTGTCCACCAGGAGGAAAATCTATAGGTGTATATTATGCATCACAGAGCATTTGCCTCCACAGTGGAACGTTTCCCTATTAAGAACCCCTTTCTCCCACTCTCCTGTGAACTATGGCACACCCTTCAGCTGTTCACACGACTGTGTGCTTGTGTTTTACTGGTGAGAGAGAACCTGTAAAATGTCAGTGAACATAATCAACTTACGTGGAAACCCTTTCTCCCACTTTCCTGTGACCTATGGGGGTGCTCCCTCCCTCCCTGGATGGCCCACCCTCCAGCTGTTCACAGGAGTGAGTGTGTGCTTGTGTTTCACTGGTGAGAGACAACCTGTAAAATGTTTGTGAACATTGTCAACTCACCTGGCTGTCCCCTACACCTTTCAGAATCAAGTCTAACGTCACTTCTGCTATGTTGCAAACAAAGGAAAATCTGCCCCTGTGTGCACTGGTTTCTATATAGCGCAAACCAGCTCAGAAATAACGGAGCGCTATACATTACATGGGGGAATTGGAAGTACTTAATTTGTAAAAGAATGCCTGCCAGGGCTCAAAGTTTTGCTCAGAAACCACGACCTGGCGCTATTGAATGCCAGGGGTGCTGAATATCGAGGCTGCAGAGTTCTGATTCCACCTCATCCCTCTGTCACCCCCCACTAGGCACTCACTTCCCCTGTAACTCACTCTTTCAGGTTCTTTTTCACCCCTGCTTTCTTTCTTGGTCACTGTTTTTCTGTCATTCTCTTCTTCCCCGCCTTTTATGTTTTTCTCATATTGTTCTGGGTCAAAGTAGGATGAGGGAAAAAAGTTGGGTCCCCAAAAATGACTGCGGGTGGGTCCCACCAGCAGCCACCGGCTCAAATTAAGCACTGGTAACGGGGCACTGTACACTACTTCAGAGACATTTTAGGGCAAGGGCAAAGTGGGCAATTACCCAGGGTCCCCACATTCCAGGACACTCGCTCCCTCTCTAGTTCACCTCTATTTCCATAGCTCCACCTCTCTCCATGTCGCTGCCTAACTCTGCCTTTGACTCGGTTTCGCTTTGCCTAGAATTATTTTAAGTTTTTTTGGGTCCCCGGGAAAGAGGCATTTCAACGTTTTTTTGTGTGAACACTTTCTAAAAGTTTGTTTGGTTTTCTGCGGGCTTAAATTAAACAAGATGTGTAACAAAATTCAAAATTGTTACTAACAGGGGCCCCAACAACTTCTCATCTTGCCCAGAGCTTCAAAAATACTTAGGCGGAGTTTGCATTACTGGGGGTTGGGAGACTAGATTGTGTACATCAAGTGGGGATCGCACAGATACAACTCATACATTAAATTACTCGTTTTGAGGTACAGGGAGATGAAGTGATTTGCCCAGAATCACACGATGTTGAAGCAGGCGCCGAAGCAGGGATTCCAACCTGGGGCCTTAGGTTCTGAAATCGGCTACTGCTAGACCACACTTACTGCCGCAGAGTGACATTTCAGCTTTTTAGAATTCCACAAATCCAGAGTCTATGAATTAGATATCAGATGTGAAGTTATCAAAGCAAATTGCATTTTTTGCTCGTAAACAAACACTTTGGTGCACTAATGTTTGTGAAGGCCGCTCGATGGCCTGGATAGAGGGGAGGCGTAAGAAGTGTATTCCACGTGCACAATTACTGCAGCTAGCGCGAAGAGCGTGCCAGTGAAATATATTGTTCCATATGCTCCGGAACTTGGGAGGACAATACGCATACTATCTGAACAAGCATTGGCATAGGCAATAGGTCTCGCCTTTGGGACCTTATAAGTTTTTAGCCATGCAACAGTTGATGTTGTTGCACCAAGGATATTGTGCTGCGTAACTAAATACTTATAAGGTCCCAAAAGCGAGACCTATTGGCTATGCCAATGCTTGTTAAGCTATATGTCTCATCCCCCGTTACAATACTTCTCACTCGACTTTCACCAGGGCACAAGTCCTAAAAATAGAAGTGGGGGGCTAATCAAGATAAGCAGTATGCCAGTGAAATTGTGGCACGTGACATGGCACGTGGCATCACAGGAAGTGACATCACAACCAATGACCTCACAGGAAGTGACATCACAAGAAGTGACATGAGATGTTAAGGCCTCACACATATATTTAGCAGGTCTATCATGAGTACCTTTGAGCACATTACAATATTTAACAAATGAGATTTTGTGTTGGGGTTGTGCCAAAAAAGTGATGCAACCTTGATGCAAAATCTGGGCCTCATTTATTTTTTGAAACACTTATTTTTTAAAACACTGCCACAAACAAATTGGCAACAAGGAAAAACATGGCAGAAAATCTGTTCTGCTTAATTGGTTGCAAAGTTTCCATTTTAAAATATCATATGGGATTAAGGCACCTGCTGCATAGATCTCTGTGTGCCCAATAAATCTCAGGGAATAATAATAATGGTAAAATAGCTCTGGAGGTTAATGCACTTGCTGGAGAGATCTGTGTTTTGTCTAGTCCCAGTTTTGAATCAAAGTAGCATGGAGGGTTAATATGTCTCCTGCAAAGCTCCTCATGTGACACACAGATGACAGATTTTTATTTATGTAGATGGGTAAGTAGGTTGCTGCTTTTAACACAGAGATCCTTTTGTTACTTCTAGTTCATAAATTGTAATCCTTGTAATATAGCAGAGTGATCTTTGAAGTACATGTGACTCCTACACCATGTAACCCTCACTGTCTTATGCAACACATCCTGTACATTGATTTACACACATATGATTTATTTTCAATGTATATTATGTACGTGTGATGTAAAGTGCTCCGACATCCTGGATTGGGATGGGCAGAGCTATAAATGAAATAAAACAAAACAGGGCTATTTAGATTGTCATTTGTGTGAATACTGGGACAGACCAACACATCTGACATTATTACAGTGCATGCATATCTCTTATATACAGGGATTGAACAAAGTCAAAAGCATGCCTCTCTTAAGTACCTGTGAAGTCATAAGCTGTGAGCCTTTGTTTTCCCTCCATTGCATTTAGGTGTGAGTCTCCAGATAGCTCCCAGCCAGGATACTCAATCAAAAGGTGGCCTGATGGCCCTTAACTTTGGCCTTTGTTTTGGGCTCAGCTGCAATTTAAATGAACAAAGCCCCCTTGCCTGCACCTTTCTGCTTGGAACAAAAGCAGACAGTTGCAGGCGCTGCTGAATGTGTCCCATTGTCTGAAAATTACACCAGGACAAGTGCAGTATATTTTTATGGGGCCCAACTTCTTAGGGGAGACGGTGTCCACCCTGTGAAAATAGTGGGTGGACGCCCTCTACCCGCGTGTACCCTCGACTTTTGCCCTGACTATTGCTGTTTTCACTTGCTTGATGATTGGTTGAATGTCTGGCGTCTCTAAATACCTATTTTTTGACCTGCTACTATACAAAGTTCTTATGTCTATTGAATTGCTATTGTGCAGCTCTCTGCCCCCACAGGGTTTAGCGGTGCTATGTCAAAAACGACTAAAATAAAAATGAACTGTTGCAGAGCATTTAAGTTATTCAAGGGCAGGTTTGAGTAGCCTTTACCATCCAGATGCTTTTGGGCTCTGAGCCTCGCACAGCACTGTATACACCCACTGTCAAATTCAGACCACACCATACATGTGAAAAATGTGGTGGTAATGAGGCAAGACACACTGTCACAAGTACGATGTTTCAGGGGGCGGAGCTTGCTCGCGACCAAGATGGCCGCTTGAGCTGAGTGCTCCGCAGAAACCGTCCAATATTCGTAAAATATCCTGCAACTAAGCAGTCCTGTGTACCCCCCTGGGTGCCCCTTGTGCTTCGGAACCTGGTGGCGGCGTGCGGTGGTGTCCCCGGCTGCCGAACAGGAGCGCTGGACCAGCAACGACAGGCGACCTGGAACGGGTGTAACAAGGCCCCGAGCACCGGACTTGCGTGCCCGCGGTGGGCGGGGCACGATAGTGACTGAGGCTGCCTTGGTGGCGAGAGGCCTGCCCGCACCTCGGAACACGGCTTCGGCGGGAGCGGAGTGGCCAGGAAGGTGCGCGGAACAAGGGGGGGCGGCTGCCTCCCAATGACATACGGTGGGGGCTGGGCAGCGCGACCTGGAGGCAGAGTACAGCCGAGGCCCAAGTGGAGCTACAGAAGGCACTGTGTGTGGTGAATGGCGGAGTCGAACTAGCTGCACATCCGATACCTGGTGAAGGCCTGCGGGGACCACGGCGGGTGATTGTGGAGCGGTCTACACCCCCCCCCCCCAGCATACCGTGGACGTCACCTCTACGGCGAGTATGGTAGGCGCTGAGAGGTTGTGAGTGGGACACTCTTGGTGTCTGGGGGCACGGGCCAGCGGGAGAGACTGCCAACACCGGGACACCAGCGGTGCACTGGTGGGCGGTAGGAAAGACTTACGCTACCAGTGAGTAGCGTGTGGATCACTGGGGTGCCTCTAGCGGGCGGCGTGGCCAGGATTGGCTTGATGGGCAGCGCTGCGGGCATTGATCTGGACCTTGACCGAAATTAGTGCTGTGGTAGGGACCATTGCACTTGGCAAGCAAAGGCGCCGAGTTCCACTGCGCTGTTCGAGGTGTCCGGGGCCGTGGCGGCGATCCGGGAGCTGCTGCCGAGTTGGGGCTGACAAGTGTAACCCGAGTGGGAGACGAGAGAGCCCAACCCCATCTGGGAGGAGACCGACGACGACCACGGCTAGCAGGGTGCCGCTGTGATCTGGCGAGGCCATCTGGCCCCCCACTGGGTGTGAGTGATTCTGTTGGGGCCGGCGCAGGGACCGAAGAGAGCCTTGTGACGCAAGCCAGAGGTGCGAGGGGAGCTTGGGGTGACCTCGCCTACTGATATCCTGATCTTTTGGAGCCCGGCGGCGACACCGGCGGTGAACTCTGCACAAGGTTAAGATGGGCAGAGTAGAAAAGTCACAACCGAAACTCACGTTTGCGCAGAAACGGTCCATGTCCAGCGACAGGTCCGCGGAGGGCGCCTCCGGAATGCAGGAGCAAACAACGGACGACCCAGGCTCAGACATTCGTGGAATGCTTGTGGCTATGGAGAAGAACCTGCAGGGTGGTATCACGTCCCTTGGTGCGAAAATGGATGCTCTGTCGTATAGAATGGACCGTATGGCGGAGAGAATAGACAAGCATTCTGAGCGGCTGGACATGTCCGAGAGAAGGCTGACGGAGGTGGAGGAGGCCCACACCACCTTGGACTCAGACCACAAACAGTTAGGCAGAGTGCTACGAATCCTGCAAGACAAAACTGAAGATCTTGAAGCGCGCTCTCGGCGCTGCAACCTCCGGATCACGGGCCTTCCGGAGAACACGCCAACAGGTAACATGGAGCAGTTCACGGAGCGGTTGCTGAAGAAATTAGTGGGAGAGGACTCGTTCTCGGCCATGTTTGTGGTGAAAAGGGCGCACCGCTCTTTGGGACCTCGCCCCCCCCCGGGGGCGCCGCCTCGCCCAGTCATAGCAAAGCTGCTTAACTATCGCGATCGCGATGCAGCATTGAAGCTAGCTCGGGAGAAGCAGCCGCTGGAGTTTGAAGGGTCCACGCTCTCGCTCTTCCCGGACTTTACAGCCCGCGTCCAGGAGGCGCGACGCCAGTTTGCACCAATGAAGAAACAGCTGCGCGAGCAGGGAGTGGACTACGCCATGCTTTATCCAGCCAAACTGCGGGTCAACAGGCAGGGACGCTCCCATATATTTACGGATCCAAAGGTGCTGCAGAAGGCGCTCAAAGACTGGTCGCGAGAAGATCGCTCCAGCCCGGGGCAGCGGCCTCCGGATGAGGCTACAGGAGGGCAACTGACGGAGCGAGATTGAGTTGGAGTTGGTGATTCGGAGTGCTAAGTATGGCCCTTGACAATGAGACAAGGGAGATACTGCTGTTTGGTGGGCGGGAGGGAGGGGGGCTGGGGGGTTGGGTGGAGAGGGTTCCAGTATCATGATTTGGCCGCCGGCCATGGAGGGGGACAGATATCTGGGGTCCTTTTCCTGTTCCATGGAGCTGCATGGGGCCCTATTCGGGAAGGCGAAGGCCAACATTGAGACTATGCTTCTGGTGGACAGCAGCCTGGAGCTCGCCTTGTATAGTTAACTCCATATACGAATGTGGGTATGAGGACAGGCGCTACCGGCGCACTGGTGAAGCCCGGTAAGGGAAACTCATGTCTCTGGACACACGATGGTTGTTGCGGGGAGGGCGGGAGGGAAGATTCTTATATATTATACGGTTGCATTAGAGGTGCTTGACGGTTTTTGGTGGAGGCTACATAAATGGTTTGGGAATATTCCTTGTCTGAGGAGCGACCTCCGCCCACATGTGAAACACACCCGGGCATGCTCTTTATTTTTGTGGGAGGGACGGGGCGTGGGGAGGAATGGGGAGGGTATGGGTAAAGTTCGCGACCAGGTTGGGGGAGGTCTGCTGTGGGTGGGGGAGGGTGGGTGTTCAGAAGCAAGTTGCTAATTTTGCAGAGTGATGGTTCTACTCAACGAGTCTGTAGTTTAGGACGATGTTGTACAAAGCGCAGGCCTAGACACGTGACGAGAACGCATGACTATGATGGGGACGCCTGACGAAGCCTGTATGAATGCATCGATTCCCATGCTTCGAGCCCTTACATGGAATGTCAGGGGACTGAACGACTATAGGAAGCTTCGTAAGGTGCTGAACTATTTACACAATCATACTATAGACATAGCGTTATTGCAAGAGACACACCTACCGCATGACAGTCCCCTCCTACGCAGTAGAGGCCTGAAGGACAACATACACGCTTCTGGTTTCACCACACACGCTAGAGGGGTGCTTACGTGGGTCAACCCAAAATCCTCATATACTATAACACCGTTGGACACTGATGGGGATGGCAGGTACGTGGTAACAAGATGCCGGGGGAGGGGCCACGATCTGGTACTTGTGAATGTCTATGGCCCCAACTACGACAGTCCAGACTTCGTTGACCAATTGGCGACGCTAGTTGCCAAATACTCGAACTGTTGGCTCCTATGGGGTGGAGATTTTAATGTGGTCAGAAACCCAGCGGAGGACAGGTCGGGGGGCCCGGAGAGACGCCCCACGACGGCCGCAGGGGCACTGGGTAACGCAATGTTGCGCTTGGACTTACAGGATGTATGGCGCACTAGATTTCCGCATCAAGGAGGGTTCACCCATTATTCCGCTTATTATAACCTGCACACTAGAATTGATTACTGGTTGGCGTCCTCTCCTCTTTACGCAGAAGTCCGGGAGTGCAGGGTCCTCCCTCGCACACTGTCCGACCATTCGCCCTTGCTGCTAGTGATTAACACCCCCAGGGGAGGCATTCCACCGTTCACGTGGCGTTTCCCCCCGTACTCGTTGTTGGATACGGTGTTTCAGGCTGAACTCGCGGAGGCGATTGAGATCTTTTTTGAAACAAACTCGGGATCGGTAGACAGCCTCCAAGTACTTTGGGAAATGTTTAAGGTGTACATACGGGGTATTGCTATGTCCAAGCATTCGGGTGTCCTCCGGGACATACGCCGTCGCCTGGCAGACCTTGAAAAGAGGTTGGGGGTGCTGGAACGGCGCCTGCTGCTGCAAGCGGACGACGCTGTGGCTTCTGAACTCAAAACCTTACTGGTTGAATATCAGGACGCAGCGGATGTTGAGCTGAAACACTTGGGTAAATACGCCACGGCGCGTGCATATGGGGAGGGGGAGCGACCGGGAGCGGTCCTAGCGCAGTTGCTGCGGAGGCGTCGCAGTAGGGTGCAAGTAGCGGAACTTCAATCAGCTGACGGTGAGGTTCTAACTGAGGAGGTAGATATTGCAGAACGTTTTAGGAGTTATTATGCTGACTTATATTCAGCGCGCCCCTCTGGAAATGAGGAGGATATTGAGGAGTACCTCTCCTATATTAAAATGCCCTCCCTCACGAACGCACAATGGGAATACTTGATGCGACCTGTAGGAAAGGATGAGATTATCCTGGCGCTGAAGGGGATGAGATCTGGCAGTGCACCGGGGTCGGATGGCCTCACCGTGCCCTTTTATAGAACTTTTCTGGACCTCCTCTTGCCCCATTTGTCTGCCCTCTTTGATGATATGTGCCAAACTGGCACAATGCCGCCTACTATGAGAGAGGCAGTGATTGTGGCCATACCCAAACCGGGAAAGCGGCCCGTGGAGTGCGGATCGTATCGTCCGCTCTCCCTGCTGAATGTGGACACCAAAATCTTTGCCAAAATTCTTGCCAACAGGTTGGCCCCCTGTGCGCAGATCTTGGTTGCCCCTGAACAGGCTGGATTCATTCCAGAGTGGAATCTCACTTATAATCTACGTACGGTATTCGGGGCTATGCAGCACACTAGACCGGACGCCACTGCAGTCGCGGTCTTTTTGGACATGGAAAAGGCCTCGACTCTGTCGAGTGGCCATTCCTACGACAAGTCCTGATGAGGATGGGACTGGTCCCGGTTTTCTTACAACTGATCGGAGTGCTGTACCACCGCCCATCGGCCAGAGTCCGCATTGGTAACCTGGTGACGGCACCTTTAAATGTTTCCCGTGGTACACGGCAGGGATGCCCACTGTCCCCGTTGCTCTACGCCCTGGTGGCGGAGCCTCTGGCGTGTGCACTACGTGAATACCACAGTCACAAGGGACTACGATTGTCACGGCTTGAGCTCATAGTCTCCACATACGCGGATGACACCTTACTGTATGTCCGCGATCCAGAAAATAATCTCTCCTCGATTCTACGGGAGGTAGTGCACTTTGGAGCGCTCTCCGGTCTCCGAGTCAACTGGACTAAATCAGTTGTTGTTCCGCTAACGCCGGCTACTAAGCAATATGACCTGGAATACCCCCTGCAGTGGTCCATGGACTCGATCAGATACCTGGGTATCCAAGTACACCCTGACTCAGAGGTAGTATTTAGGGAAAATTATGGGGTGGCAGTTAGCAGGCTGGAGGATGACGTGGGAAACTGGATTAAGTTGCCACTGTCTCTCTTAGGTAGGATCTCCATTATGAAAAATGGTAGTACTGCCGCGATTCTTGTTCTTGTTTTTAAATATCCCCATGGTGTTGCCCGCTGCATTTTTTGGCCGAGTCACAACACTATTGATTAAATTAGCCTGGGCGGGCAAACAACCCCGTATCAAGTGGCAAACGCTCACTTTGCCGTACCACATGGGGGGCCTCGGTGCCCCAGATTTAAATCTGTATTACAGAGCTGCGCAGTGTGCCCACGCTTATTATTGGATTCATGGCCCATCGGATGCCCCCCACCTTCGCCTTGAGGCATTGGTGGCAGAGCCATTACCGCTTCCAGCTTTGCTATGCAAGGAAGCGGATCGCAGGACAGTTATACTGGATTCTATAAACGCTACACGGCATGCCTGGCGATTCATGCTGCAGTTACAGGCGGGCGCCCTATTATATTCCCCGGTTATACTGTTAGACTGGGCTCGCTGGTTACACCCCTGCAGAGATCAAGGGGTGGTACAAGCACTCAATTCCATTAATTTACGGACAGTCGGGGATCTGTTTCATAGTGGTGCAGTTGTGCGGTGGGACGACTTGGGACAGCGGGACTCACCTCCTACTCTGCTGCAGCGCTTTCAATTTCACAGAATCAGACAGGCACTGAGGGATTTGCTGGGTGGGGATCTACTAGAACCCCCTGAGGTAGCGGAATTTACATATGTCATTAAGGCCCAGACGCCGCGCAAGCTGGTATCCAATGTGTATAGGATGGCTATGTCTCACAGGGCCACCCAGTATACGAGGGCTCGCTTAGAGTGGCAGCGAGATCTACAACACCCGATCAATGATGACATGTGGTCCTATTGCTGTAACAGTACGCGGCGAATATCGCTCAACGGTAGGCACAGACTAGTCCATTTTAAGTTCCTCCAGAGGGTGTATTACACCCCGGAGAGACTCCACAGGTACGGGCTGAGGGACTCATCTACCTGCGAAAGATGCACAGAAACCAGTGCAGACTTTATACATTTGGCCTGGATTTGCCCTGGAATACATAAATTCTGGGAACAGGTTTTCACGGAATTGGCGACCATTGTAGATTTGGAGCTTCCCCCGGAACCCGCCCTGGCACTACTGGGCTACTCCAAAACAATTCCACGTGCGCAACGCAAATTGGTTGATATGGCTTTACTACTGGCGAAGCGTAGAGTAGCGATACATTGGCTTCGCGGTCCTACCCCTACTATGACACAGTGGTCGCGCGACATGCTTTATAGCTGCACACAAACGGAGAATTTCAGTGAGTTAATGCCCCCCAGGAGCCGTCCCAAAAATTTCTGGGGACTATATGTAGCGTATATTGCAACTAGGGGACAAGATCAGTCTAACAGTGCTAGCGGCCCAGACACCACCGCTCATGATACACCGGATGCCTGAGTCTCCCCCCCTCCCCTCTCCCCTTTCCCCCCCCTCCAACCACCCCTGCCGCATCCCTTCCCTGTATCATATTCCGACTGCGTCCATTTACTGTGAAGTTTGGGGCTGTCCTTGACAGGCGACCTACGGAGGCCTGTATAGATATAGCCAGTAGAGGCGGCGAGAGAACATCTGTATAACTAATGGATTGTCTAGGTAATAAGGTGCAGGAAGGTAATGGAACTGGTGATTTAAACAACGATCGTCTCTAACAAGTTTGTACAAATGGACCTCACAATGATTATGATGTTGCTAATTGCTTCTTGTTTGCTCTGTAAAATTTTGAGAAATAAAGTATAACATTTTTTTTTTTTAAAGTACGATGTTTCAACACAGGTTTATTGCAAGTAATTATAAGCGTGGAAAGAGGAGGGAGGCAGCCGAGCACCACCTTCTCCTCCTATCTGGAACCCTGGAGCAACAGCAGTCCACATTCCAACACAAAACAAAATGGCATGAGCTCATCTCAGAAATACAATCCATCCAGTTAGAGACGGGTTCATAGATGAAAGCACTGTGGCAGACAACTAATAAGGTTACGCTGTCACGCTGGTCTGTGTAACACCGCTAAGCCTAAATATGATAACTTTATCTAAAACCAGCGATCAGCAGATTGCAACGAAAAGGGCAGAATATTGCAAGGTGCCGGGCGCTGTCAGTTAATTCTGAAATAATCGGCTCGAGGGTCGTGGAAAGGCACGATGGAGTCTATATCGGCCTTTCTTCACTCGGTTGGCTCTAAATTATGGAATCCCTCCAATATCAGGCTAGGGTAGGAGACCCCCTGATTAAAGTTGTTTTCGTAGGTTCTCCCAACCCTATTTTACATTCACTTTCATCACTCACACACATCTACACATATGAGGCCCCCCACCCGCACTTCACCTGACGGCTGTTGGAAAAAGATCTCCGTTAAAGTGCCCCTACTATAGGGAGCCCGTCGGGTATTGCACCGCCGACCCGACGAGGAGCAGCCCGATGATGAAGCATGACACCCGACAGGGTGTGTGAGGGCATTGCAATCCAATATAATCGATTCCCAACTTTGACCCTTCTAGGTCAGGTTGGTTCATAATTCCCTGTGTTTTGTCTCTCATTCCAGAGGAACAGCATAACCTTGTTGTTGAAATCATTGTCCTTGGTCCTTTATGCTGGACCTGTCTAAAAGCCCACAGTCCCTTCTTTGTTAACAGGTTACAAATGAAGACAAGGCGGTACTAAGGAGGGACTAACAAGCCAATTACCAAATCAGAAGTCAGCATTTACAAAGGACAAAGACACAAGCCAGTGAAAAATATGGGCGGAGAGTGGGTGGAGCTTCAAGTCCATAATCTAATACAGCATGCCTGCCCAGGCTCGACCTAAAAAGGGTCTGTTGTCTTGTTTTTTCTTTTTTTACACGTCTTACTCTGCAGTCTGATGGTGCTGTGCCTGCGGGTGCCAGAGATGGTGGGCTTGACTACAATATAAGTGGGGGTGCTGATTGTGATGACTTTGTGAATTATGCAGCTGGTTTTGAAGTTGGTGCGGTCTGACAAGCAGAGCCAATGGAGTTCCATCAGTGTGGGGTGATATAATCATATTTCCTCATGGCCTGGATGTGCTGTGGCTTGTAGGATGCCCTCAAAGGGAATCAGTGAGGGGTCTGGGAGGCCATTGAGTGGGGCATTAGCACCATCCAAATGCAAGAGTACAAGGACCTAAACAGCAGTTCTTAAGTTTTTCTGGAAGAAATGGTTTGACTTTCTTTAGAAGAGAGAGCTAATACTTGGCCATCTTTTTTTTGGCAATGTTTCCTTGTGGGTGAGGTTGGTGTCCAGGATGAATCCAAGTAGCTTGGCATTTGGTGGAAGTCTGGATTCAAAGCCGTCAAAGTTCATGCTATTGAGAAAAGTACAAACTGTATCTTGTTTGTTGTGCTTGATAAATAACAGAAATTCTGTTTGTTCAGGTAGGGGCTGGACATACAGGTCAGGATGGTGTTGGATGTCTGAAGCAGAGGAGGCTTTCAAGTAGATTTGCATGGCAATTACAGGTTGATGAATGTGACTTAGATATTGATATGCAGATAAATGAGAACAACTGCTCAACTGAAGGTCGAGGGATTATATAACGACTGTGACACCCAAGAGGGGACAGGGATTTTCTTGGTGACCGACACCCCAGGAGCAAGTTCAGCCGACTACTGCGAGGGTAACAAGACTATGATATATGCTACAACCTCTCTCACCTCTTTCCAAGATGGCTTTGTAATTGAGTTCAGTACGTTTATGTCCAGTCATTTGATTTTAATGCTCAGTGTTTATCTTTGAAGTTTCAAAGGACTGGCAAAGTGGTTTCCGTTACTATCTTGATCAAGATCAGCAACAACTGTGTGAGTGTGTGTATTGAGTACAGGAGAATAGAAGGGGCACATGCAGACTCCATACAAAAGAAAACATTAATGTTAAAAAGACTGTTTGAACCCAATGTACTTTTCATTTTGGCTGGCGATATTCAACAGAAGGTGAAGCTGAAAGGAGCACACCCTGGAGAACTTGCTTCATGCACATGTAGTAGTTTCCATGGGCAAACTATGCCCCAAACTGCTTCATGCTACAGATCTACTCTAATCCTACTCATAATAGGAATGACAAGTGAGAACTGCAATTGTACAAATGTCATTTGCAATCTGAAATAGGGTCTTTTGATACATCACTATTACATGTTCATTAGAGTGACACACACTCACCTTTCTTTTGATCTTTTTGGAATTAGTTCCGTTTTTTCCAACCTACATAAATAAATAGGAAAAAGGAAAAATGGTTACTGTTGCAGAGATCCCAAGTTTGCAACATTGTCAGTTCTGAGTAAAATGAGAAAATTGCATTAAATTGTTTAAAGTGGCATCTTGTAATGTTCACACCGCCATTAAAAGTAAATGACATGCATATTAGGACTCCAAAGATATGAATATAACTGAAATTAGGATGACTGACAACAGATTGAAATACATTCAAATTGACTTCAAAAATCATAAAATTAAAAATAATATATCAACACTGCCAGAAATTGGGTTATTGATTATCTGGTTAGGTCGCAACACAGTTCAATGTTAATCTGTGCTTAGCACCTAGGCCCAGATTTTAAAAAGGTTTTGCATCAGGTTTGTGTTACTTTTTTAATGCAGACCCGACGCAAAATCTTTTTGGGCATTTACAAACCAACACAAATTGCCATTTGCGTTGGTTTGTAAGAAAAAGTAACGAAAATCAGCACAAATCGCTGCTTTGCATTACTCTGCATCATGGGGGAGTTCCATGGGTGGTACATGGGCGCTCCGTGCTACCACCCATGGTTTTTGATGCAAAACGCTATCTACTAACAGCAGTAGACAGGGTTTGGCAGCAAAAAGTAATGCCACTCACTTGAAAGCAAGAGTTAAAAGGAGAAATGTTTTCATTTCTCCTTTCTTTTTTCTGCTTTGCATTTGTGCTGCACTGTACAGCACACATACAAAGTAGGAAACGTTTTAAAAGTTGCCTAGGCATAGTATTTTGTACTGGAAGGGAACCCTTCCAGAACAAAACCTATGCTAGACTCACGCATAAACCCCTGCACTATGATGCAGAGGTATGTACATGGCGCTCCATAGCAAAATTCTGTGCTGGCGTTAGGGAGAGGGGAAGAGAGTGCCATATCTCCGTAGGTATGGCGCTCTCCTACTCTATCCCTATCACACAGCGCAGCGCAGCTACTCTGGGTGCTGCACTGCATTGCGTGACACCTTTGTAAATGTGGACCCTAGTATCTATGGCACTAGTTATAGCAATTCCCCCAAGAAATGGGCTCTAAGTTCAAACTATCCCAAACAACATTAAAGATAACAACACAATACAATAAATATCCCATACCAGTTTAAAAAATTCAATACAAAATTTAGTAAGCAAAAAGACACAGGTTGCAATCAGCCAAAGAATACCAGTTTTTTAAAAGTTTTAAGACTAAGTGCTAAGAAAACGGAAAGACCTAATAAAAGTCAATAATTGGGGTAGGCCAAGACCTTATCATGATTTCATGCCAGCTACAATGGGGCAGGAAGTGGGTAAGCTTAGCAAGTGGCACATGTGAACGTTTTCACTGTGGAACTTTGTTAATTTTCTGGGCCTCAGAATCTTTCACTGGGGTAAAGCAAAATGTGGAAAACAGTGAAGGTCGCTCAAAGATACATCCTCTTTAAGGTTTTTTTTAAACTTGTTTTTATTGGTGACATTACGTCATAGCTTATACATTCATCATATGCATATCGTATACATCCTCTTTAAGTTGACTCTAAAGCCTTCAGGCTTGGCACCATAAGCTCTGTGAGGGACAACGCTTGATTTCCTAGCAGACAAGGATGCTTTGCCTTAGTCTCAAGTTCTATGTTTGGACAAAATCACTTGTTTTTGGTTCTCAAAGTTCTCCATTGGGGTGAGGCTGAATGCTGGATAGGCAATGCTTCACAAGGCCACAGATCTTCATTCCAAGGTCCCACTGAAGCCTTTTTCTTCAAGGCACAAAGGTCAGAGTGGTACAAACATAAAAGTCGTGCCTGCAATTGGTGCACCATTCTCAACTTGCCTTGGCACTTTCTCATGGCCCTCCAGAGATTGATAAGAGAAAGTCCCAAAAGTTTGTTGATACTGGGAAAGTCACTTCTGGTCTCTCCTACTTCCTCAGGTCAGTAGGGCAGGCTTCAAGGCACCAGGTCTGCCACATGCCAGAGCTCCCTCGCGTTCTATTGAAGTCCACTCACAACTGGCTAACTGGATCTTCATTAGAGCATGGGGCCCTTTTGCTAGTAGTGCCCCAGTATCTTTCAACAGCCAAATGACAATTTGAAAGCAGTTTCAGTCTAGGCATCAGGGTCATTATTAGATATAGTGTGCTGCCCTTATTTGTGCCACAGCGACACCATTAAGCAAGTGCGCCAGTCGTAAACAGGGACAGTGTGCCCTATTATAATGAACACGCTGCCAAGAGCAGCAGAAAACTTGCACTGCCATGGGGGAGCGAATTCAGTGAAATACGGAGCAGCAGCTTCAAAACCGCTCTCTGTTTCTTTGTGCAGGCAGCAACACTCCTGCACTTTATGGTTCAAATCTCTTTTATTTCAAATAATGCCATTGGCAGTGAAATTACGTCATAACGTGTGTCCTGAGTGAACACTAGTGCTCAGTATCAAGGCATTGTTTAATGTACACGGAGAAAGAAAATATTCCCAACACTCATCCCTCCCCCCGCCCCCTAAACTCAGTTCACATGTGCTCTTGTTGGTGCACGAGGACAATCAACACAACATTAAACCATGGCCAGTCAAGTATTGTAGTTCACTTCTGGCAATCGCAAAATGCAAAGATAGGGTATGTCAATTCCCTGAAGTCTTATGCGAAGAGAGACAGATATGGGTGCCATAATTTCCCAAAGGATGTGCCATGGTTTGTTAGTGTCAAAAAAAAATCTCCATGACAAGCATGTGCCATACCCAGTGTAACCAACCTGTATGTGTAGGTGCTTGCGGTGAGTCCCAGTGTGCTACAATGTTCTGTATCGCTGCCCCTAGAGCTAGGCCTATCTGTCTGCCACGTCTGGACATCAAGGTGTATGTGAGGGGGTTTGGTAGGCCTAACAAAACATAGGAGGGAAATCTGGGTATTTGTGTGTCCAGGTGGGTATCGATTTCCCCGCTTGCACTTTAAAGAGGATTTAGAGATCTCCGTGCAGGCAGGTGTAGTGAGTGATTGCACTCGCCTGCAGGGTAATGTCTGGGGGAGTCCATAGGACTCCCTTTCACCCCTAGAGAGGGCTGCCCTCAGGGTGTGCAATGCCAGTGCTCCAACTTTTTGTGGCGCACTTTCAGTGAGACTCTTACTGTCAAGTTTGCCTCTGTGCCTCAGCAGCGCGGGAGCAGTGGCAGAGTGATTCACTTATTTGTATGGGGCCACTCCCCCATGCAAATGAAGGTACGCCCTCTCATAATAACTTTCGCAGTACATGTGCGCCAGAAGTCTCAGTATTATGGAAGGGGACTGCACTAGCATCTACGGCTTGTTCCGCAATGCCATAGTGCCCCAGTGGTGCAAAATGTGGGCACACACGCCTGTTGCGCCTCCGAGGCACTATGACTAATGCATCCCCAGGAGTCCCTCAGTCATCTCTTCCAACAGTCAGACAGAATCTCCTTTCTTCCTTCATCTTTCTCCCAGGTCCAGGAATGTTCTCAGGAGGTGCTATTTGTATCCTGTGTACTAATTTTTGGTGAATTCTCTATAGCCAGTCCTAGCAACTATTCCACATAGAACCAACCTCCTTTTGCAACACTTCCCCTCTTTTTATTGTAAGCCTTCCCAAAGTCTCTCATTCAAAGTGGCCTTGGGCTTAAGTCCTTTCCAAATCCTAGTCTTCACATTAAGGTCCATGTCAATGGAAGTTAGTGATTACCCCCGTCTCCCTGTTATGGAACCAGTTTGTATATACAGTATTCTGTCATACAATCTCATGGAAGTCTTAAACCACCCGATATAGCAAATACCATTATTGCAGGTGAAAGTAAGCAAGCATAAGAAAGAGGTGTTAGGAGTTAGATCTGGATGACATAGAACAATCAACCCTTAAAGCTACATTGAGGAACAGGTAAGGACATTCCAAACTAGCGAGGTGCTTCTTTCATTCATGCACTGCTCTTCATGCTGTGTACGTGACAGGCTAATACCACTGGTGAAGTACACTAGGGGGGATATTCTCAAGAACGTGCGATAATCATCGCCAAAAAAGGCTAACGCACGTTTTCATATCGCCGTCTATCACGGGAAAATAACTCTGTGTTAACGTCGTATTCACAACATGGGGGTAACATGCGATAGTCTCCCGATAACGCGTCAAATGTCTGCAATACAACTACCGCGACGGCGATAAAAAAGGAAACCCGAATGTAAAAAAAGTTGCGATGGGCCCAACCGCGATAGAAAAATCTGCGACAAGCAGCGCCAGGCCTGCAATTCACACACGTCAGGCGGGAAAAATCACTACAAAAGCAGAAAAAAAAACACAAACAAAAACCAAACAACTGCGAAGCACAATGGAGGCAGCCGGAGCAGGAACAGAGGACGAGCAGAACCCCACAAGCCCCCCGGAGGACCAGGCCGGGACCTCGGGGTCAGGGAAGGGCAAGGACAGGAAGAAGAGGAAGACGCGGTTCAGTCCGCAGGAAAACAGGATCCTGATAAAGGAGGTGATGAGATACCATGAACAACTGTTTGTCACCTCCAATGTGTCATTGGTGACAAAAAATGGAATATGGCAGTCCATCGTGGACAAGGTGAATGCAATCGGAGTGCTGAGGAGGACAATGGAAGAGGTCAAGAGGCGCTGGAATGATGTGAAGCGCAAAACCAAGCAGAAACTCGCCAACAACCAGAAGGCAGCAATGCAGACTGGAGGTGGGAGTCCAGCGCCATAGGAGGAGCTGGATGAGATGGAGGAAATGGTCTCCACAGTCATCAGTGTGGAGACGGTGGCAGGAGTTGGGGGACCAAACACTGCTCGACAGGAGCCGACACAACAGCAACAGGGTGAGTAACGACCAGGGACTGGGGGGACGGAGGGAGATGGGCACAATGGCACACATGCACAATTAAGCATAGCACAGTGCACACCCACGACTACTCTGGAGCATGTCCCTGATCCCCTTGGCACACTGCAGCACACCTAGAAACTGCAAGTAGGCCCCCGTCGACTATGTGCCCAGAGGGGCCCCTCCCCACACATCACTAATCTCACAACAAACCCATGCACAAGTACAAACACACATCCATGATGTTGTCGAAATGTCCACTGTCCCGCATCAAATAGGCAGCTTCTCCCAAACAGTCACAATGTACATTGCCATGCAGTTTGTATGTAAACCTGTACAATGCGTCAACATACATGTGAAAACGATGTTAAACTGCATCTCCCCTTTACATTGCAGAGGGTGAATCAACACCTCCTGCAGAGCAGACGGTACACCTCTTCACTGATGATGAAGAGGACCTCCCCTCCATCGTCACCGGCGCCCTCCAACGGCTCATGGACAGCTTCAGCACCCCACCTCCAGGAGCAGGGCAGCCCAGCTGCATCAAGGAAACCCCACCCCCTGCACAGACCACACAGCAGGAAGCACCCACCACCACGGCTGACTCCCAGGACCCCCACGAACAACACATGGCCTTCCAACGCCGTGTGTTAGGGTGCCAGGAGAAGATGGCTGATCAGGTGCGGGTGGGGTTCGACCTCATGGCAGCCAAACTAGATGCCATACGTGGGTGTCTAAGTCCCATCAGGGACCACTTACAGTCCCTAACGGACACCCACAGTCCGCTCCATGCTCTCCAACAATCCATGGCTGACATCGCTGGAGTCCTGACTCTGAGACAAGAACAACTGTCTAGTCAGAGTGGCTCCAGCGATGTCAGCTGGGAGTTGGGACACATGCGGAGGATCATGGAGAACAGGGAGCGGATGGAGGCAGAAAGAATGGCTGCCACGGCTGCACACCAGCGAGATGTAGCTGGGATCTACCATGCCCTGTGGATCCTCGTCATGGCATTGCTGCCACAAGGCCTGGCGCAGATGAATGCTGCTGCTGCCTCTACATCCACATCTCCACCCCCTGATGTGTCAGTGCCTCACAGTGCGGCAGACAATCCACCTCCGGCCCCTGATGTGTCAGTGCCACACAGTGCGGCAGCCAATCCACCTCCGGCCCCTGATGTGTCAGTGCCACACAGTGTTGCAGAGAAAACACCACCACCCACATGTGAGGCACATGAGACATCAGAGGACGAAGATGCGGATGAATCTGCCTTACTGGTAGTAAGGAAGCGGTAGCATTCTTCTCCGCCATATGGCCTGTTTCTGCTTGGTTCTGCCCTCTGCATCATCACCTTCCACTGTTCCCCGATGCACTCTGCGACACTCACCTTGGACCTCGACATGGACTGCCATATTCTGTTTGGACACCAATGACACAGCTATCAGACTGCGGACTGAACTCTTCCTCTTCCGATGTACTTGTCCTTCCCTGAAGGACTCTGGCTGGCCCTCCACGGGCCAACAATGTAAAGTGGGGTTTGCATGGCCCTGTACTGCTCCAGCTACAACACTCCACTGAATGTGCATTAAACAATTAAATTCACACAGATGTGTCATGTCTATGTACATTCAAGTACGGAAGTATGGATGAATGTCGGGTCAGTGATTCCCCCTTACGTCCATGTTGCACATGTTGTGGGACTTGAGTCACAGGGTGCAACATTACCGATTGCGGACCGGGTGGCACCGCCACAACATCAGAGATACACGCATTAGTCACCTTCTTGTCCAGCCCAGAACGGAACCACGCCCAGAGCGCCGGGGTCATCGTTCACACCCCTACGCTGGACTGGCATACGCCAGGCCAGCCCACTCCGCTTACGCTTACAGGGGGGGACGACAACGCTACATGTCCCAGGTCTTCCCTGTAGTGATCTGCTGATCACAGGTCTAGTTGTCAGCATGCCACCGCCACTCCCTGAGGGCTGGTTCACACCCACACCACACCCATCCAGCACATGCGTCACAGGACATGTGACCCTGCCAATAAAAGGGGCTGGGTGCACGTGCCCGAGGCCATTTCCACTATCTAGCTGAGTGTGTCCGTGTGGTCATTATTTATGCATGAGGGCCTAGGGCCCTACCACATCACATTCCCCACTGCCGGAGGTGATATGATGGCATCCGCACGACGAGACTCAATAATGAAGGGCCCATGACTTGAGGTGCACAGAGTTGGTGGCATCCGTGGCACTTAGGCCGGCACGGGCCTACCGCCACGTGGCGATGACTGGAGGTGCACTGAGTTTGTGGCACCTGAAGAGCTGAGCGGGTGTGCAGCCTGCAATGATGCGTAGGCCTCGCTACGACGTCCTGCCAATCAAGATTCGATTTGAATTGTGATCCCAGCTGGACCGCAGTGTACGCCGAGGGCAGCAGGCTGCACAGACATGACTCCGCGGCGCGGTGCTGCAGGGTGCGCTGGGGGCCTGTGGTGCGGAATCCAGCGATCGGCTGAGGAGGTTGCACCGGCACGTGGTGGGCCCTCTTGGAGACACGCCGGTGGCGGCAGGTGAGCATTGAGGCCTGGGTGCGCAGGGGCAGGCACTCATCGCTGGTTGGCGGACTGGTCTGGGGACCATGGCTGGGGTGCAGCAGGCGCACAGGATCGCGTAGGCACCACCGGTCACGGCGGCGCCCTCGTGGCTGGGTCGGGGGAGTGAAGGTGCAGGGGTATCAAGCTGATACAAACCGTGATGCTTACAGGTATGGGTAATCCTGCATCATGAGACCGTAACAGACGTTGGTGTGACTGTAACCTTCCTTTTCTATCCTACGAAGGTTACGGCCACACGTACTTCTGTTACGGTCTTTTTGTGCAGGATTTGTCTTTCCTGTGAGCATTCCGGTTTGTCCAAGTGCTATACACTGTACCAGATTATGTTTGTGACTATACGGACGCTTGACCATTGTCACCATTTGTCCAACAGGTTTCTGGATACTGACCTCCGGAGTATGGAATGGTATTGGGGAGTTCCCGCGGCTTATGCAGTTACTTGAATCCACACGTTGCCCTGATGAAGTTCCCCGTTGGGCGTTGGCTGTGCTTTTCGTATTGTTTATTGTTGTATTTGTAATAAAGGACTGTTTTTACACTACTGTTGACTACTGGACTTCATGACCGTGCGCACACCCATTTCAGTTACTACAGTTTTGGATCTGAGGCACAGTGTCGTCTGGCAACGGCTGGCGTTGGGGTTGGTTGCGCAGGAACACTACGAATTGGAACTGTCGTGTGGTGCGGTGACCGGGGCCCGCCGTTGCTATTGTGGACATGCATCCATGACATGGGTGAGGACGTATGATAGGGCTGGCCGTGAGACTCCTCTGACTCTGGCAGTTGTTGTTTGGGAGGTACCAGGGGCCAACAGGTGCAGCACAGCCAGCAGCTTCGTCTGCGGAGGGATGGTGGTTGTCCGCCGTGTTGGTACCGTCAGCCTGTGGGCAATGTGGGTCAGGATGCGGAGGATGGTTGTCCTTTTGTGCCTGTAGTGGGCAATGACTTCCTCTGGCGTTGAGTCTCTGAGGCTGGTGGGTTTTGGGAACATCCGCTGTCCTGTTCTGCGCTGCCTCTGTGGTAGTCTGGGGGGAGGTGGTCCGGGGGGGGCTGGGGGTGGTTGCGGTGGGTGTTGTGGCCCTCTTGGGTCTCCAGGCTGCACGCTCATTGTCTCCATGGCATCTGTTGGTCTTCAGATGTGGCTCTGGGCTGGGCTCCCTTTCTACTGCAGTTTGTCGTCCTGCTTAACACCAGTAAAAGGCAGGTGTTAAATCCCTGCTGCTAACGCGCCTTATCGCCTGTTTTTGGTTCGCATCGCAGATCTGGCTGGAAGTTAAGAATATCGCGAAGTGGTGTTTTCGTGTGTTTTTGCACGGGAACGCCTTCTCTGCATATCATTAGCGTTAGTTGTCTCTCTCATCCGTGGCGATGTTTTTTGCGGCAGCTATCGCTGGTAAACTGGCGATGTGGGCAGTTTGCACCAGTTTGGGAATGGGGCGATAATTCTTTCGCCACTTTTGCTGCGCTAAAGTGCCGATAACTCAGCGATAAGTCCTTGAGAATATGCCCCTAGGAGTATAAAAGTAGTGAATATAAAATTAACAAGGGTGTTGACCTACATGACCTAGTGAGGAGAAGATGTGATGTTTGCCCCTCTCATTTAGAAATGCTATGTCTTATCCCTTGGTTTGCAGAACAAAAGGTTTCAAGAGCTGATTATAAAGTGTCTTCTGTTCTGGAACAAATAAATCCCTGAAAGGTTTCAGGGGTTGAATAGATTTTTATCAGCTGTATCCCCACTTGGGATTTCCACTTGAAAGAAGAAGCAGTCCTTTCTCTTACAATCTATTCCAGAAGCCACCCAAATAGCTCATCCATGCTAAGTGGTCAATTATGGAAGCAGGAAGAAGGCAAGACTTCACTTCTGAGTAGGATACTAATTTCAGTTCATTGTAAAGAAGGCAGACAGCCTAACTGGCTCTTCTTCCAGTTTACTTCTAGGTAGCATTTTTGTTTAAATTACAATTCCACTACACTTAGCTAAAGGCTACTTCCACTACTGAATTAGGTTTTTTACAAAATAGCTTTAAAGCACATTTTTATAATTTTCCCAGGCTGAGCTATGAAAATATTTTTTATTCATAATCAAGCCCACCCATGGGGCACTGTTGCTGAATATCAAGTTAGAAATATTGTGGTGCAAAATAATCGGAGCAAAAATATTTGTGATTAAACCATTGACATGGTAATATTATATAAGTGATTACTTAACTCTCTCTCATATATATATATATATATATATATATATATATATATATATATATATATAGTGTATATATATATGTGTGTATATATATATATATATATATATATATATACACACACTACACACACACACACACTGAGCCTCATTCACAAAGGTAACTTATGTGTAAGTTTACACTTTTGAGTACATTTAGAACTTTTTGGTATTCTCAAACTCCGAGTGTAAGTTACTACTGAAGAACAAAAAAACAGTAGTAAACTGTACTGTAACCACTGGTACTGCAACACCCTCTCTTACAAAATAAGGGCAGGAGGGATTCAACAGAAAACACCATAGAAAGAATGGTAAAATTAAATTAAATGAATACATTAATTAAATAACATTGACGTGATGTTTTTCAACATTAATTTATATTTATTTATATTTTCAACTGTTTTAAATAATTTAATTTAACATTTTTCCTTTTTGGTTTTATTTTAAATCTCTTCCTCTGTTATTTTCGTAAACAGGGTGTTGCAGAACCAGTGGTTGGCCATGTGAAGTGCTGGACTAACTACAAAAGTGTAAAGTTACAACAAAAAGTGCAGTTTGTGAACATAAAAAAGTGGGAAACTTACTAAAAAGTGCACCTTACTCAAACATGCAGTTTGCGACTCAGGCCCTGAGTTTGTAAATACTGAAAAGTACAAAACTTACTAAAAAATGTTGATCTTTCTATCTATCTATCTATCTATCTATCTATCTATCTATCTATCTATCTTTTACCCAGAGGCTGTGATTTGCCGGTCACATTTAACCATGTGGGTGGATTTACACAATATTAAGCAAATCTCTAGTTTAGTCAGCTGTTTTCCAGTATGCTATATTGCATTCAAGTATATTTGTTGAAAAAATGTAAGGGGGTGGTCATAAAAGAAGTGATGTCCTATTTTAGATCTCATTGGAAATTTTTCATGGCAACAGCCCAAACCGCTGAACAGTTTTACACCAAACTTGGTATGAAAGTAGACCTTAACGCAGAAAGTGTTTTTTATCTTAGTTTGGTGTAAATCTTTTCTGTTGGTTTTGAGATATTAGTGCTTTAAAAAGTTGCAGAGCAGTCTTTAAGAACTTAATCATTTTTATATTACTGCCATTTTAACAAGAGTCACGACTCACAATTCCTGTCAATCACATTTTGAATTTTTTAAGAAATGTGATTGGCTAGAAAAGGATTTAAATTTTTTGGGACATCTTAAAACGTCTGCGACTCAATAGTTTCATATTGTGGAAAATATTTTGTACAACTCTGGGGTGCTACCCTCAGAGGTGCTTGGCCACAGGTACTGCTAAGGGGTAGCCAGAGATGTGGAAACTCAAGACTCAAGCCAGGAAAACACACCAAAAGCTGTATGTGACTATCTAGTCACAAAAGATTCAAGAGTGATACCAGAATTAACTAGCAATTTGTGGTTGAATCTCAAATCACTTTGAGAGTTTCATACCGAGCAAAAAACACAGAAAGGCAAAGACAAACACTTTAACAAGTGTCTGACGACAAGCACAGACCAAGCCTTAGCACTCAGCCTCTCCTTTCATGGCCTAAGGTTGTGCAGTGTGAGGGTAGGCTACAGGTAGGAGGCGGGGTGCTGCACCAAATTGAACAGGATCTGCTCTCCACCTAAACTTGGGAACTACCTAGAGTTCTCTGCTTCTTTTTTGCATTTGTACCAGTGTGCATTAAAAGCAAACATTGCCATGCAATTGTTCCCATCACAGGTCAGTATCATGAGGACAACTCAAGCTCCTCGTGCATAAAGGCTACATTTACGACATTATATTATGTCTGTAGGGGAGGACAAACATCTCTCCAAGGGCATTGGGTCGGCATGGCCAGTAACAGGACGCTGTGCATCAGCTTTGTGACTTTTGCATGCCCTCTCTCTGAATGGCAGACTTTGAAGTTATTAATGATTAGTGCTAGACATTTCGTCCAACGAAAAAAATACCAGCTAATGTAACTTTAACTTTCTTTATATTCTACTCGTTCGGTGTTGTTGCTATTGGCACAATTATGTGTGGTATTTGATTCTGTGGTTCTACATATAATCTGTACTAGCTTGACTTTTAATAAAAGTCACTAATCATAATACTCTAGATGCCACGTTTGCGTTCTCATTCTTGGAAAAGGGCAAAGGAAAATCTTCTACAACCTATCCATCTCTTCGAGGACTTTTTTCAATCCCAATGTGGATCTTTTTTCATGGACATTGTGGGAGAGGGTTCATGGTACATTTCCCTTTTCTCTACTCTGTACTGTAGACTGGAAGGCTGATATATCTTCACTACCTATTGCCAAGAGAATTCTACAGGGTACCACTAAGACTTCTTGACAACATGACACTGACATACCTCCAGCTAATGCTCTTACAAATGTTTTTTTCCCACAATAAACTAATTTAACTCTTGTAAACATTGTTTCCAGAAATCAAAGTCTCATGGGCTCTCCCGCTAGCCCTTTTATTAATTCCACTGCTGTAGGGAAAAGACATATGCCCCCTTTAGCAATGACAATTTTTGTGAAACACTAAGGGGTATATTTACTAGCCCCTTTGCATCTCTCCTGCACCACGCAACACGGTGCAAGAGCGACGCAAATTAAAGATGAGATTCATGAAGCCACGCAAGGCTGCTGTTCATTACTCTGCACCAGGGAGGCGTTTCCATGGGCATTGCGCTGGTGTTACCACGCAGCATCCATTAATTTTTACGCATTCCCAGATTTACCAGAAGTGGCAGACCTGGGAAACTATTGGTATACCTCAAAAATGATCCGACCTGACGATTCTTCGTACTCGTTATGACATAGGACTTAAACACTCCTAAGTCATAATGAGTATGAAGAATCGTCAGGTCTGATCATTTTTTAGGTAAACCAATAGTTTCCCATACATGGTGTACACCCGTGTACTGAGTGGACAGTTAAGAGCTTTTGGTCTAATTACCGTTGTTATCATTGCAGGACACATTTTTCCACATTTCATGTGAGTATCCGGCGCCAATATGGGTGTTTGTAGATAGGTGTTTCGAAACACTGCGGTGATGTTTCTCACTATTCGGTTGCATGAGTGGGGTCCACTTAGTGCACAATTTGTACATTTGTGTACATGACGCTTGGAGGCAATCACAAATCAATTTCAACATGGTGAATTCAATGGTGATTATGGTAGTTGTATTTCATGTTGGTGAGCTTGGGTTATGCTTAAGCCGAAGTATTATCTGAAGAATAGTCTGATTATTTTATTTTTCTAAACACAGTGGCCCCTGAAGAAGGGCCTGTGGGTCCCAAAATGCATAGGGCAACGACAAGACTTCAATGTGGATCAAATAGATGAAACTACAAGCATTTAATTACGATCAACTGAAGGTTGTTATAATCACAATATTGATTTTGTATATTTAAGTCTGATTTTTGAAATTGCTTGATGCGAACTGAATTGAAATATATAAATATTTCATGAGCATTGTGGTTGAAAATTCTTTTGAACCATTTGTCTAAAAATGTTAAAGTCATTGCTTTAACTGTTTTTAAAGTATGATGTTAAATCACACAGCTGTGCACACAGGCTTTTCAGGTAAATGTTAACCTGATTATATTTTGGCATTCATACAATAGGGAGACAGGCAGTTCCCTAATCCTGCATTGCATACATTAACCTGATTACATTGAGAATCAGTGTGGTTGAGAAATAATATAGGGAGTGCGCCACTCACAATATATTCAGACCTGGGAATGCGCCCAAAACCTATGCCTCCTCGTGAGGTGTAACAAGGGAAAATATGTTCATTTCTCCTTCTTTTTCCCCTTTCTATGTGTGCTGCATTCTGCAGCACGCATAGAAAGAGGAAAAAGCCTCAAGGGATTGTTTTTGTGCTGGCAGGTGTCCCTTCCTGCACAAAAACAATGCTCCTTACAACGTGGTCACCCTTGCACCATGGTACATGGGTGCCAGTGTTGACGCTAGGCTGGCAAAAGGGTGCCAACACAAGGGAAAAGACAGGAATGCACTGTATTGACTTAAATACGGCAGATTCCTGCCCTTCCCCTGACATGCAGTGCAGCGCAGTAAGGTGACTCGAATCAGGGTAGTTTCGTTTCTGGATCTAATTAGCTGTAGCATCATGGTCCAGTTTCAGTCTATCCAGAACCACTTACAACTATCCTCTGCTACCAGATTTGATGCTGCTGTTTTCCTCTAATGTGTCCAATTAAGTTTCAATGACGGACCAGGAGTGGTGGTAATCCCTTAAGGATTTTGTTGTTTTTCAACTGGATCTGGTCAACGTGTAAATTCAATATTCAATTTTATTTTAGATTAAAGCACATTAGCCTTTACAATAAATGTTACAATAAAGACTGACAAGTATTATAATGAATCCATGAAGGTTTATTAAAATCTTAAATCATTCCAGAATGCAAATCAAATGGTTAGAGATCACTTATTTTGTCATTTAAATCAATCTCTGGATCTCAGGATAAAATGCAGGATAATAAATAGCAGAACCAAATATAATTCTATTCTATGGAAATAAATCAGAATATAAGTAAGAGGTTTGACTGACTTTAAGTCGCCTCCTTAAAGTCGGTAAATAGTGATTTCAACACCCTCAGGAAAGGGCATCTTTTGTAATACAAACTACAAACAAATTCATACATGAATACAATTACATTAGGATGCCACAAATTTAACCAATCAGGTTAAAGAATGACCATTTCAATTTCTAAAGTTACATTATTCAGTGCTGTCCCACAGATTCACGTAATACAATTTCCTTTAAATGTGCTCCATAGGCACCTCAATAGTTAGTACAAATATTGTTTTTTTAGTTGTTTTTTTAGAGTTTTATATAACGCGAACTAGACCCGAAGATATCGGGTATCAGAGCGCTTTACATAGCACCAGTTTCGTTACATGAGGACACATTCATTTTTGTTAGGCACGGAGAGATTAAGTGATTTGCCCAGAATCACAGGATGTCGAGCGTCGTTGCCGAGACTCGAACCTGGTTCCCCAGCTTCGAGGTCGATCGCTCTAGCCGTAAGGCTACATCCTCTCCCCTTTTTGTTCCAAAATTAATGTCAAGTTCTCATGAGAATCACATCATGGTCCCAATAGGTGAGGCCTTGGGAAACGTTCACATTGCTTGCACAGCATTTTACAAGACAGAAATGAAACATCAACTTGTACATGAGAAATATACACAGTCTTTCCAAACATTACTTATAAAGTTACTTATGTATGCTGAGTGTATGGTGACAAAAAGGTCAAAAAGATGACTGTGTGCTGAAACGTTGTAGACAGTAACAACTGTTTTAAAATCAGGGCTTACATTATCCAATGTTAAACTAAACACAGTTTCTCAACATAATGTCTTAATTTCACTATATGTCAATCACATATTTGTCTTATAAAAACCCTACATTGTTACCATCTCCCAGATTCCTGTAATGGCTGCCATAACATGTTGTCAATGTTGTGCCTAGCCTTTGGGACCTGCCCCCCATGCCCTTTGGGATCAGGATGTACTCATACTGCCCCTTATATGGTTAAAAAAATATTTTTCAGGGCACAGGGACCTTTGTCCCCGAGTCCTGTAGTCTCTGTCACAAAATATTGTTCAGGTTGTGACTAACCAATCAAGACAGACTAGTCCCCTTTAAAGAGGCCTATCATAGGATGTTTGGATATCAACGTTCAATATAGCTATACATTTTGAGCCTTCATTTCTCAAAAACTATGTAACGGGCTAACACCACATCACAGACAGCACACTTTCTGGCTAAACCTCTAGCTATCAGCTAAATTTGGTGTAATTATCTATGATGTATCCTTGGTTGGCTTAAATGTTACCAATTTAGAGCAGAGACATGCAGAAATATATAGAAGTTGGGATGTGGGATTTGTGTGCGTTCAGTACTGCAAATAGCTGGTATAAATATGAAAGGTTGTGTGTAGAAATCTCACATGCTTTAAGCAGAACCATCTCCATATTCCTCTTTTCAATGAGTCAAAGCCTTGAGGAAGTTGCTGTGGGAGGTCAGCTTATGGAAAAAACCACCTGTAAGGAATAGTTTCCTACCTGTAATCTCTTGGAAGCTGGAAGGACGACTCGCTGCAAATCAGGTAATTTGGAAGAATGTATTGATTAATTATTCCCTGCGACATAGACGTGACTGTCCCTCGGCCAGCTAATCTTCAACTGACTCAAATAGAACACCACTGTTGTCAGTGGAATGTGGAACACAATATGAGACGGTGTTCCACATCCCTCACAAGGAAAGTGAATAACAGTATAGGTATAACACATTCCCTTCCCTTATTGCATTGCAAACATTAGTTAAAAAATAACAAACAAAATAAAATAAAAAGGCTAAGAACAAGTATAAGATGACATTTTTTGGGAAGGTGGATAGCAATAAAAGGGTAACACAAAAATATAATCATTGACATATTCAAGCATGAATACAATCATTGGGATCTACGATCACAGAAATATAATCACTGAGTACAAATATCATCATGAAGGTATTCAAGCGCAAATATAATCATTGAGATACCCTGGAGGATGACGAGTTCTCCTAAGCCTTGTCTCCCTCCCATCAGAATCATTTCGTTCAAGGTCAGTGGGAGCATCTCCTCTATCTTGAGTTCTTCCATATGTGCTTGAACTCCTTTGTGAGGAAGGAATCAAATCGTCATCTGACATCAGCATAAAGGTATTATTGAGAAACTGACCACTGTGTTTAGCAACATCATCACCAACGCTCCCTTTCTGATACAATGCTACCTGCCTGTAGTTCCACCTGTCTCCATTCTCCATCATCACGGAATGGTGTAAGGTACGTGCAACTTTAAAAGGCCCCTTAAACTTGGACAAGCCACCACCACCCCTGCCACTACGTAGTTTCACCCAATCACCCGAGCAAATACGTTTAGGGGACTTGTTTTCTTCTACGGACTCCGGGAAATTGCCTCAACGTACTACTTCCCTCATCCATGTAGGAACTAACTTGGTATTAGGCAGCCTCCCACGCATCATTCCAAAAGGTGTTTTCCCAGTCACTCCATGTACACTTGAGCAATACGCCCACAATATTTCAGAAACCATGAAACCCACATCACCTCCACAAGTCAACGCCATCTGAATGGTACCTTTGACCAAGCGGTTCGCTCTTTCAACCATACCTGTTCCTTGGGGGTTATAAAGTGAAGTGCAGTTATGCTGAACACCAGAAGCATCTAGGAATTCTCGCATTTCTGACGAGGTTAGTTGTGTGCCATTGTGAGTAATGACCTCTGAAGGTAAACCCTCCTCACACCAAATCTCATACAAGATACTCACAGTTGCCTTTGTGGTAATTTCCTTCATAATTTTCACAGTCAACCATTTGGTATGCACATCTACAACCACCATGGCGAACTTTAAGTCATTTTTCAATTCATTCATAGGATCGATAAAGTCCAAACAGATAGTGTGCCAAGGCTGCTTCGGATCTGCTATTTGTCCCAATACCGCTTGTACTCCCACTCTCAAACATTTATCGCTCTCCCTACAGCCATCACATTTTTCCACCCATGTGTCCACATCCATCCCAGGCCACCACCAATTTACTCGCAACCTTTTTTTTGTTCTGGTTTGGCTTAAATGCCCCTCATGCGCTAATCCAATGAGTTTGTTCCTTAAACCTAGAGGGGGGATGAACTGTTCTCCCTCATCACTAGGACAACACCACTTACACACAACTCATCCAAGATTTTTTAAAAAGGTCTGACACAGAGAGACACAGTACTTTCCCTCCTACTACCTTGCAGGACCAAGTGTTTGACTTCTCGCATGGTAACGTCGGACTCCATTCCTTTAATCCACTCATGTTCGGTGATAGCATGTGCTCCAACCACACTTAACACATCTTGAACCGAAGCTACTGCCGCTTCACTCCCTTTCACCAAGACTGACACCTTATCAACCTTCTCCCAAGCAAGAGATAATCTAGACAAACAATCAGATTGAATGTTTCTCCATCCTTGTATATGTTCAACCTTATAACTGTATTCTTGCAGACAAGCAGCTAACCTGTCTAGTCTTGCTGAGCATTTACTAGTTCCACCTGGCAATAACACCTTGACTAATGGTTTGTAAACAGATTTCAACCTAAACTTAGAACTCCATAAATAGGTTCTAAAGTACTCACAACCCCAATCCGCCGCCAGAGTCTCTCGTTCGATGACCGAATAATTTCTCTTGGAATCAGTCAAGGTCCTGGAAGTAAATGCCACAGTCTTTTCATGTCCATCATGAACCTGAGCAAGGACTGTCCCAAGGCCTGTGGCACTGGCATCAACAGTGAAGACAGACTCCAACTTGGTGTTACAAGGAGTGAGGATACCAGCCTCACAAATTTCTCTTTTAATGTCATCGAAACACTGTTGTTGTTGCACACCCCACACGAAAGTAGCACCTTTCCTTAAAAGCAACCTGAGAATGTCTTTTTTTTCGGAAAATCTTTGCACAAATTTGGAGTAATATTCAATGAGGCCTAAACAAGGACCTCAATTTGTCCTTATCACTGGGTGCAGGAGCCAACCTGATGGTATCCAAGAGATTCTCTTTAGGCCTCACACCCTCAGCAGATATTTCAAATCCCAAATATTCCACTTTGTCAACTAAAAATTTAAATTTTTAATGCCTAAGTGTTAACCCTGCTTCCTTTATCTTATGAAGAGTTTGCCTAAGGCTTTGGTTATGTTGATCGACTGCATTTCTGAATACAAGAATGTCATCTTGGAAATACACAATGTTGTTAATGTCTTTAAATAACTCACTCATCATACGTTGGAAAACGCTTGGGGCTAAACAAAGCCTGTACGGCATCCTCGTACATTGAAAGATACCAATCACAGTGATGAATGCCATGAGTGGCTTGGACTGATCATGGAGTTTGATTTGATGGTATGCGTTTTTCAAGTCCAATTTAGAGAAATACTGTCTCCCACTTAAGGCTAAAATCAGTGTGTTAATATTGGGCAATGGATAAGTGTCCACAATCACATTTTGATTGAGTGATCTCAAATCAATACAAAACCTGAGCTTGCCATCAGATTTTTTGGTAATAACCACAAGAGAAGCCCACATGGAGCTCTCAACTGGTTCAATAACACCTGATGATACCATATCTTTAAGCATTTCTTTTACTGCTGCTCTAGCCACCAGAGGTATTTTGCGTAATTTATGTTGTACTGGTAGCGGGTCAGGTTTCAATACTATCTTATGGACATACCCTCCCAAGCATCCTAATTTTTCTCTGAAGACTTCTTTGGCCTCTTCTAAAATACCTTCCAAGGACAGATTCTCCACCACCATCACTTGGGTAGGTGCCCTGGGGTCTACAACAATGCATAGGTCGTACTGATGCATCCACCTTAAATTAGGGGGTCCATCCACAGCCACATAAACTTTTCCCTGTATTGATCTTGCTCCAAATTCTATAACGGTATCCACGTATCGCAATAGGTTTATGGTTTCTCCCGGATATCCACCTGGACTGATATCTTTGGGGGACAAAACCACCCTTGGCCACAAATTGTCAAACACTACCTTGGGAATGATGGTATACATGGAGTCTGAGTCTACCATGAGTTGTACTAACTTTCCATTAACCATAAATTCTGCTTTGGGTCTATTTCTTCTGCCTGGACCATCTTCAACCTCTCCCACACTCAAGATCCTATCTCCATGTGCTATTAGACTACTAATATCATCTATGGAAGCCACTCTAGGTTTGTTCCCTTGTTTGCACACTACTGCAAAGTGTCCTTTGCCCCCACATTTCCTGCAAGATTTATCAATAGCCACGCATCTGCGATAATCTACAGTGTGAAATGCACTACAACATCTATAGCAAAATCTAGTTGGTTGTCTACGTTTTTGAATTGCATGGCCAGATTTGAATACAGCCGCTACATCAGGATCTTCACTTACCACAGTAGAAACAACATCATAATTACTGCCATCTTTTTTACCCAATTCACGCATGCAAAGCTGAGACTGTTCAACAACTTTAGCAATGTCTATGGCATCTCTTAATGATGGCTTTTTCGCAGCCCAAAGGCGTTCTGGAGTTTTCTTACATTTACAATTAACAATAAGTTGATCACGTACCAGTTCATCTGTCATGGCCCCAAATTTACATTTTAACAATAGTTCCCTTAGTTTGGAAACAAAGTCATCAATTGATTGACCTTCCTCTTGTTGGTGAGTATAAAATTTGTCGCGATTCATAACTAGATTAACTTATTTTGCAAATGTGCACTCCAGACGTTTTTTGGTTTCTACATACATGTCTTCAATCGGGTCACCATTGGGTAGAGTAGCTGGTGGTAAGTATTTAAAATTGCGCTGACCTTCTTTACCTAAATTATTCAACATGAGCGTTTTTTTCCTGGCAGCGCTAAAACGAGCATCATCCATGGCTTCCAGGTAAGTTTCGACCATGGGTAGCCAATCATCCCATTCAAGAGAGAGTGGCACTGGGAAAGACATAAAAACTGGAGGAGACACAATAGCTCCTTGTGATTGCATATCAAATTAAATGTTAACAAGTGGGTTAGGAGAATACTAGTAGTAGTATACGTGTATGGTTGCTGTGGATAAGCAGTCTGGAAACTACAGGTAAAGGATGACTCACTAAGAAAGTATGTGAGTCACTGTACTGATAATCTACTGACAACGCAAAAGAACACTGAATAATGGTGTGGGATACACCGTGACTCAATATGATGTTCCAACAAAGTAGGTAGGTGTGCGAATCACCGGTGATTTGACTCACTGGAAATGTGAGTTAATGTGAGCAAATCACAGAAAGATCTCAAAATGCGACGTCAATACAGGATGCCAAAGTTTGAGAAATACTTTAAAATTGCTCTCCCACGTCGCGTTTAAGACAGGACTTCCAGAGGCAGTGCAATGCGTACTCTTACAGGGTGAGCGAACGATGTCGATAAAATACACTGTGGCCGCACCCGAGGTTGAAAATACACTCAAGATGGCCTCCCACGTCGCGTTTCTGACGTGATTTCTAGAGGCAGAGGAGCTTGTTTTTTCAACGTGGTGCGCATGGTGTGCGTGACTGAGCACGCGCTTGCAGCATAAATTCTAGGGGCAGGAAGGCTTGAAGTGACGCATGTGAGCCAAGGCATGCAGAGTCCCAGAACATTGCTCACAGTGCTTGCAGCAGGCTTAGGACTCACCCGCTTCCAGTGAAGATGAGGTCCTACTCGCCTTGCTGTTGGGGGAGCCTCCAGTTACAGTAAAACAGCACAGCAGCTCTCCAACTGGGTCTGCAGTCACCCCTTGCCGAAGGGATCAGCTGGCCTAGCTCGTCGCCAAATCTTGGAAGCTGGAAGGACAACTCGCGGCAAATCAGGTCATTTGGAAGAAGAATTTATTGAATAATTATACCCAGCGACATAGACGTGACTATCCCTCGGCCAGCTAATCTTCAACTGACTCGATTAGAACACCACTGTTGTCAGTGGAACGTGGAACACAATATGAGATAGGGTTCCACATCCCTCACAAGGAAAGTGAATAACAGTATAGGTATAACATAATCCTAGTTCTCTCTCAGGGGAATCTCCATTGAAATCATAAGCACTGACTAGTCCTGCCCATGTGCGGGGATCTTGGAGCACTTCTTTAAAATATATCTTCTTAAGTGTGGACATTCCCCTTACTTCAGAAAAGCCAACACTAGCATATAATTTGATAAAACCTTTTGCAGCCAACGAAGCAGGCCTTAGTGGCAAATTAATTTACATTTAAAGAAGGTCAAAATATTAGTGAACACTCCGTAAAAATATTTTTATACAGAGCAAAAGAGAGGATAAATAATGAAACGTAGAATGTCTAATAATTATCTTCATGTATCCCACCGGGGAGGAGGGTAGGTTACTTATGATTTCAATAGAGAGTCCCCTGAGAGAGAGCTCGAATTATAGGTAAGAAACCATCCCTTCTCTCTCAGGAGATCTCCATTGATCATCGTAAGCACTGAAAAGATATCAAGCCCATCCCTAAGTACGGCTGTGGAAGAGAAAAAGATGATCCATAGAAGAAGCTAAGTAAAGAGATTCCTTAAGGAAGCTTGTTCTACTTGAGCATCTTCTAGCATCAGAGTCCAGGCAATAGTGCCTTGTAAAGGAGTGAACAAACCTTCATATAGCTGCTTTACAGATGTCTGTCATAGGAATGATCCTCATCAAAGCAGCTGTTGCTGCTTTACCTCTGGTAGAATAAGCTTTTGGTTTACCAGTCAGGATTTTGTTTGCTTTTTCATAGCACAGATATTGCAAGAAACTACCCACCTGGATATAGATTATAGACTATTTAGACGTGGAAAAACCTGTACATAACGGGTCATAATTCACAAACAATTGTTCGGATTCACGAATATCTTTAGTTTTGTCCAGATAAAATTGTAAGACCTGTCTCGCATCTAAAGTGTGGAGGGATATCTCCACTGGAGTTGACAGATTCTGAAAGAAAGTCGTTAGGGTAATGGTTTGATTAATGTGAAAATCCGAAAATACTTTGGGCAAGAATTTTAGGATGAGTTCTCATAACTACCATAAGTCTATGAAATACTGTGTATGGTTCATGAGAGCATGAAGCTTGAATCTCAGTAACTGTGCATGCTGATGAGTTAGCAACCGAAAAACAGCTTTCCAAGAAAGATATTGTAATGAGGCTTTATAGATAGGTTTGCAAGAATCTGCCATGAGCTGTGAAAGCACAACGTTCAACTCCCAAAGAGGAGAAGAATTGCATATTAGTGGGAAACACCTCTGTGATGCCCTCCAAGAAGCCCTTAATAACAGGGACTTTGAAAAAAAAGGATTTGTGAAGGACATTTTTTTTGTAGGTGGCCAAATGGACTTTAAAAGAAGAAAATTGAAAACCAGATTTGGCCAAATGAAGTAAGTATGGAGTTAAAGCTTCTTCTTGGCACGTGGTTGGATTCATGTTCTTGTCAGAACACCATGTATAAAATCTCTTCCATTTGAGGAATCAAAAGTTTATGTGGATGAACGTTTAGCTTCTTTCAGAATTTCCATGCACTTTTGTAGCGAATTCATATTGTCCATATTGTACAAGTTCAGGAACCGTGCTGTCAAACTCAAAGAGTAAAGGTTGGTTTGAACCATCTGGCCTTCAAACGTTATGTGAATGGCAGTCTCATGTGTGGTTGTTGCAACATATGAAGCAGAGCTATCCAAATCATTCTGGCCTTCGAGTAAGACAGCTTGATGATCACTGCTGGAGTCTATGGAAAATTGTAAAGAAATTTGACTGACCAGTCGATCCATATGGTCGTTCACCATTGTCCCCGGTTGATAAAACTTTGAGGCAAAGTCTGGGCATTTTTTGTTTTCTGCAGTTGCAAAGACATCTATATGAGGAAAACTCCAGGCGCAGAAGACGTTGTGAACGATGGAGTCATTGAGTACCCACTTGTGGTTTTCTTGAAGAAGCCTGCTGTGGGAGTCTGCTTGTGTATTCTGAATGCATGGTAGATGAGTTGCAGTGATCCTCAGGTTCCTGACCAGCAACCAATTTCATATTCTTTGGGTTTCCAGTAATTAGGCTTTGGACCTTCCCCCTCCTTGTTTGCTCAGATAGTACATCGTTGCTGTGTTGTCTGTCTGAACAATGAGGAGGTCTAGTTTGAAGGAAGGCTGGAAAGTTTTCAGGGTCAAATTAGCTCCAGCAGGCTGATATGGTAAGGCAAATCATTTGTGGACCATTTTCCCTGTATTTGAAAGTGATCCCTGCGTGCACCCAACCTGCCAGGGAGGCATTGGTCACTCTTTGTGATGGAACCTCCTGATGAAAAGGAATTCCTTGGAGGAGATTTTTTTCAATTGAACAGTACCATTTGAGAGTTTGTTTCGTTTGAGGGAAAGAGTAATTTTTTCTTCCCAATTGCTTGAGCAATGACTCCATTGGTCTTCTAGACTCTCTTATAGTGGTCTCATGTGGAGACAAGTATTTGAAGTTTGAAAGATGCAGAATGAGAATTACATTTCAGAAGTATGGATAACAGTCTCCGAAGGATACACTTTTGCTTTTATGGTATTGAAAGTTGCCTCTAGGTAATGAAGACGCTGTACTGGCGATTAGATCGATTTTTGGTGATTGATGTGTAGACCTAATCGACTGACAGTAGAGACAGCTACGTGATTATGTTGTAAAGCTTGTTGGTGCATTGATGCCTTCATAAGCCAGGCATCTATATATGATAGATTCATATTTTGAATTTCCTGAGATGTGCAGCACTTTCAAAAAGTTCTGGGGGCTGATTTGAGGCCAAAAGGGAGCACTTTGTACTGGTAATGGTTGTGTTCTACCACAAATCTCAGGAATTTGCTGTGCTTTCTGGCTATCGGAATATGAAAGTACTCATTTTGAATATCTATGGAACAGAGCCAGCCTCCTTGACTGATTTGGGGTTAAATTTGATGTAATGCTAGCATCCTGAATTTTTCCCTCCATATCCATTTGTTTGCGACTTTCAGATGTAGTATGGATCAATTTGTTTAGTAAACCTTTCTTCTTCACCAAAAAGTAATGGGAATAAAGCCCCTTTCCACTATGGGGAAGAGGTACGGCTCCACTGCATGCTTTTTCAGAAGAATGCTCACTTCTGATTGCAGCATCTCCAGATCTTGATTGGATGATGTTGGTGGAGTGTCTGGTGGAGGACTGATAAATCTGGGAAAGTAACCATTCTGTACAATATTCAGTACCCAAGCGTCTTTTGTGATGGAAATCCACTCTGTTAGATATTTGGTAATACTTCCCCTACTTTGAGTAGATAAAGGATGAAGGGGAAACAGAGGCTCATTGCTTAGGACCTGCAGGAGGTTTTCCTGCTTGAGCCATTTGGTGACTACCTGTTCCTTTTTGGTTGACATCTCTGATGTTGTTGAAAAGGTCTTTGCTTTTCAAATCAAGCTTTATTCAGTTTCATTAAGAACTATAATAGCACCACAATAAATACAACAGTACGATAGACATTATATTTCCATACATTATTTTCAGAGACATCAATACAAAACATCCATGAAAACAAAAAAACCTAATACAATCACTCAGCTCAAGCATGCTTCATTCGCGTATAGCTTTTAAAAAACAGGCAACATTAAAAAATAATAAATTAATTAGACAGCAATTATAAAAACAAGAGAAAGGTCGGACTTGGCTGAATTTCCAAGCCTTCAGCAGGAGAACAAGGTAAGCTTTCCTAGGTTCAACATAAAATCTGCAAAACATTATAAAGTGCATTGTGTCCTGCCGAGATACATGAATGCAGCCACAGGGTCCTAATGAATGTACCTCGTGCCAACCTCGTGGAGATGCTAGCCGCAAGAGCAACAGGTTAAGTCTGAACCTGGTGAGCAAGAAGCGTTTGCGGCTATTAGTTACAATTGTACGGTAGAGTTCCGTCGATTGAACTGTTTTCAACATAATATACCCACGCTTTGTGGGTTTCTCTAATACTTCCTGTTCTCTGCCCATTAATCTATGCCTCAAAAAATGTTCTCTCACCCATTTGCAATCTGCCTTCACCATTCCCCCCGGATTCGTAAATAGCTCTGCCCTCCCAATGCTCTGAACTGACTCCTCAATGTATGTGAGCAGTGGGATACAGAGAGCATAATCAAGGGAGAGGCAGTCCCTCAGGATTTCCTTGTTCAACTTCATTTCCCCTCTTGTCCAAATATCAACCCAGCGGACAAGTGGGCGAAGGTCTAAGACGTCAGTAAGATGGCTAACCCCCAATCCCTCATGCACAATAAATGAGGGAATATTTTGAGGAAAACATAAAAGACGCCTTAAAAATTTATTTTCGACAATCTGTAGCTGATTATGTTTGAAATACCCCCAAATGTCACTCCCATATGAGACTTTAGAGACACATTTTGCCAGACATTCGTGCATTAATGCCTTTATCGGTCTTCTACCCAGCCTGGAAGCAAAGCTGAATACTGCTGCTTTGGTCCTTGTGAATTCACCTTTTTTCCCTTGTAACAGGGGGTTCCAACTCAGATCATAGTCAAACAGAATATCCAAATATAGGAATGCCCTAACCTTTGATAAGATATGTGTCCCCACAATAAAGATTTGGGATTTTATTGAGCGGGGTCCTACCATCATTTACTAGCATTCATTTTTAGTTTGAGCTCGTCCATAAATGCCACATAAGTATCCAAAAGGGTTTGCGGTACCCTCGCAGTTCTGGCCATTAAAACTGCCTCATCTGCATAAAGCAGAACTGGCAGGGAGCGTGTGTTTATCAGTGGACAATCTGCTCTGGTGCCACTAAAACATGTTCAAGCTTATTTATGTATAAAGTATATAGGAATGGGGCCAGAATGAACCCTTATTTGACCCCCCTACTCGTTTTAAACCAACGAGTACAGGCCGAGTCATTGGTGTATCAGACTGTTGCTACAGTGTTGACATGAAGGTCCCTCAGGAAGTAGACAATATCCGTGTCCATCCCATTGTCAAGATGATTCGCAATTATTTATCTTGGTTTACTCGAGGTAAGGTCCATGAAGGCCAGATGAATTGAGCCAGAGCGGGCCACTGTATATTTACTCATAAGCAAATACAGGTTCAGGCACTGATCGACTGTTGATCTACCAGGTCTGAATCTGTACTGTAAATCCAATAAGATGTTATGAACTTCAGTCCTGGTGGTTAGTCTAGCCAAAACAACCCACCCACCCACCGATCTTAACTACAGAGTCAATTAAGGAAATTGGCCTGTAACATTGGGGGTTAACCTTGTCTCCCTTTTTGAAGACAGGGACTATAATAGAAGAGAAGAGCCCACCCGGACTGCAGCATTTATAGTCTGAATTAGAACTGGAACCCATTCATCAGTGTCACTTATATACAGGTCTGGTGGGATCCCATCAGGACCAGGGGCCTTGTTTTTAGTCAGGCCTAGCATTCCTTTTCTTACTTTGTCTAGTGGGAATAAAAGATTGAAAGTCCCTTCCATAATTTGCTTAGCCTCATAATCAGAAGAAGAGGTTATACAATTGTATATCCCTCCAAAATGGGAAACCCAATTATCAGCAATAACATGGTGACATAATGAAGCAGCATCATCTGGTGCAAAACAAGGCTGATTAATAATGCTGCAAAATTTGGTGCTGTCCTGCCAACAGGTAGGTTGTAGTAGGTTGTCCCAGCCTATGTTCCTTATAACATTCTTATGTTTGCTAACTTCAGACTTGTACTTACTACGACAAGCCGCAATGCAATCAGAATCTCTGGACTTGGTTTTCAGGGCTCTCTTTAGGTTTCTGAGTGCCTGGGAATACCCACTGTCAAACCATTTTGGTACAGGCGGGGTCTTGGACACAACTGGCCAGCAGAGGAGATCCAACACTTTACAGGAGATACTTACAAAGGCCCCTAGGACCTCCCTTTTGGTGCGATTCACTATCTTAACAAATGAAAAATGCATTTGCGCAGCTTCAGAACAGGGCTTGGTTAAAATTCGCAGGAACCATATGTGACCATCTCAGCCTTCTCCCTGATTGGTCACCTTCCAAACCCCATTGTCCCCTTGTGTCCCCACAGTGACTGTCTGCGGCCATCATAATAATAAGCAGACTGGGTTATGATCACTATAAGGGCTCTGTAAGATTTTTATAGTGAAGGTCTTCAGAAAAATGGAAGCTTAGACTAAGACATAATCTATGATAGAAGCACATCCCCTCCCAATAAATGTTGGAGTGACATCAGACATTTCAGAGAAAACTAGCATATCAAGCTTATCAAGGGAAAAAACAAGAATATATTAATTTATAATGGTATTTAACAAGTTCCCTTCAATAGTATATTCCATATGTAATCCATCCAAAAACATACATCTTGGGGGCTTATTAGAGGCCAGCTGGGGGCTCCCACACAGATGAACATTAAAGTCCCCTGCCACAATTATGCTACCTGCCCCTCTAGCTTACTCATGAAAGAGCCCAGGATGTGAAGATTAAACCTATTTTGATGGGAGGTTTTAGCATTATAAAAGTTCAGCAATGTTAACTTTGATGCTCCAGAAAAGGAAAAGCTCAATGCCTGTAAGGTAGGAACACCTGTGAGAAGTTCCTCAATAACCATTAATTGCTAAAGATACAAAGATTGCCAGCCCGGCTTAGCCCTGCCCGAACGAGATTCAGTTGCAGGGATGAAGAAGGATTTATGCTCTTCCAAAAAAGAGCAATTTCTGGTAGCCCAAGTCTCTTGTAAGCAAATCACCCCATATTTCGTAATGACATTAAGCCAGGTTGTGTCATTAATTTTAGAGGCAAGACCCGCGATGTTCCAGCTTATCAGGTTAAATTCCTTGGAGTTGATTACGGGGGAACCTCCAAGGGAAGAGTTATGTGATTCCTGGATGGCGCCACAAAGGTGTTCCTGCGGCTTCCGTCAATCTCAAAGGTCCAAAGATTTCAAAGGTGCATATCTACTGGAGGTCTTCAAAAAGAATGACTCAGGAGCTCCCTTCTAGGGACATTCCCATGCTGATTTATAAGATGCAAGGATGCAGAATACACCGCCTTAGGCCTATAAATGTAGCCCAATGGGAGGGCCAATATAGTTGAGGGTTTGCTGGTTTTGGACAAACCTACTATAGATGCAAGGACATGTCCTGCTACTGCGGGCCTGTTGACATTTATTGCCGCACAGTTACCAACAAGATTTTTTGTGTCTTTCCCAATCCAGCTCACCCTTCTTACCCAATTAGTACACTCACCAGTGTAAAATCCCAGAGAAGTAGGCGACCCCAACTAGAGAATTACCGTGTTTTTGAGTTAGGCATAACTTTCTGGGGTGTTGGCTTTCAGTGGTGGCACATTTGTTAGAACCACCACATAGGGAGTAGCTTCCGGAGGTAGATCAATGATGACTCCCAATTTCATGCTAAGTGAGTGCTCCAGACCAGAGATGAGAGTGTCCTGTGCTGGCAAACTCTGGGACAGCTTAAGGGAAGACTCCAGGTTATTACCATTCTCTCTAGAAGCCTGTGAGCGAAAGCTACTCCCTCTCCCATTGTCATGTTGGCTAATGAACTGATCATGCTGATCAGAGACTGGGTGAGGCACAGTATCCCAATCAGGTAGTCCGATCTTGTCCTGCATCCGAGTAAGCCCCTGGACAGAGTCCTCCTTCCTTAAGCCCACTTGAGCTGCCTCCCTTTCTGTGAGGCAAAATGTCCGACTGAAGCTAGGCACATGTTTTAACTTCCATCCTCATGGTCGTAACTGACTGCTTGATAATACCAAGCCGTGTACCATAAGAGATACTCGATTTTAAAACAAAATTTGTCCAGTAAGTCATGAATGCTTTTACTAGTCAGAGCCTCCAATGAATATCTGCATGCTTCTGAAGATTAGGGGTATTTTGGGCCCGATTAGCTTTGGTTGTGGTCCACTCCCTTTTTTTCCTCTTCGGGCCGAGGGTTGGGGGATCTAAGATGGTCTCCCCATGTGATGAGGCTAACTCAGGGGAGAGCTGGTGAACTAGTACCTGAAACTGCATGGCATTAACAGAGGGCCTTATCGCTGGAATCCGCTGAAACAGCGGCACTCTCTGGAAATGGGCGGGGCAGTATGAGTTAAGGGCAACAGGGGGAGGCGCAACACAATTAGAAATGTCATGGCCAACATTTACGTGAAGAGCTAGTTCCTCCTCAACAATGATTATCTCGTCATTGAGGACCCCAAACGCGGATGATATAAAGGATAAAATTCTGGACTTATCCGTGTGGGTTTGGACATGTCTGCATTTTTTTTGCAATAATGGCCCAGTAGGGGCAACTGTCTTCTGTGAATACTGCGGCCATCACCTCCTGCAGGAAAGAGTGTTCCTGGTGCTTAGAATCCTGCCCCCGAGTCCTGAACACAGCGTTATGCCCGCGCTGTAGTTATGCGCCTGCCTGGTGCAAATGCTGTGGGCCTCGCCTCCTGCGAGAGAGTGTTCCTGGGGATTAGAGTCCTGCCCCCGAGTCCGGTGTCCCGTGCTGCGGCATGCCCCTGCTGTAGATATGATGCGCCTGCCTGGCCCCAACTTCTGGACAGTGTCCTGCAGAAGATGTACCAGGTTGTCACTCTCAATAGAAGCAGATAATAAAGGTATCGGTAATCTCTATTTAGAATCCACATCATCTCCAGCTGAACGCAGAGGGCAAACAGCCCAAAGCTGCTCACGAGGACAGTTTATATTTTTGAGAAGTCGTCTCAGTCTACAGCCTCCCTCAGGTTAACTCATGTTTGTGTGGTTGTCTGCTGCAGCTGTCCAGTGGAAGGAAATGCGGGAGAGGTTACATACAGCCCACTGTCTTTGATGTTGTTTGCGGTGGTTTCCTTAAAGCCACCGAGGGGGTTGAACCCTCTGAGAATAATAACGTCTTTCATTAGGCCTGTAAGGATGTTTTCTCTGTTCCTTTAGTTTAGATACCAAATGCTTTCAGGGTCTCCATTTCAGTTTTCATATGAGCTTTCTCATCATCTGTATGGCTCCCAAATAGAATGGTACCAGAGGAAGATAGGTTAATAATTCTCTGTTAAGAACTGTTAAACGGAGCCAAGAATGTCACCTGAGTGCTAATCCATGGCAATAACCATGTGATGCCAACAAAGATGAACCTGCAGCAGCATTGATTGCGTGGTTAGAGACCATCATGTCGTCCTTCATAATCTCTATAAAATCCTTCCTGCGATCTCTTGACAGATCATCCAGAAATTGTTGTAGGGGTTCCTTTAAAGGCCTATTATATCTGCCCAGGAGGCCAACTGCACTAGCAGACTTCATGTGCGTGGCTGCTGTAGCACATACTTTGTGCCCCACAGAGTCAAGTTTTCTACTTCCTTTGTCTGGTGGAACCGTAGACAAAGGGTTAGTCGAGTGAACATTCCTTGCAGCCAAGACCACAACAGAATCAGGAGGAGGATCTGGGGGTAGAAATAACAGATCCTGCTCATGAGGTCTGTATTTTTTCTGGAGTCTAGATGGAGCCACTTTTGCTGAAGCTAATGTATGGAAAGGCTCCATAGCTGGTTCTTATAATCCTGGCACGAGAGCCAGGAGTGTTCTCAATGAGGAACGTTGATGAAGGGTTTAAAAAATCACCAACTTCTCTGCTGAGGGAGCTGATAATGGAATATTGAATTTCGTAGCTCCCCGTAAGAGAACGTCTTGAAAAGTATTGATGTAGACAATTGTGGAGACCTTGCCAGAGGAGAATCAGTCAAAGTGGGTGAAAACCTCCTCCTGTCCAAAGACATTGTTGAGTAACATGAGCACGTCCTACGTCTTGACCTGGATCAGTATTGGTATTGCGTCCTGGGTCGAGTGTCTTGTCAAAGATTGTGTGGAACGGTAATGGCGGTCTCTTTATGTTACCCTTGACCGCGACCCTCTCCACACTCATGTGAAGTCCCACCTTCGGATAGCGCCTGCTGCTGTCTTCGTCGCTCTTGCGTCCAATGAAAGTGAATCTTCTCCCTGTCCTTCAGAGTACGCCTGGAAAAAGTCTTGCAGTGTTGGTATCTGGCAGGAATGTGTCTGTCAGGAAGGCAGAATATACAGAGATCATAAGGATCTGATTTTCCCTTATTCTGCCTCGGGCAGGACATCTGGCAAACAAAAATGGCATTTAAATTGCATGAAAAATAAAAAAGTTCTGTCAGAAAATGACAAAGAAATACTCTAGGCGTCAAAAGATGTCAAGAAAAGCTGTTGTCAAATAATTTGAAGATGTTTATTGAAAAATAACCAAAAAAAGGCTGAGCTCTGTGCGCCAAGATCCTGTCACCAGGAGCTGGAAAAAAGAACTGAGGTAACAGCCCCCTGCTGGGCATGATGGGATACTGAAGGCCTGTGAGCCCTTAAAGGTGCAGAGTCCGTTGCATGTATACAGAACTGCAGCTTATATGTCTACATTGCCATATTCCTTCTCCATTTCCTTAAAAAAAAGGTTTGTGAAGGAGATTTATAAGGAAAAGTTACACCGCTCCTGGAAACTTCTCCTAGTTTTTAATGATATTTTGAGTTTTTTATTTTATAATTGACAATGCACCCTGTTTTATAGGCTGCAAAATGATTTCAACAAATTATATGCTAGTCTTGGCCTTTCTGAAGTAGGGCGAATGTCTACCCTTAGATGATATATTTTAAGGAAGTGCTCCGGGATACCCGCATATGGGCGGAACTATTCAGTGGTTTTGATTGATTATCAATGGAGATCCCCAGAGATAGAAATAGATTTGTGTTGCATTAAAAAAAAACTTCAGCATGAGTAAAAAGTATAGAAACAAAACTTACTTTTTGGCTCAAAATGGTGTGCTCCTCTTTAAGAGCGTCATTTTCATTTTTCTGCTTGTAAAAACCACAGAAAATGAGTCAAAATAGTACATTCATTAACTGAGCGTGCAAAACAAAAAAGAATGAAAACTGGCATAATGGTGGGTGGCAGCTCCCTTGCTTATAGGGCGGCTGTGGCCTGGAACGAACTCCCATTGGACCTACGTGTCATTCAGGATCGTAAGCACTTTAGCAAGAGGCTGAAGACCTTCCTTTTTAGGTCTCGCAGACCTAGCGCTGGAGGGGGCTTGAAGCCCCGCCCATCTTTTTGATTGGGTAGCGTCATCCTCCATGCTAAACGCTGGCTTCTGATTGAAAAGGAGGCTTTTTAGTCCCTCCTTGTTACCGCCCTGTCCACTTTAGGCCCCGCCCACCCGGACTGGATCTTTTACTTGCGGCGGTAGACAGTGTCTCTTAATTAGCCGCTAAGCACTTTTTTCTTGTATTAGCGCCTTTATCTTCAAGAATGGCTGCCGCGCCTTTCATTTCTCTGGCGCGGCTTGTTCTATTATGAAGACGTGAACGCTGGGGGCGATTGTACTTCATAACTGGTCCAACCGCTGTCACAGCGTTAATGCGTCTACGGTTTGTCCCCGTCAATCATGTTAGACGTACTCCTTAAACTGCCTAAAGACGTGGGCGGAAGAGGTAATTCTGGACTCGGTGCCTTAAATCCAGTCACTGGGAAATTGAAGCACCAAGCCATTGCAGGATGCCTGGGACGGCGCATGAGGCCAGGCATGGGGTGTGCCAACTAGCAAACAAAAGGGAAACTGCACGCGCGTTTGACAAACACGCTCCTTGCGCTTGCAGGGGGGTTACAAAAACTTCATAACAACACTTTCACCTTTTTTCACATTTCTTTTACTGTTTCTGTTCCTGTTATATCCTGATGCTCGGGCGCCGATGCTTTCCGGGGCTCTCCCGAAATACTTGTATTCTGAAGTGCTGCTGCTTCACTTCCTTATTTTGTCGCTGGCGCTATTCTTTGTCTTCTTCCCGAGTTCGGGTAAAGCTGCCCTCGCAGCCTCACCCCTCCTCCCTGCCGTCTTCCTCAGCATCCCTCTTCCCTCCACACATCCAGGCGGTGGCATGGGGTCACTCTGACTCAGCCTTCTCTGCAGCCCTTAGCCAATCGCGCCGAGCTCTATGCCCATGTAAGGAGCACCCGTCCTGGATAGGAAACAAGGGCACCAGGGCGCTGTACACAAAGCTTCCCTGCCTCTACTGCGGCTGTGTGGGGGCACAACAGCTTATCTCCTCCCCCGCCATGTCCTAGTAAGAGGACCAACCTAAGGCCAGGCCGAAGGCTCCCCGGAGTCACTGATCACGTTACCTTATGTTATATGGTATTCTGTGTTATGGTATGTCACGAGATAGGCTGGTACATTCCATTAGGGTCATTTAAGGTACGGTATATTAGGGTAAAGTATGGTGTGTTACGATATTATATGGTATATGTTGGTACTGTATGTATATTGTGTTATGTTATGATATGGAGTTGGATCATATTTTATTGTACCGGTTTGTCATGGTATGTGGTGAGTATGGACGGTATATCATGGTACAGCATAGTACGACAAGTTATGGTATATTATGGTACTGCCTGGTATTTTGTGTTATTGTGCAGTATGTTATGATACGGCATTGTATGTTATATTAAGTACCGTTATGGTTTGATATGGTATGTTATGGTAGAGTTAGGTACTTTATGGTTCACTATGTTGTGGAATACTATTGTGTGTTATGGTATAGTATATGGTATTATATGTTGTGTTCTGTCACAACCATGTGCGTTCCGTATGCCCTGCCAGGTTCATGGATTCTTGGCTGTCCAATATTTTAAGCGAGAGATATGCTGCTACCTCCGACCCGAGTGACGGATGGAATTGGACATGAGCTTCAGAGACCACACAGGCCCCTCTTCGCCTGGAGGGAGTGAGCGGCCTGCCAGGGGAATAAAGGAAGAGAGGCCTGCCAGGGGAATGAAGGGAGAGAGCCCTGGCAGATCACGCGCAACGGCTCGTGTTTAGACCTCACGCGCGCGCGGGCACAAGATGGCCCAGGGCCTGCAGGCAGCAGTCAAGCCTCATCGGATCTGGCTTCAAGAACAGCTCTAAGGTGCGCACCGCTTGCTATTTCAGTCCGGTGCTATGGTGACTGTTTATTGAAGTACTCTTGGACAGTAAATGGAAGCTTTGAATTTTTCATGTGTGCTCCTTTCCTGAAGTGGCTCCTGTCCTCGAGGGCAGCAACGGGATATGAAAGCATACATGTGTCATGAGCTCGCAGCTAGCCCTTCTGTGTTCGTGTCATGCCTTCTGTACAGAGGTATGACTACACGGCCCCAGTGAAAGAAGGCTTTTGATTGGAAGTGAATTAATTTAACATGCTTATGGGTGGAATACGTTAGAGTACATGCGATTGGTACTATGTACCAGTTGGTTGTAGCAGTACCCCGGGGAGCATACCACCCCAACCGAGCCCATGTGGCCCAGTGTTCATGCACCTGGAGTTACCAGATGGCGCAAATACCAGGCGTACAACGCCCATTGGGCTCAACGGGCTTCAGCCCCCCCCCCCCCGTCTTGTGCGTCAGCCATGGCTGAGACAACTTCCCGGGCACACACACAGACAGTTTTTGAGCTGCCAGCCGCACCCGAGTACTTCACAGGTCTTTAAAAGACCATTCACTTGTTAACAAGGCTTTGTTATTTTTTCACCCCTTCTTAGAGCCCCCGCATCTCCACTCTGCCTATAGCTGGAAGAATTAGCCCCCACCCCCCTCCCCGAACCAATAAAGAACTCTGCGAAAAAGAAATATTATTTCAAACACTGCACAGCTCTACAAGTAAATCTAAAACCGGCAACTTCACTATACACCACATACACTCCATAACACATGGATAAAAGACATTGTCATTTACAACGCCAATAGCTCTAACTTAAGCAATTGCGAGACCTATTGCATTTCCAATGCTTGTTATCTAGTCTGCTAATTTATCTTCTGCTCCCTTCCCCAATGGGCTCGCGCCGGGACACTCTTCTCAGTAGCTGTGGGCGTTACAAATCCCATAAACATAAACATATGGCTTTCTAACATTCAATCCCCAATTCGAGAGGCTATTGAAATGAAATTTTGGAGGATTTACAACGCATGTTTACCCTTTACCGAAATGTATTGCAGTGATAAATTATTTAAATAGTGGCATCAAAAAAGAAAATTGAGTATACCTAATTTGCTGTACGCCAGGGTTATTTATCCTACAAAGCTCATTCACATGTAAACGGATTCACATCAGTCAATAAAGTTTAGGGACACCCCCTTCTAAAGAATCTAAGTCATCAAATGCTCTCAAACACAATATTACACAATATTGTACAAAAGTTCACTGAGTAGTGAGTCAAGTGTTGTTAAATTAGGTGCCTATGCTAGATAAATATATGCATACATACAATTTGATGTTTCCAGTCAAATGTCAATTTTTCTGTAGCATGTGTGTTCAGTTGACAAGCAGAGCAATACATTGCTCCCAGGTCAGCTATTTCTGTTTCTTCCTCAAGAATTAAACTGTGGCTGCAGCATTGTTTCTCAGAAAGGAAAATTCGTAATTTTAGTTCTCCAAAAAGTAAGTGATGGGCAACAGAATGGATGATTGATGAACACTGAATAGGTCTATCAATGCGCAGGATGCCAGGACACTTTAGAAGAAACAATGCTGTTAAAGATAGATTATAGTTGCATATGCTCCCATTTAATCAACATTTCTTTATTTAAAAAGAACTAAACTCAATTCTATGAATAAATGTATTTGAAGTGATTTAATAGAAACAAGGCAACATCAAAAAACACTGAACTACCCCAGATATGGCAAACTGCACAAAGTATAATGCGTGCCTGCCATATGCTGCTCATGGCACTACTGATTACATATCAAATGAAATCAATTACATCACCGAAGATATCTCAGATAATATTGTTAAAGATATCACGCAAGAGATCACATTAGACATCAGCAAAGACCAAGGTTTGAAATGAAGGAAGCCAATTTCACACCTATGCTCAGTCCCAAATTTGCATAGTCAATGAACTTGAACAATCAGGTATGTGGCCCTTGGGGCTGCTGGAAAAAGTGAAACAGCTGTACAGGCCTCATGTGCACAGCTGGTGTAGGAAGAACGGGTGCAGGGTGTGGCCGAAGACAAAACCTTGTGCTGAGAACACCCCGTGATTGGTTGAAGGTGGCAGAGTTGCTGCAGGGGGTGAGAACACACAGAATGGATGTAACAGGCAGGGTGTACAGAGAAGGTGCAGTGGAGGCAGAAGCATACAGTGCCTGTAGAGGAGCAAGGGCACATAAAGGAGTGGCAGGGGTGGGGCGGATGGCACACTGGGGTGCTGCAGGGGAAAATCAGGGGGCGCATAGAACAACTACTGTAGGGGCACCAGGCATACTGAGGGGATGTAGGGGCGGGAGGCAGAATGAAATCCATACATAGCAAAAAAAAACTGGAAAAGGAAATACATTCAAATATCATGTGACTAGAACCATAATGGATTGGGAAAATGACGAAGGAACAACGGAAGGAACATCCATGGTGAAAATGGAAAGAAAAAAGAACAAAAACCTGAACTGGAATAGCTGCAGAACAGCTTTAACAGGCAGGCAAGTAGTTGCCACTTTGGAGCTCAATAGAGAGGCGCATGCAACTAGGTGACCAGGAGCACGAGTAGACAGCCCCAAGTGAGTGAGACACACAGCCTCCAGCTGCAGGTTTCTCACAGTGTTTTCTGAGTCCCAGAAACTGCAATCCTTGGCTCCCAGCAGCTGAGACGCTGCTGTCATAAATGTTTTACCCCCTCTGGAGGCCCCCAGGTTAGTCAGGAAAGGCCAGAAAAGAATTTACAAATCAATCTAAGGGCATGAACGGAAGAGGCAGGAGTCCAAGAACACTCACTGACAATATAGCCATTGCAATGAACGAAAAACTGTAATTGACGCCTGAAAATCCCCGAATCACTTTCTGATTCCCCATATTCCATAACTGGAGGAGGAGGAGGAGTCAATAAAGAGATCAAGCACAAAAGGCTTCAGTTAAAAGACATGAAAAGTAAGGTGTATCTTTCAAGAATTAGGAAGACAGAAACTAAAGGCAAAGGATTGATCTGTTTGGTTATCACTAGGGGACAAAACTATCGAGGACAAAACCGGACTGCTAACTTTTGAGTGGGTGAGAACCTAGAAGACAACCATATCTCCCTCCTTAAAGTTTGGGATCAGTCTTCCTAAATTTATTGTTTTTAGCATTCATAGCAGTTTTAGTATCTTGTAAATTCTGGGCAATCAGATTACTCTCATTGACCTTGGTTGTGATCTGTCCCTGTCGCAGGCACTAGGCCAAGATAAACAAGTGGTACAGCGTTTTTATTGGGACAAGTAGGGTAACGCTGTGTGGTAGGAATTTTGTGGATTGGTTCTGGTTCCGGAAGTTTCCATCACAGAAATGCAGGGACAATTTGCAATTTTAGGCAAAGTTTGAGGATTGCAGGGCATTGTGGGTAAAAAAAACTGTGGAATTCGTGTGAAGCACACTATTCTGAACTCTCATGGGTGTCTAGTTTTCAGAAATATCTGGGTTTGGTAGGTTTCCTTAGGTGGCGACTGTGCCTGGGCCAAGTTAACGCAGCTACCCCTATTACCAAATCAGGTCAGTTTTCGGACAGGCAATGTTGATGACTCCACATTACGTTTTGGGCTTTTCCTGTCGTGGATGCTAGGCCCACCCATACAAGAAGGGTAGTGTTTTTATCAGATCAAGTAGGGGAACGCTGAACAGTAGGAATTTGTGGAGCCTTGTGTATTCTGGAAGTTTACATCACAGAAATGCAAGGTAAATGCATGATTTTAGGCAGAGTTTGAGGTATACAGAGCCTTGTGTGTATGAAAACCTCAAGGGGTCCATGCAAGGCATACCACCCTGAACTCCACTCGATGTTTAGTTTTCAGAAATGTTTGGGTCTGGTAGGTTTCCCCAGGTGGCGGTCTACCCAAGCCCTAAAAGTGCAGCCATTCAGCATGGCAATTTAGACAATATTGTTATTTAGCCCCACATGTAAAAACAACACCGAAACGAATCAAAAGTTCTCTTTTTTGCCATTGGGATGGGGATGTTTTAGTCCACAGGGGAGCAGAAAGATGTTGAGGCTTTAAGGGTGAGGGAGAGGCCTGATGTCAAAACGTGCCAGAACCACCCCATTATTTTATATTTAACGAATCCTGCCATTCAGTGTACTATTACCCCCCTCCGGGGGCGAATTGGGGAGAAACTCCCTCTCTGCCCCCTGGGGAGGCCAAAATACTGGTTTGCCCACACCCGTTTCTTTGGGCCCAAATGCAAAATCCTTGGTGTCTAGTGAGCTTTCTACTTCCCAGGGGCAGATTCTGGGCATCCTCCCCAATTGGGCATACCTCCTATCTGTCTCCGGGGGGCAGAAAGATGCTATTGCCCTTTCTGGGACGGGGTATAGCTCAATGCCAGGGTCGGCCGTCCCATCCTTTTGTTTGTTTTGGTGCCATTTTGAAATCCCTACTACCTAGTGCGCTTTCTCCCTCACAGAGGTCATTTGGGGCAAACCCCCTGTCTACCCCAGGGGGGAAGGGGTGCAGAAAGACTGGTTCATCCCTTTTGGGGTGGAAGAATCCCCAATGCCAGAGTGCAATGCCTGCACCCCTTTCATTTGACCCAAATGCAAGATCCCTGGTGTCTAGTGGGCTTCCCTCCCTCCCCAGGGGCAGATTTAGGGCAACCTTCCCAATTGAGGCAAACCTTCCTCAAGCCCCTGGGGAGCAGAAAGATACTGTTGCCCCTTCTGGGGTGGGGTAGCCTCATCATTTTGTTTGTTTTGGAGCCATTTTGAAAACCTTGGTGTCTAGTGGACTTTCTGTCCACCCGCCCCCATGGCAAATAGGGGGCAAAACCCCTGTCTGTCCATGGGGGGATGGAGAGAGACTGGTTTCTCCCATTTAGGGTGGGGGTTTCGCCAATGCCAGAGTGCAATGCCCACCCCCCTTTCTTTTGACCCAAATGCAAAATCCATGATGTCTAGTGGGTTTCCTACTCCTCCCTAGGTCAGAGTTGGGGCAACCTTCCCAACTGGGACAAACTGTGTAAATGCAAATACCAAAATCCTATGCACACATACAAATTTAAACAAGATATGCACATGTCATTCAAACAGCGAATTGTACAAAATTCATGGGTGATGTCATAATTTCTTTATTCTTCCACAACATCGCAGCCAGCCGACACGTGTTTCGTCAGGGAACAGTACTTCCCGACTCTTCAGGGCTGAAACGAGTAGTCCAGACTCAGTATGGTCCCTAAGCCGGTGATAATTCCAACTCGGTAGGGCACAAGTGTACAATGAATTCCAATATCCAAGAGTATTAGTTATGAGACATCTGTAGAAGTGAAACTGAAATAGTCAAAACAATAAATTGATGAAGATTATGGGTGATGACGCTACAGAAATCTTCAGAGACTACCTGGAAGTGGAACAGCAGAATCGCGTGATCGGAATATCAGTGATGGTTCACAATGCCCATAAGAAACAGTCGAAGTCCACTCTGCGTGAAAAACAATAAGTGACTAGTATTCACTGGTAATCCAATCAGGGTAAATTAAAACGACCAATACCGCCAGTAGAACATGAATAAAGTCAGTATCAAAAATTTATCATAGGAGCTCCACAATTCCAAACAAATATTCGTATTTCAGTTAAATCCAGGTAAAACACGTGTGTGTGTTCACCAATGCCATATAAAATTTGTGTGTAAAGAAAGATTCGCGTCCTGGCGGCACTGATTCCCTCGCTGGAGTGTGTGACTCAGGGAACCCGGAAGTGAATAAGAGTTGTTTCCTTTGACAACTCTTATTCACTTCCGGGTTCCTGAGTCACACACTCCAGCGAGGGAATCAGTGCCGCCAGGACGCGAATCTTCTTTACACACAAATTTTATATGGCATTGGTGAACACACACACGTGTTTTACCTGGATTTAACTGAAATACGAATATTTGTTTGGAATTGTGGAGCTTCCTATGATAAATTTTTGATACTGACTTTATTCATGTTCTACTGGCGGTATTGGTCGTTTTAATTTACCCTATTGGATTACCAGTGAATACTAGTCACTTATTGTTTTTCACGCAGAGTGGACTTCGACTGTTTCTTATGGGCATTGTGAACCATCACTGATATTCCGATCACGCGATTCTGCTGTTCCACTTCCAGGTAGTCTCTGAAGATTTCTGTGCGTCATCACCCATAATCTTCATCAATTTATTGTTTTGACTATTTCAGTTTCACTTCTACAGATGTCTCATAACTAATACTCTTGGATATTGGAATTCATTGTACACTTGTGCCCTACCGGGTTGGAATTATCACCGGCTTAGGGACCATACTGAGTCTGGACTACTCGCTTCAGCCCTGAAGAGTCGGGAAGTACTGTTCCCTGACGAAACACGTGTCGGCTGGCTGCGATGTTGTGGAAGAATAAAGAAATTATGACATCACCCATGAATTTTGTACAATTCGCTGTTTGAATGACATGTGCATATCTTGTTTAAATTTGTATGTGTGCATAGGATTTTGGTATTTGTGTTTGTTGTAGGGTTTCCCTACACATATTTAGGGGTTACAAGGGTTTCCCCTTCCTAGTTAGCACCATACCCACTATTGTGACCTATATACACGGACGCAATAAGGCTGAGCGCCACCACTTCCTATATATTAAAACCCTGAACTTTGAACATAAACTGTGTAAATGCCCCCGGGGTCAGAAAGACAGTATTCGCCCTTCTAGTGCAGGGTATAGCTAGATGCAAGGTTGTTTGTTTTGGAGCTATTTTGAAATACCTATTGTCTAGTGGGCTTTCTGCCCCCAAAGTGTGAATTGTAGTCAAAGCCCCCATCTGCCCTGGAGTAGAGTGGAGTCGAATAGAGTGGAGTGACGTAGCGTACAGTGGAGTAAAGTGTCATACAGTGGAGTGGCATTGTGTGTCATATCGTGGAGTGGAGTCTCATAGAGTGGAGCGGCGTTTTGTACAGTGTAGCAGTGTGTCAAACTGTAGAGCTGAGTGTTTTACACTGAAGTGTTGTCTCATGAAATAGAGTGTGGTGGGGTGGAGTGTCATCGAGTAGAGTGTCGTAGAGTGGCATAGAGTGTAGCAGAGTGTTATAGATTGTAGTGGCATAGAGTGGAGTTCAGTGAAGTACAGTGTTGTATAGTTCAGTGTTGTCAAGTGTAGTGACATGCAGTAGAGTGGCGGAGAGTCTCATATAGTGTAGTGTTGTACAGTGGAGTGATATAAAAAAATTTAAACCGCACTCATTGAGAGGTGCTATGGCAAGTAAGTTGTAAATGTCTGGTGGGCATTTGGAAGAGATTCTTAAGGCGGCTTATTGGTCGAATGCAGGGACATTTGCAAGATTCTTTTTAGGCCAATAAAATATGTGTCAAATGTGGTGTTGAAGGGCTTTCAACATGCATAATTGTAGCCTCTGGTCTTGAAATGAAATGGTGATTCTCCAAATGAAATGGTAAGAGAACCAAGATTTAATTAAAGGCACGGAGGCTAACATTATTCTGCCCACCACGACCCAGAAGTGGAACAAGAATAAAATGGAGATACAAAGAAAGAAGAAAAAGATACACAGGGAGTATATGTTGTGTATGGAGTAATAAAAGTTTAAGGAAATTTGTAAAAGTAATATATTAATGCTATAATTTGAATATATTAATTGAAGGGTAATTAGTGGAATATGGAAGTTGGATTAAGTGTTAATTAAGTTTACATAAGTGACATGTTGATGTTCTTTGTAGAGACTTCAAAGAGAAGAAGAGAGGAGAACAGGATTCGGCAGATAATACAGGAAGGAAGATACGCAGGAGAAAAGTTTTTATTTTAGCTGCAATTAAAGAGTGTTCTAAGATGGGATTACTTATGGACTGTGGTGTTCTAACTCTAGAATGTTGTTGTTGGATGTTGTTTAAAGGTGCTGCAAGAGTGGCATTAAAAAGATGTTATGCATAATGTTAGCCTCCGTCTCTTTATTGAAATCTTGATTCTCTTACCATTTCATTTGGAGAATCGCCATTCTCCCAGACTAAACCTGGGAACAATATCATCCTTGGGTACTTGTAACTCCTCGCAACATTACTGAATACAGCCTGTCAGTTGACGCTCTGGCTCTCCATATAGTCAAAGTCTTCTTCTTAGACTCTCTATCACTAATACAGTGTTACATCTATTCTCAACCTAACAAACCATGTGACTGTACCTGCAAAGAAAAGACACGCAAGCAGAATTGGAAAAGCCGTATTTTATGAAAAAAATGTACAAGCCCACTTCAGTCAACATAAACGTGTTAACTCAATGGTGCGCATTTAATATACGTGTGCGCATACAACTACAAATAAATGAAAGTGTCAGTACATTAAATTCAAATCTAGATTCATATTGCAGTTTAAGTAAATGTAAAGTAACTTTTTGAATACATAAGCACACATGTAAATGCGAGCTACATTCTAGATTCAAATATGAAAACATTAGTGCACACATTTACATAAATCTTTCTGGTTTCTAAAATAAATACATTTTAATAGTGTGAGGAGGGTTTCATCAAGTGTCTATGAAATATATATCATTTTCATAAAGTTAAGACAAAGAGTAATTGTGAATTCCTAATTATATAATGAATGCACTTCATTACTGAGTTCAAGTGCAACACTTTGTACGTTGGGCCAAAATGCACGTATATGTTGCATATTTGTGACGTGTAGGGGTGGAGTCAAAATTATTCTGCTCCAACCTTATAACTTAACATTTACTTACTCTACTTACCTGCAGTACCCAACAGAATCATCTGTGCTCCCTGATATTTAATACTGCCAAATTTCATAAAAATCCAGCTGACGGTTTTTGTGCTATGCAAAATACAAAAGTCTATGGAAAATGCATTAGATTTGAAGCCCATTTTGGGACCGCCTTTTTGTCCATTGTACCCCATTTTACCAAACACTGCCAAACTTTCAGTCCTCCCAAAATGCAACGGGTGCAGCAGGTCTGCAAAGTTTCACACACATTCGTCAAACGTGTGCAAAGTTATAAAGGGACAAAAATCAGAAAAATCCCTATCTCTGGTCATCCGAACTATAACTACAGCGTGGCTACCGCCACTCTGCAATATACATATATATATATGCCCTAAGGGCATATAAGGTAACTATAACCCGCGCCCCCGCCATGCACAGTTTTCTCATCAATAATTTCACTGCAAATATTGCAGTGATATTATTAATGATGTGATAGAAGATGTCATGAGTGATATTATATTTGAGGTAATCAGCAGTGCATGGCAAGGGCGCCAGTTATAGGGGCAGATGTACAATCGTATTTTGCAGTCGCAAAAGGGAAATCAACCCGTTTGCAACTGCAAAAAACCGGTGGTGGTATGTACAAACGCTATTTTGCGAGTTATTGACTAGCAAAATAGCGTTTGCAACTTGCTCTTAGGAAGGGGCGTGCCAAGGACGTTCCTTCCTAATAGCGAGTCCAAATGGCATGTACCATTGTTTTGCGACCGCATTTGAGGTCGCAAAATACTCGCAGGTTACCACCCACTTCAAGTAGGTGGTAAACCACTCGCAAACGGGAAGGGGTCCCCAGGGGACCCTTTCCCCTTTGTGAGTGAGTGCGAAAATATTTTTTAAGAGCAGGCAGTGGTCCCAGGGACCACTGCCTGCCCTTAAAAAATTAAACTGAAAAGTTTCATTTTTCTTTTTTAAATGCATCACGTTTTCCTTTAAGGAAAACAGGCTGCATTTTTTTTTAAAACTGCTGTATTGAAAAAGCAGTCACACACATGGTGGTCTGCTGACCCCAGCAAGCCACCATCCATGTGAGTGCTAGCCATTCCAAATGGGGTCGCAAATTGCACTTGCCTCATGAATATTGATGAGGCATGCAATTTGCGACCCCATTGGGAATCGCAAACAGTGTCTGAGACACTGTTGTACATTCACTTTTGCAAGTCGCAAATTGCGAGTCGCAATTCGGCGCAATTTGCGACTCGCTAAAGTGAATGGTCGTACAGCTGGCCTAAAGTTACTTAAGATAATGATAACTGCTGAATTTCTATGGTTCTATAGTTATGTGTAAAATCTGAACTTAACTATAACGTCCCTGTAACCTTCGTTTTTTCAGTGAACTTCTACGTTTAAAAAAAATTCTATTTACTTAGTATAACGTCCCTGTAACCTTTGGTTTTGTTTGAGTGTGTGAGGGGGTGTGTAAGTGCCTGTGTGTGTGTGTCAGTGGCTGTGTGAGTGGCTGTGTGGGTCTGTGAGTGATTGTGCGTTTTAAATTGTGGGTCTGTGAGTGGGTGTATGAGTGGCTGTATTGGTGTGTGAATAGGTGTGTGAATGGTTGTGTAGGTCTGTTAGCTGGTGTGTGAATGTGTGAGTGGGTGGATGGGTGGGTGTGTAAGTGGCTGTGTTGGTCTGTGAGTGGGTGTGGTAGTGGTTTTGTGTATCTGTCAGTGGGTATGTGAGTGGCTGTATGGGTGTGTGACTGGTTGTGTGGGTGTGTGAATGTGTGAGAGGATGTGTAAGTGGCTGTGTGGGTGTGTGAGTGGGTGTGTGAATGGGTTTTGGGTCTGTGAGTGGGTGTGTGAGTGATTGTGTGGGTGTGCAAGTGGATGTGTGAATGTGTGAATAGGTGTGTGAGTGGCTGTGTGGGTCTGTGACTAGGTGTGGTAGTGGGTTTGTGGGTCTGTGAATGGGTGTGTGAGTGGTTGTGTGGTTGTGCAAACAGGTGCGAGAATATGCGAGTGGTTGTGTGAGTGGGTGTGTGAGTGGCTATGTGGATCTGTGAGTGGGTATGTGAATGGTTGCATGGGTGTGCAAGTGGGTGTGTGAGTGACTGTGTGGGTCTGTGAGTGGGTGTGATAGTGGTTTTGTGGGTATGTGAGTGGGTGTGTGAGTGACTGCATATGTGTGCAAGTGGCTGTGTTAGTGTGTGAATGGGTGTGTGAGTGGCTGTGTGGGTCTGTGAGTGGGTGTGGTAGTGGCTCTGAGTCTGTGAGTAGGTGTGTGAGTGGCTGTATGGATGTGTGAGTGATTGTTTGGGTGTGCAAGTGGGTGTGTGGATATGTGAGTGGGCATGTGAGTGGGTGTGTGAGTGACTGTGTAGGTCTGTGAATGGGTGTGGTGGTATTTTGTGGATCTGTGAGTGGGTGTGTGAGTGGCTGTATGGGTGTGTGAGTAGCTGTGTGAGTAGCTGGTTGGGTATGCAAGTGTGTGTGTGAGAATGAGTGTGTGAGTGGGTATAACAGTGGGTGTGTGAGTCTGTTAGTGGATGTATGTGTTTTTTTAAATCGGGGTCTAGATCTGCGGATCCGCCACCGACCACACAGTGTTGCCTCGCTGAGCGTGCACTCAAAAAATGTTTTTACACAATTTCTTCCCCATGAGTGGTCCCTCACAGACCTCTCCATCACAGACCCCTCCTGCAGCAGGCAGGCCTGAATATTAAGGCAAGCAAATGCAACATAGGGCAAGGGACTACTATGCGCCTGGGTCACTTTGTAGGTGGGGATAATGTACAATCTCTTCAGGCCAAGATCCTAATAATTCTGCTTGAAAACCTCCAAAAATCCAAACCTAGGCCAAAGCATTTCTTTCTCTGACTGAGTACTACATAAGGTTTGTGAAAGGGTATGGCTCTATCGTAGCATCCTTAACAAACTCACTTACAAGAAACAGCCAAAGAATGTTATTGGGACTGAAGAGTGTCAGAAGGAGCATGACACGCTGAAAAAAGCAATGTGTCCAGCACCTGTCCTAAAAGCACCTAACTATAGCAGAGAGTTAATGGTCGAGACAGATGCTTCACAACATGGGATTGAGGCAGTGCTGGTACAGGTAAATGGCAGTTGCGGCCCGTGGAGGGAGTGCCGCGGGGCGGTGGGGCGGGGCGGGGGAGGGGTAGGGTGGGGGTAGTAAACTCCGGTCACGGCCGACCGGAGTAATGTAAACAAATAAATAAATAAAACGAATTTCATTGCGCGCGCTGAAACGCATTTGGCCTCTCAGATGGCTTATGCATATGAGAGGGGAATACCTCCAAATTGTTGAGGTGCTCCATCTCCCTACAGTTTACGGACTTTACAGTGGGAAACTGACTTGGGACTGACCATGCCAACGCAAATGGCCATTCTAGTAATTTCCACTTAGATGATGAGAACTACCAGAGTACTGATTAGTTTCTTATCACCTTTCCTCTGGAGGGGTACCCTGTAAGAAAGTGCCTCTTTTCATATGGTCACCTACCAAATTTGTGGACTGATGCTGCTGGTTTTTGACTCTAAAGTGCACTGGGCCCTGCTGACCAGACCCCAGTGCATGTGTTCTGGCCCCTCAGCATGTATGTACAATTTGCTGATCCTTGATTGGCATATTTACCTTACCTTTATGTCTCTAGAATATGGTAAAAAGTGTACCCAAGGCTAGAAAGTTAAATGCCACTAGTGGACTGCAGCACTTACTGTGCCCCCACTACAGTGACAAAGTGAAAACATGGCTATAGACCACAGCAGCCTAACTGGACAGCTTTGAAACTGCCACCTCAACATGGCAATGTAACCTTTTTTGCCAGGTCCAAAACCTTCCTTTTTAATATTTATAGGTCACCGCTAAGTAGGCCTTAATAGCTCATAAGGCAGGGTAAAAAGGACTACTGGTGGGAGGAGGAGTAATCTCATCCATCAGGATGGCCAAAGGGTGGCGGCCACAGATGGCCCAGTTTCTAAGGTTTCTAAGGGATTACCATCAAATGGAAGTCATATCTTAGCCTGCCCACTCCTTTGTGTAGATAGACAGGCTGGCATCTCCTCCAGAGGAGAACCACCCATTGCAGAACCGGTTTTCTAGGAGGGTTTGGCTAATTATACTGGTCACCCCTCAGGGGTGTGGTGTGCCAGAGCTCTGACCCAGGAAGTCTGACATTTTGGATTTGGGCAGAGCGATACACTGTGAGATTGTTTAGTGCTAGCCCCACAGGAAATGATGTAAGAGGGGTAGGCTTGCCCTGTGGGAATTGTAGCCCCATTGGCTACAGAGTCCTCCTCACCCACAAACTCAAAATTGTCATAAAAGTGGCACCCCTGGCCGGCAGCCTCAGAACACTGCTGGACTCTAAAAGGACAGAAGAAGGAATGCATCTGGTGAACCTATGGACCTCAGAAACAAAAGCTGCACCAAGGAAGACTTCATCTGCTGCCCCAGCTGAACCAGAAAAAATACTTACCTTATTACTTGGTGAGGTCTCCTAACCACCCCAACTAAGAATCCACTTTTTCACAACCATACATCAACTCAAGAGCCATTATATGAGAATACATCAACATCAACATCATGCATCAGCACAGCCAACATCATACACCAAAATATCCACCATCATACATCAAAACAATATCATGAGTCCATGCATCCACCATCAAATGTCAACATGCACAACATTGTATACCAACTTATCCACCAGCATACAGCCACACAATGCACAAACCATAATATAGGCCGACACTCTCATCAGCATATGGTAACAACATCACTGTCATATGCAAACACACCTACTGCCATATACCATCACACCTACCATCATACATTCACACAAGCAACATCATATATCAACATATCTACTATCATGCATCAGCACAAGCATCTTCATACATCCACACACCCACCCTCACACATTCACATAAAAGCCATCATTTATCAACACGCCCACTACCATATGTCCACAGTACCAACTATATGCACCGGCAAAGCCGCGATCATACCTCAGCACGTCTAACATCAAACATTCACACAACCAACATCATGCATCAACACATCCACCATCATATGTGCAATTAATGAACAATACAGCTACCATCCTTTGCCACCACACCCTCCATCATATCCCCACACAAGCAACATCATAAGCCGCCAAACACATCATCACATGCCAAAACACCCCTTCTTACAACCACACAAGCAACATCATATGCCAGCACAACCACCATCATATTTACGAGCAACGTAATACAGGTCCATTGAATCGATCACCCTATGTAAACACAACCATTATCTAACACCAACACACATCACCGTCCTATGTGTACACAACCAACACAATAGGCCAGCATATGACAACACACCCATCATCAGATGTACACACAGCCACTATAATATACTAAACACCCACCATCATACGTCCACAAAACCAACATCACACACTCATATAACACATCCACCATCATATGATAATGCACCCAAGATCAAACACCCACAGAAGCAACATAATACACCAACACATCCACCATCATGAGTCCACATGACCAACAGAATAGACCAAAATATTCACCATCAAATAGCAACATACTTACTTTCATACACAAACATACACACCTTCATACATCCACAAACCCATCATAAGCCAATGTACCAACCATCATATTGCAAAACATCCATTATCTTATGTCCACACGACCAACATCATACACCAACCATGATACATCCACACAACTAATGTCATATGCCAACACACCCTCCATCATACACCAATACACAAAAGCAAACAAAAAAAATAAAGTGCCCTAAACTGGAAAGGGAACTATGGGCCCGATTCACAGAACTAATCTGAGACAAAATCCTAAACTTACTACTTTTGGTATTCACAGAAGGCATTTAGTAGTGGTAAAGTTAGGATTTTGTCTTAAGTGTGTCTTAAGTGTGTCTTAAGTCTGTCTTAAGTCAAACTTAAGACAAAATCCTAACTTTACTACTACTAAATGCCTTCGGTGAATACCAAAAGCAGTAAGTTTAGGATTTTGTCTCAGATTAGTTCTGTGAATCGGGCCCTAAGTTTGTCCAATACAGTGAAAGTGGCTATGCCACAAAAGCTAAAAAGAAAAGTAAAAGTTAAGAGTAGATCTTTGACCTAACATCCCACCACCACTTTACTAAGTCATTCTTAACTGCCACCCACAATATACTAGCACCGTCAAACACATTTTCACACACAATATAAGACAGAAGTAAATGTACATTATTGTAAACGACAAGTTCTATCATTCCACATTGCTGGAATCTACAATTTCAAGAAGAACAGAAAAGACAACAAACCAATTCATAAAATACGATCACTCAAAGGAATTTAAGGAATATCTCAAAACATAACATAACTCTAATCCCAGCATACGCTCCAGTCAAATTGAAGCAGGATTTGACACATAAAATAGAGGATTCCATTAATGAAGAAAATCAAGCTTGAATCACAAAAGCTTGTCAAAACAGCAAACATTATACAAAGTAGTGTCGTACACTAATGTGTACGAAGGGTGTCATAACCCACAATACCACCTCACAATCATAAAAAGGCAACGTTCAATATTTTCCCACAAGTCGGATGATTTGAAAAAAAAAAAACTACAAATCCACCCCAAACATTATTGCACAATTACCATTTCTGTTCTGTGCCACTTCAGTTATTTAGTGAGACAAATAAACAAATGTTTAAAGAGTCAGAAGCATACTTATTGATGCTCTAATTCACAATTGATGGTGGAGATGGGACTCGAGGTTGGCTCTGTAAAGCATGGACAGGAGATTAGGTCATGGTGCTACCTCAAGGTACTACTTTAACTTCTGAATTTCATTTGTTTTTAATCGTTGTGGAGCAGACACTCAAGGATGTGAATTCACCTAAAAGTCAGGGGTAGAGAATGACATCACAGGAAGTGACATCACAGGACACCAGTGTCTTCCCAGGACCAGGGGCTGGGCAGGCATAAAAAACATTGCTACTAGGTCCTCCTACATTGTGCCACGTTTCTGCAGTTCAGTAAGGCCCCCAGACGAACGTCTTTTGCTAGAGCAAATTGCCTTCTGCTCAATGTACATTTTCTTTCCCTCGCTTTCGAAATTGTTTCTGTAAAATGTTATGACAAAAGCTATTCAAAATTGGCCACCGGGTATGTGGCCACTTCAATGGTTTTTATAAAACTTTATCACATGTACACCTGTTCTTAAACATGATTATCTGTTTAGTCAGCCATTTTTTTATTGTTTTTGAGATAACATTTACAAAAACATTTTATAAAGAACATCAACAATAGTAAAGGCAAAAGATCAGCAGTCAATGCTAGGCCTATTGGCCTCATAAATGTTTGTTGATTTCTTTAATGGACATAGGTAGGAGCCAGGGCTACAAACAAGGCATGTTGTTCCTACATGATCAGGTAAATGAAAAATTGCATTTAGCAGAAGGCACTAGGTCTGGAGAAAGAGCTCAGAGAAGGGCCCTCACTGTATTTAATCAGGACTGGGAGGCCTTGCATTGCATGCAGGAGTTAAAATAGAGAATGAGGGTATTTTGTAAGCCACCAGCAGGAGACCATTTTAATTCATTAGAGTGCGCCTCACTTGCACTTGAGAATGTTTTATATTCCAAAATAAGTGCATTCTGAAGTGTGATGCGCATGGTAATGAATTACAGTTTCCCATAGTGTATAGTGAAAGTAAATAAGGCTCCCCAGAGCCCCGGTTTGGGTCTGGTCCTGGCACTGCCATTGGGATCGAGGAGGCCAGGGGTCGCGAGGGCAGTGCTAGGGGTTGCAGGTGGCAAGCCAGGGATTGCATTCCGCGACCCCTGGCAACCCCTAAATGGCATCCATGTAGCCATTTTCAACACAGTTAGTGTGTTAGTCAAACTAAACTCCTTTTTAAGAATTCAGGGGCATATTAGCAAGACCGGCGATAAAATTATCGCCGTTTTAGCGGCTGGAAACTGTTGCTAAAATGGCGATAATGGGCTTCCTAATATGCGTTATAGAATTCCAATAGAAGCCCAGGTTAGATGTCCTGCACATCTAACCTGGGCTTCTATTGGAATTCTATAACGCATATTAGCAAGCCCATTATCGCCGTTTTAGCGGCAGTTTCCTGCCGCTAAAACGGCGATAATTTTATCGCCGGTCTTGCTAACATGCCCCTCAGTTTTGCCTCCATCGTTAAAGTTAACACCTTATTTGTAAAGGTTAAGACCTCATTCCATGACAAATGAAAATGAGTTACTTACCTGTAACTACGGTTCTCCAGTATTGGTATCTTTCATAGATTCACATGCTTGATCATCCCCGTCGTCGCAGTGGGAGTCCCATGGTATACATATAAAAGCAGTAAGTAATACTACCATAGGCTACAATGCAATGAACAGCCACTGCAATAGCCTATCCATTTTCTTGTGTAAAACAAAAAACAAACTTAAGTAGCAGCCAATCAGGCGACAGCACCCTCTAGAACAATCCCAAGTGAGGCTAGGTTCCTCAGATTTCAAGCACAAGTGTGAAACTTTATACCTTGAGGAAATAACTGAAACATATGTAAGATATAATGTAGCTATCTACAATCTGTATATATGTATATATATATATATAAAATACTAACATAAGAAAAACAAAATTTCATTACATCATTATAAGTTGGCAAAGACACATAATCAGAAGGAAAAAACACCTCTATTAGTAGAGGCTTACCGTATTGAAATAGATGACATAGAACCGCCTGTGCCACAGCTGCTTCGCTGTAAGTTGCCATATCTAGTCAATAATGCTGCGTGAAAGTATGAACACTCTTCCATGTAGCAGCACAGCAAATATTGTCCATGGTACTCCAGCGAAAAGAGCAGTAGAAGAGGAAACTGCTATTGTAGAATGTGCCTTGGTCTTGATCGTATGACAAAGCTGAATAGCAGCAGCAATCCATCGTGCAATAGTTCTTTTTGTGACAGCAGAACCCAGACTTAGGGGCCCATAAGATACTAGCAGTTGATCCGTTCTGCGTAGCTGCTTTGTTTGTTGCTAATAAAACCTATGGCATCATTTGACAGCCAAAGAGTGGAGAGATTTTTCCGCAGGTAAAGAAGTATGCGGGAAAACAGTGCGCAGAATAACAGGTTCAGTAAGGTGAAACTGAGATGGGACCTTCGGTATGAACTTAGGATTTGTTCTTAGCATAACATAGTCCTCTGTGAATCGTAAGTAAGGCTCTTTTATGGTGAAGGCTTGAATTTCACTTACTCTCCTTGCGGAAGTAAGCGCGAAAAGCAATGCCACTTTCCATGTGAGAAACTTGAGCTCAATTTTGTGAATTGGCTCAAACGGTGGTTTCATTAACTGAGACAGGACTACATTAAGGTGCCATTCTGGTGGAGGAGGCCGAATGGGGGGAAAAGTCCTGAATAATCCCTTCATGAACTGCTTAGTGATGTGAGAGGAGCAGAGAGAGGAAGCATTGGACGTGCGCCTGTTCTGGGGAGAGGTGCGTGAGGTGGACCCTTATTGACGCATAGGCCAGACCTGATTTTGCCAGAGATAAGAAGTAAGGCAAGACTTATTCTGGAGATGAGAGAAGAGGGTGAATGTCATTCCAAAGGCACCAAGAACAAAAACGTTTCTATTTTAGTCTGTACATTTTAGTAGTAGACTCAGCTCTAGCTCTGGACAAAATAGCTCTACAGTCTTGAGGAATGACTAAATCTTTGAACTCATTGAACTCAGGTTCCAGGCATGCAATTGAAGAGAAGCTGGGTGCAGATGTAGGATTTGACCTTTGTTCATGGTTAGCAGAGTGGTTGACGCTGGCAGGCAATAAGGCTTGGATTGTGAAAGCAGGAGTATATCCGTGAACCAATGCTGGCGGGGCCGACGTGGAGCAATGAGGATCAGCTGGCACGGTTCCCGTTTCATTTTCATCAGCACTCTGGAGATGAGAGGGCATGGGGGAAAAGCATATGCAAAGATTCCTGACCATCTTATCAAAAACACATTTCCCCATGACCCTCTCTGAGGTTCCCTGCTGGCGAAAAACCGGCATTTCTGGTTCTCTTGAGACACAAATTGGTCTAAGTTGGTTGTTCCCCATTTCTGGAAGATGGAATCGAGAATCAGCTGATTGAGTTTTCACTCGTAATTTGTTTGATGTAATCTGCTCAAGGTGTCTGCCAGGTTGTTCTTTACTCCTGGGAGATGCTCCGCCGTGATGGTTATGTGATGCCATAGTGCCCATTCCCAGATCCTTTGAGCTTCCAAAGATAAGATTGGAGACACCGTTCCTCCCTGCTTGTTGAGATAATGCATGCAGGTGGTGTTGTCTGTACGGATGGGGACTGAGTATGCTCTTATCCTTTGGAGAAATGACTGAAGGGCTAGAAAAAATGCTCTCAGTTCCAGAAAATTGATATGCATTTTGGACAGAGACAGACTCCATTTGCTGCTTATTTGGAGGACCTGAAGATGCGCTCCCCATCCATCCAATGACACATCTGTGGTCAGAACGAACTCTGGAAGAGGAGAGAGGAATGACAGTCTCAGTGAGAGATTGTTGGTGGACTGCTACCAAGGAAGAGCATCTCTCATGATCGGTGTTATCCGAATGATATTGTCGAATGATCCTGTAATCTGAAGCCATTGTCTGTCCAATTGTTCCTGAAAGGGTCTCATCCTTAGACGTGCATGAGGCACCATGAGGATGGCAGAAGACATCATGCCAAGAAAGGATTTGAGGAGACGGATAGAAGCGAGCTCTCTTTTGTAGAGATTGTGAGCCAGGGATAGAATGGTATTCTGTCTTTCTGTGGATAAGAATGCCTTGTTTTTGAGGGTATCCAACATTGTTCCTAGAAATGTTATCCGTTGAGAAGGTATTAGAACGGATTTTTGATGGTTGATTACCAGCCCTAGAGAGCGGAAGAGCTGTAGGAAGAGGGAGATGGCCTCCGAGGTCTGATGAAGAGAAGGAGCCTTCATTAAACAATCGTCGAGATATGGGAATATCTGTAGGCCTTTTAATCGAAGATATGCTGCCATGGAAGCAAGACACTTGGTGAAAACCCGAGGAGCTGAGCGAAGGCGAAGGGAAGCACCTTGAATTAATAGTGTGCGCCTGCCACAGTGGTACGGAGGAATTTTCGATGCTTGGGATGAATAGGGATATGGAAATATGAATCCTGCACATCCAGGCTTGCCAGGAAATCTGAATGGTTCAGAAGCTGTAATATCTCCTAGAGAGTTACCATGCGAAAGGATTTTTTCTGCAGGTATTTGTGAGCATTTTCCCGACTTCTTCTTCTTCACCAGGAAGAAACAGAAGTAGAAGCCTCTTTCTCTCTGAGAGCGTGCACACATTCTATTGCTCCCTTTTGGAGCATAGTCAATGCCTCCTTCTTTAGCAATTGAAGATGGGGTGGTATTGATTTTTGAGGTGGATGAGGAGGTGGTGCTGTGGTAAACTGTAGGGTATGACCATATTTTATTATAATCAAGAAAGAGGGACTGAGGGTTTTTGTGAGGTCCAGCATACATGCCCTATCAAGATCAAAGCAAACAAGGGTATGCAGTTCCTATAAGTGGAGAATGCGAGAGAGATCCCAACTAGACAGTAGGTTGTCCTCTATGAAGGGAGGGAAAGGGGAATCCCTCCTTTCGGGAATTAGGGCCCTCACACACCCAGCCAGCTGGGTGTCATGCTTCATCATAGGGCATGCTCCTCGTCAGGTCGGCGCTGCAATACCTGACGGGCACCCTATGAGGGGCTCTTTGTCGGAGATCTTTTATTCCTTGCCGTTTGGTGCCGTGGGTGTGAGGGGCCTAAAAGTGTAGATGTGTTTACTGTGAAGGTCAATGGATCGTGCAAATTAAAACAGGAAATGGAAGGTCAGGCAGAACAATTTTAATGAACCTGGCTTCCAACCTGGTTAAAAAGTGGAGTGGCGACTACCTGAAGTAATGTTTCAGGATGTTGCGCTCAGTCTCATGTGGTCGACATGTTTCTTGCCTCTTAGTCAGGATGATCTGGCGGCAATTCCTCAGGACCTAATGTGAGAGTATCTATCTACACTACCTATGTGGTGTTATGGTGTATTGACCTATATATACCGCATGTGGCACCTAAAGGTGAAGTACCTGTAGATGTGGCGGCCAACCTAATGAGAAACAAACAGTATTGTTAAACAGTAATAGTAATCATGTTGTATGGTTATCAAAACCCCATTCTCCCCTGTGAATCACAACATGTAGAAGCATGCTACCGTGGTGTGCCCCACATGGTGAAATATAAGTGATTGTAAGCTGTAGTCATACAATTCTGGCGTGGTGCGTATATCGCCTAGGCTATATTATCAGTGGTGATGCATGGCCAGGTGTAGTATCCTGAATAAAAGGTAGCTGTAAAAGTACGAACATTGGAGTCACCTAAAAACTTATTGAGACTGGCCCCACCAACTTCCGGCAGGTAACAGACACGTGGAAGTGTCCTGTGTCCTAGAAGAGTAATCGGGGGCCAAGAAATAGCTATCCCATTAAAAATCGGTCAATAGGAACAAGAATTAAGGACAAATGCTCCTGAGGAACAACAGTGTGGGCTCTCACAAGGAGTGAGCTGATAGTTAAAAGACGTATAGCCAGGAGGACGCTGTTAGCCATGCCGAGCCCCTGTCGCCATAAGCCCAGGCAGTAGCGTGCTTCTCGCCCCCACTTTCTAACCCTGTCATGTCCCAACTTGGTGGTAACATGGCCGGCTAAAATGTCGGGGGCGGACAGCGAGATCCCGCTGTGAATCAGGACCAGTGGAGTGGGGTCCCCAGCGAAGCAGCGTATGTCTGCTATCATGGCCGTTAACTTACGGGCTCACCTTTTAATGTAGAGTCGGCAGGTCATCCCTCCGAGATGTTAGAAGTAGAAATACTCACATGCGTGGACCGCAAAGGTTTCGGTAGACCTACCCCACACTGCCAGAGCCGGGAGGTACCGCTGTCTGTTGTGGTGTCGGCAATATACTCCCCGGGTATGGCGCGCTGTGTTAGCCAATTACTGGCGGTCAAACACTGGAGTGTCAGTCTCCCACTCAAGTGGGCGAGAAACGTCTGCCATATTTGAAGTATGATTATTGATGTGGATAACGCAGTCGCCATCTTGGAAGGTGCAAGTGAGCCTACGTAAGGTTTATTGTAAGTGTGAGCACCCCATACCGCCAAAGTCGAGAATGGTACCAGTAGTAGTGGAATCACTAGTTCCTCTGATTCCGTGCAGTTGCCATAATGGAAGGTGCACATAGAGCTGAACCCGGTGTCAATAGTCGAAGGGTACAGCTCACCTGCCTCCCGCTCTGTGTTTGGAAGCGGTAGTACAGTAGTCGCCCAGGTGACGATACAGGTGTGTCCACCATTCCGATTGGGAGTGTTGGGGTTACATGGTAAAACTAGGACCCGTTTGGTATCAACTCCTGGGTCCCTTTATGTAGGGTGTCATCTGGAAGGAGGTACCCTCGGAGTAGTGATTGGGGACAAGGAGGGAGATGTAGTCGGCGGTGACCTGATGCGGACCCCTTAGATTTAATGTCAAGGTACCCATCGGTGGTTGTTGATGGAGCCAGCATCATCACGCGTACCCTTAAGCACAGCTGTGAGCAGCCATACATTGTAACCCCTGTATCTTGAAGGGACCAATCGTGGGCACCTAAGGTGTGTAGGTGAAAGGTTCTAGGATCTGTGTAAAGTGCTCCACACACATTTTGAGACTGCCGGGCACACACCTGACACTCTGCGGTGGGTCATTTCAGAAGCACACCCAGTGATAACCCCAGGGGCACTGTTCAGGATCGAACAAAGGTGGGTACACCGTTTAGCCACTGACAAACAGGGACTCAACGAAGATATCCCATGGAGCACTTTACACAGATCCTAGAACCTTTCACCTACACACCTTAGGTGCCCACGATTGGTCCCTTCAAGATACAGGGGTTACAATGTATGGCTGCTCACAACTGTGCCTAAGGGTACGCGTGATGATGCTGGCTCCATCAACAACCACCGATGGGTACCTTGACATTAAATCTAAGGGGTCCGCATCAGGTCACCTCCGACTACATCTCCTTCCTTGTCCCCAATCACTACTCCGAGGGTACCTCCTTCCAGATGACACCCTACATAAAGGGACCCAGGAGTTGATACCAAATGGGACCTAGTTTTAGCATGTCACCCCAACACTCCCAATCGGAATGGTGGACACACCCGTATCGTCACCTGGGCGACTACTGTACTACCGCTTCCAAACACAGAGCGGGAGGCAGGTGAGCTGTACCCTTCGACTATTGACACCGGGTTCAGCTCTATGTGCACCTTCCATTATGACAACTGCACGGAATCAGAGGAACTAGTGATTCCACTACTACTGGTATCATTCTCGACTTTGGCGGTATGGGGTGCTCACACTTACGATAAACCTTACTTAGGCTCACTTGCACCTTCCAAGATGGCGACTGCGTAATCAACATCAATATTCATACTTCATATATGGCGGCTGTTTCTCGCCCACTCTAGTGGGAGATTGACACTCCAGTGTTTGACCGCCAGTAATTGGCTAACCCAGCGCGCCATGCCCGGGGAGTATATTGCCGACACCACAACCGACAGCGGTACCTCCCGGCTCCGGCAGTGTGGGGTAGGTCTACCGTCACCTTTGCGGTCCACGCATGTGAGTATTTCTACTTCTAACATCTCGGAGGGATGACCTGCCGACTCTATATTAAAAGGTGAGCCCGTAGGTTAACGGCCATGATAGCAGACATACGCTGCTTCGCTGGGGACCCCACTCCACTGGTCCTGATTCATGGCGGGATCTCGTGGTCCGCCCCCCGACATTTTAGCCGGCCATGTTACCACCAAGTTGGGACATGAGAGGGTTAGAAAGCAGGGGCGAGAAGCACGCTACCGCCTGGGCTTATGGCGACAGGGGCTCGGCATGGCTAACAGCGTCCTCCTGACTATACGTCTTTTAACTATCAGCTCACTCCTTGTGAGAGCCCACACTGTTGTTCCTCATGAGCATTTGTCCTTAATTCTTGTTCCTATTGACCGATTTTTATTGGGATAGCTATTTCTTGGCCCCCGATTACTCTTCTAGAACACGGGACACTTCCACGTGTCTGTTACCTGCCGGAAGTTGATGGGGCCAGTCTCAATAAGCTTTTAGGTGAGTCCAATGCTCGTACTTTTACAGCTACCTTTTATTCAGGATACTACACCTTGCCACGCATCACCACTGATAATATAGCCTAGGCGATATACGCACCACGCCAGAATTGTATGACTACAGCTTACAAACTTATATTTCACAATGTTGGGCACACCACGGTAGCGTGCTTCTACATGTTGTGATTCACAGGGGAGAATGGGGTTTTGATAACCATAAGACATGATTACTATTACTGTTTAACAATACTGTTTGTTTCTCATTAGGTTGGCCGCCACATCTACAGGTACTTCACCTTTAGGTGCCACATGCGGTATATATAGGTCAATACACCATAACACCACATACGTAGTGTAGATAGATACTCTCACATTAGGTCTTGAGGAATTGCCGCCAGATAATCCAGACTAAGAGGCAAGAAACATGTCGACCACACGAGACTGAGCGCAACATCCCGAAACATTACTTCAGGTAGTCGCCACTCCACTTTTTAACTAGGTTGGAAGCCAGGGTCATTAAAATTGTTCTGCCTGACCTTCCATTTCCTGTTTTAATTTGCACGGTCCATTGACCTTCACAGTAAACACATCTACACTTTTAGGCCCCTCACACCCACGGCACCAAACGGCAAGGAATAAAAGATCTCCGCCAAAGAGCCCCTCATAGGGTGCCCGTCAGGTATTGCAGCGCCGACCTGATGAGGAGCATGCCCTATGATGAAGCATGACACCCAGCTGGCTGGGTGTGTGAGGGCCCTAATTCCGAAAGGAGGGATTCCCCTTTCCCTCCCTTCATAGAGGCCAACCTACTGTCTAGTTGGGATCTCTCTCGCATTCTCCACTTATAGGAACTGCATACCCTTGTTTGCTTTCATATTTTATTATATCCAGGACCCATTTTTCTGTTGTTAAATTCTGCCATTACCCTAGATAACGAGAGAGGGGAATTTTCTTGACTGATGTAATTGAGGGAAGGGCGGCAGGCGACGAGGCCTCGTCACTGTTTTCTGACAGCATCTCTGGATTGAACTTGTTGTTTCCGCCTGGGCTGTCTGGAGTAAACAGCCTGTGGTGGCGCATGGTATTGTTCTTGATGCTGGTAGGAAGGACGAAAAGAGGTGTAAGCATGAGGCTGGTATCTCTGGGTAACCACTTCGAAATGTGAATAGGCTCCTCTGCCACGTGCTCCATGAAAGGGGTCTTTCTGTATTGGAGCGTGCCCAAAGCCTTAGCTGTGTCCGTATCAGTCTTAATAGTTTGTAAGGCATCATCAATATGTTTTCCAAAAAGTGTTTCACCATCAAATGGCATGTCCAAAATTTTGCTTTGCACCTAAGGGCAGAACGTTGTTGCCTTCAGCCAACCCTGACGCCTGAGGACAGCTGCTCCAGCAAGTTGACGAGAGGCCAAGGAAGCCACATCCATAGAAGCATCAATATTTTCTGTTGCAGATCTTTCTCCTTCCAGAAGGATCTTTCTTGCTTCTAGTCTTTTATCGTCCGGAAGAAGATCCATGTAAGGAGCAATATCGGACCATATCTGGTAGTCAAATCTTGCTAATATCGCTAGAGCGTTAGCCGTGCATACCGCAGTACCTGAAGTTGTTGCAAATCTCTTGCCAATGTTAACGAGGCGCCTTCCCTCCTTATCAGGCAGTGCAGTAATAGTCGCTAAAGGATTTCTTGATCTCCGTTGAGCAGCCTGTGAGATAACAGAATCTGGTTTAGGATGCCCTACCAGACAAGTTGGAGCATCATCAGGAGCTCTATATTTTTTGTCAATCCTGGGCAAGACTGGGATAACTGTGGCGAGTGTCCTCATTACTTTTACACCTTCCTCTCAGATGTGATCTATAATGGGAATAGATCTCACAGTCTTTCTGGACGAATCCTTGAAATCTTAGAGAAAACAGTCAGACTGTTTGCCTGCAATTGACAACTGAAAACGGGATGCCACTCTTTCTCTTAGTGCGTGGAAGCCGCCAATGTCTTCTGGTGGAGAATCCGCAGTTTGAGGAGATGGAGAAGCAGGGGCTGAAATAACATAGTCCTCCTATTCGTCACCTATTTGTCCATCTTTCTGAGGTTGACCCTCCTCAATTTCTCCATTATCAGAAGTGTCCTGATGTTGCTGTGGCAAAACAGTATCCCTCGCTGGTAAAACCGCAGGAGAAAGCTCAGACCTACGTGGAGGAGAAGCTAGTGGCAAAGGAGCAGGTGGTGGTGGAGGAGCAGCTGTTGAAGGAAAACGAGTGCGGTAGTCATGCAACAAGTCTTGAAGGTCCTGAACCAAAGCCACTGGAAGGTGGACAATAGGCTCACTAACAGGCTCCATATCTTGAATTTTTGCATGTGGAGGGTGACATTTCTGCTGATAGTAACCTTCATAGTCATCTTCATCTTCGTCTCGATATTTCACATGAAGCTGAGAGGGACTGTGGGCAGGGCCAAACATCCCATCATCATCAGACTCCTCTAAAAATATTGAGGGTGGTAGAGGTGAGACTACTGTAGGATTCTGGAAAAATCGCCTCGTCGACGAGAACGTCGTCGATGAATATATAGGTGTGAGTTGCAACGTTAACGGTCGCTTACGACCAGGCGTGGGATAAAGCGTTGTCAGTTTCGTAGACGGCAGTGGTGTCTGTGTCATCAACGAGGACATGATAGGAACGGATGAAGAAATCGTCGTCAGTATCACGACGATGCCGAAGAGGTCGTCGTCAACGCGGTCGTAGACGAGGAAGTGGAGGTCGTCGACGGAACCAACGCTGTCGACGAGGATGCCGACGAGGAGGTTGACGTTGTCCGAGTTGCCGTCAACGAGGAGGTCGTCGGCGGTGTTGAAGCCTTCATCGTTGCTGAAAGTGTCGGCGGCGGAGCCGTCGCCGATAGCGTAGTCATTTCAGTCGTCGACGATGTAGTTTTGACGACGAGGTCTTCGACGACAAGGTAGATGAACTACGTCCAGAAGGTAATTTTTGTGTCGACGGGGACCCAGATGATAACGCCATCGACGATATAAGCTTTCTAGAGACTGTAATCTTCATGGATGGTTCTGAAGATTTTTTTTCATGTTTATGGCTTTTTTGCTCAGTAGGAAATGAATGCTTTCCTTTTAGTAAGGTGCCTGCATCTTCCTGACAAGACTTTTTAGAAGTCTTTTTCATGGAAACTTCAGGAGAATCAAGAGATCTTTCTCTCCTTTTAGATGTTTCCTGTGAAGCCTGTGAGGTAGAGCTCTCCTCATCCTCAGAGGCGACGTCAGATTTACTTTTCAGTCTCTGAAGCCAACTCAATAACCTACCCTCTCTGTCCTCAAGGGTTTTGTTTGAAAAAGTCCTACAAATCTTGCAGTCTTTTACCTTATGTTGAGGGTAGAGGCAGTAGATACAATTTTTATGGGGATCCTCAGCATGCAGTCTCTTTTTACTGCATGTTCCACATGACCTGAAGAGACCTTTCTCTTAAGAATCCGACATTTTGAGTTGAAATCTTGAAAATTGAAGAAGAAACTGAGCAGAGCTCAGGGAGACTCCCTTTCACACGACGTGCGGTAGAAAATCACGAAGAACCTAGCCTCTCTTGGGATTGTTCTAGAGGGTGCCGTCGCCTGATTGGCTGCTACTTAAGTTTGGTTCTTTTTTACAAAAGAAAATGGATAGGCTATTGCAGTGACTATTCATTGCATTGTAGCCTATGGTAGTTTTATTTACTGCTGTTATATGTATACCGTGGGACTCCCACTGCGACGACGGGGATGATTCAAGCATTTGAATCTATGATAGATCCAATACTGGAGAACCAATAGTTTCATTCCTAATAACTTTGCACTCTCTTGGTCAATAATTGACCTATTTATGGAGAAGTCACCCAGTGCAGCGCAGCAAGTCACCTTGCTGCGCTGAGCGACAAGGAAAGGGCAAGAATGCCCGTATTTAAGGCAATACAGCACATTCCTGTCCATTCCCCTGCGCTGGCACCCTTTTGGCTGCCTAGAGCCAACACAGGCACCCTTGCACCATGGTGCAAGGGTGCTGCGTTGCATGCAGGATTGTTTTTGTGCAGCAAGGGGCACCTTTCTGCACAAAAACAATCCTGGGAGGCATATTCCTCTTTCTATGTGTGTTGCATTCTGCAGCACACATAGAAAGAGAAAGAATGAGGAGAAATAGAGAGATTTCTCCGTGTTACTCCACCCCTGGGAGGAGTACGATTTTGGCACATTCCCAGGTTTACAAGGTCTTGTAAATCTGGGAATGTGTCAAAAACCATGGGAGTTGCAAGGGAACACCCACACAACGCCCATGGAATGCCTTCCCAGGACAGAGTAACGCAATGCAGCGATTTGTGCTGCGTTACGCCATATTTTTGGAGCCACTTTGCGTGGCTTCAAAAATCTGTCCTAAGGTTTGCATCGCTCTTGCACCACGTTGTGTGGTACAAGAGTGATGCAAACGGCCTCATAAATTGGCCTCTAAATACCAAACTTAGGTATGGTGAGCCAAGGATGATATCTAAGGGTGTGCCAAATTTGGTGATCAATGACAGCATGGCAGTCCACGTAAAAAATATGTGAAAATGCTCCAGACGCACAAGGAGTGTTCTCCCTCCCATTTGTTTTTTGTTTTCCAGGGGGAAAAAAACAGCTGTGGAGTTTGTTGCAAGGAAGAAAAAAGAATGCTCAAAGGATTGCTTCAACATGGCGGTGATAATCTCTAATTGTAGCAAGTGGTTCTCTGACAGGGGAATGGGGATAATGGCCGCCCCTGTCTTTGAGGGCTGTTTGGACACACGCCAAGGTATTGGCTAACATCCAGAGAAATTAAAGAATACTTGAGCACAGAGATTTAAGATGTGAAGAAAGCAAGCAATATCCCATGTTACGTTTTCTTCATTAAAACCTTTCCGAATTTGTGTGAACATTGGGAGAGATTTAAAAACACTCCCAGGTGTCGGAGATTAATAAAAATAACACAGGGCTGTCTTACAAGCCTCTCTCCTCCACCTTGCACAAATATGACACCCTCCACCATAATCACTGACAACGTTACAATCACCATTACCACCACTATTACATCAACCCTGTACCACTGCTATTACAACTAATATTATCACTACTACCAGGAACATAAACACAACCATTACCAATGCAAATACCATCAGCGTTACAGCCAGAAACATTTCTACAATTAACAAGAAACAATTACTACCACCATCCTTACTACCGCCACCCCAGCCCCCACAATAATATGGCAACACATGTACTATCATATGTTCACAAAAGCAACATCTTTGGCCAACACATCCACCATGTTATGCTTACATACTTAGCATCATAAGTTCACACATACAATGTCATAGGGCAATCCATTTACTATCATAAGGCAAGACACCATGATCTTATGTGCACACAATCAACATTATATGGCAACAACACCTCTAATCTATGACAACACAAACAGCATAATATGCCAACACACTCGACATCATATGCCAATGAAACCACCAACATACACCAACACACCCATTAAACGTCAACACAACCAATACCATACACCAATACACCCACCATCATATTCAATATCATATTCACACTCACATCATATGAAAACAAACCCACAACCATACGCCCAAAGAACCAACATCCAAACAATATACAAACAACGTCATAACAACATGTAAACAAAAGCATGCAAACATCCAACAATCTAAACAACCACTATCATATGCAAACACATCCACTATCATATGCAAACACATTCACACAGCATCCGGGCACATGTAAGCTGCCCCATAACCATGTGCACAATTGTGAACTGGGCTCGTGGGCGGCTGGCAACTTTCCTACTCTTCAGTGGCCTGGGGCACTGTGCAGGCCATAGAGAAGCATTGTAACTGTTAGCTGTCCCATGTGCTTTCTTTTTTTAATTATGCCCCCCATTGCCCTTGGCAAGACAAGGGGCTATGGGAGCACATATTACCTCCACCATTGGCAAGTGGGTATTTAACGTAAAATACCCATGTTCCCTACACGTGGAGGTGACTTGATAGGGGAGGACTAGGGAACAGCTTGGCAGCTCACACAACCCCATGGGAAGTCATGGGAATACTTTCGCCATCTTGAAAATGAACAAAGTGGGTAGGGTTGGCTCTGGGACCTTTCACCTCATGGGTTAGGCCATGCACAAGTGTAATTCCCGCCCACTAGCTGGTTTCAAGTATAAATGTGGCATCTCCAGGCATCCACGTTAGAACACTGCTGGACCTGAGGAAAAAAGAGGTGGCCCAGACCTGCTGTAGGTGATCTGAGAGGATCCCTGAATGACAGGTCCTGCTCCCTCTTGTGAAGTGATCTCCAAAGTTCATTAGACTGACTTCCTGTTCAAGCTACAGGGATGCAACTAGCTGCAGGAGGCCTTTCCTGCATCTGCCCAAAGGCAACAGGACCTGGACCCTGCGGTTTACCACTACCTGCCACCATGGGGGCCGATAAGTGCCTCCTCTGAGATCCTGGGCTACTTTAGAAGTGTACTCCTGTGGTGGTTGGGACTTAAAGTCCAAAGAGGTCTATTGACTAAATTTGCGCCCAATACAATGCAGCATCCAAAAATGCTGCGCTACATTTCGTGAGAAGGAAAGAGCAGGGAGCACCATGTCAACAGAGATATGGCACTCTCCACCTCCTGTGTGTCAGGCGCTCGGCAGCCGGCGCACCATCAGGCTGCCGAGCGCCTGACACACACCTTTGCACCATAGTGCAAAGGTGTCTGCGTGAATCTAGCATAGGTTTTGTACTGAATGAAAACTCTTCCAATACAAACTACTATGCTTAGACTAACTTTAAACCTTTTCCTATTTTGTATGTGTGCTGTATAGTGCATCACATATACAAAGTAGGAAAAAAGGAGAAGTAAAAGCATTTCTTCTTGATTAGCAATATATACACGGTAGTACTGGTAGCTGATTCGCACCTCTAAAGATACACAAAGTAAATAGTGGGTACTAGTAGAAAATATCTTAGACATTTTGGTGCTCATGGGTTTGACAACACCCTACTACCAAAGATGTTAGTCACAGTTATGGGCCAGAAGACCCCAACCGTTTACAAAATTACAAACTGGTCAACCCAAGCACTCAAGCTGTATTAAAACAATTTAGAAGTTCGAACACAAAGGTAATTGCAGTACAATCCATTTCTTAATAGGAGCACCCAATACCTCAACGAGAGAATCTCCTTCCACGCACCCAAGAGAAACTTCTGATCCGCTGACCTTGCCGAAACCCCGCGCATCCGCAGAGCCAGAACAGGTGGAAGAGCCTTCTCCTACATCGCGGCCAAGACCTGGAACGAGCTCCCGATCGACATCAGACGCGCCCCCTCCCAGAACATCTTCAGAAGAATGCTCAAGACCTGCTCTTCGACTGAACGGAGCTGCTTACCCCCCTTCCCCCCAGCGCCTTGGGACCCTCACGGGTGAGTAGCGCGCTTACAATTCCCCTGATTGATTGATTGAGCACCCATTAAGAAATGGATTCTACAGATGAACATCGTTTTACCTCATGTGTTCAATAAATCTGGTTTCCACTGCAATTACCTTTGTGTTCGAACTTCTAAATTGTTTTAATACAGCTTGAGTGCTTGGGTTGACCATTTCTTCTTGATAGCGCCTATTTCAAAAGGGTGTCATTTTTTGATGCTTAACCCTGTCTCCTTTTTTCAGTAGATAAGGTTTTGCCTGAAAAACCATGGGTGGTTGCATGGGAACGCCCATGCACCACTAATGTAATGCCCCATTAGTGCTAAGTACTGCAAAGTTTTTGACTTGAAAGTAAATTGGAAAAAAATAAGATTTTGCGTCACTTTTGTGACGCAAGCACAGCACAAAATCTTAGTAAATATACACCAAAATCATAAGGTAAAATCTTTAACCAAGATGAGCTTGGTTGATGTATCCGACCCAAACTTCATTGCACGCAGCGTCAAATTGCGCCTAGGTCCTGGTCAACTGCAACCATTGACTATTGTTGGTGCTTTGTGCTTTTTAGTGCTATTTCTACCTAAAAAATGTTAGATTCATATCTCCGGAACTACTATTTGGTTTTTATCATTTTGGTGCCATTGTATTTAATAAAATATTCTCTTTTTTTCTAAATTAGTTTGGGATTCTTATTATGTTGTGTTTTAACTTTAATACTGTTTTGGTACTGCATAAAGACTTTACAAGCTGCTTCTAGGTTAACCTTATCTGCTCTGTGCCATAGCTAACTGAGGGTTTAGTTCAGGTTTATTTAGTGACTTTAGTGGTTCACCCTAACAAGGATTGTGATTATTACTGTAGGTGGGTCATTATCCTCCCTCAACTAATACTCCAGTTTCTTACAGATGGCTTTACTCAAGACGAGAATGCACTACTGATTCATGGACTGATATTGGCAAAAAGAATTAGAGTAAAACAGTCGCATCTAGCATTGCTAGATGGAAAGCAGGATTTTGCACCTGCCACGTCCTTGAACTCCAGAAATAAAAACTTTGGGGTTGTACCTACAAACATCAACAAGAATGGCACAAATGGGTGCACTATTTGGGCTCTGTGGGAGGGGTGTGGGATGCATGTCTAATAGTTATTCTAGGAAGGCTCATGACAACTGAACAGAATAGCACATGCTTCACCTCTCCTTTAGTGGGAAAGGCAAATTCAGAGGTGGCCCAGGCCTGCTGTAGGTGATCTGAGAGGATCTTTGAAGGGCAGGTCCTGCTCCCTCTTGTGAAGTGATCTCCAAAGTTCATTAGACTGACTTCCTGTTCAAGCTACAGGGATACAACTAGCTGCAGGAGGCCTTTCCTACATCTGCCCAGCTGACCAAAGGCAACAGGACCTGGACCCTGCGGTTTACCATTGCCTGCCACCATGGGGGCCTATAAGTGCCTCCTCTGAGATCCTGGGCTACTTTAGAAGTGTTCTCCTGTGGTGGTTGGGACTTAAAGTCCAAAGAGGTCTATTGACTAAATTCGCACACAATACAATGCAGCATCCAAAAATGCTGCACTACATTTTGTGAGAAGGAAAGAGCAGGGAGCACCATGTCAACAGAGATATGGCACTCTCCACCTCCTGTGTGTCAGGCGCTTGGCAGCCGGCGCACAATCAGGCTGCCGAGCGCCTGACACACACCTTTGCACCATAGTGCAAAGGTGTCTGCGTGAATCTAGCATAGGTTTTGTACTGAATGAAAACTCTTCCAATACAAACTACTATGCTTAGACTAACTTTAAACCTTTTCCTATTTTGTATGTGTGCTGTATAGTGCATCACATATACAAAGTAGGAAAAAAGGTGAAATAAAAGCATTTCTTCTTGATTAGCAATATATACACGGTAGTACTGGTAGCTGATTCGCACCTCTAAAGATACACAAAGTAAATAGTGGGTACTAGTAGAAAATATCTTAGACATTTTGGTGCTCATGGGTTTGACAACACCCTACTACCAAAGATGTTAGTCACAGTTATGGGCCAGAAGACCCCAACCGTTTACAAAATTACAAACTGGTCAACCCAAGCACTCAAGCTGTATTAAAACAATTTAGAAGTTCGAACACAAAGGTAATTGCAGTACAATCCATTTCTTAATAGGAGCACCCAATACCTCAACGAGAGAATCTCCTTCCATGCACCCAAGAGAAACCTCCGATCCGCCGACCTCGCCGAAACCCCGCGCATCCGCAGAGCCAGAACAGGTGGAAGAGCCTTCTCCTACATCGCGGCCAAGACCTGGAACGAGCTCCTGATCGACATCAGACGCGCCCCCTCCCAGAACATCTTCAGAAGGACGCTCAAGACCTGGCTCTTCGACTGAACGGAGCTGCTTACCCCCCTTCCCCCCAGCGCCTTGGGACCCTCACGGGTGAGTAGCGCGCTTACAATTCCCCTGATTGATCGATTGAGCACACATTAAGAAATGGATTCTACAGATGAACATCGTTTTACCTCATGTGTTCAATAAATCTGGTTTCCACTGCAATTACCTTTGTGTTCAAACTTCTAAATTGTTTTAATACAGCTTGAGTGCTTGGGTTGACCATTTCTTCTTGATAGCGCCTATTTCAAAAGGGTGTCATTTTTTTATGCAAAACCCTGTCTCCTTTTTTCAGTAGATAAGGTTTTGCCTCAAAAACCATGGGTGGTTGCATGGGAACGCCCATGCACCACTAATGTAATGCCCCATTAGTGCTAAGTAATGCAAAGTTTTTCACTTGAAAGTAAATTGGAAAAAAATAAGATTTTGCATCACTTTTGTGACGCAAGCACAGCACAAAATCTTAGTAAATATACACCAAAATCATAAGGTAAAATCTTTAACCAAGATGAGCTTGGTTGATGTATCCGACCCAAACTTCATTGCACGCAGCATCAAATTGCGCCTAGGTCTTGGTCAACTGCAACCATTGACTATTTTTGGTGCTTTGTGCTTTTTAGTGCTATTTCTACCTAAAAATGTTAGATTCATATCTCCGGAACTACTATTTGGATTTTTATCATTTTGGTGCCATTGTATTTAATAAAATATTCTCTATTTTTCTAAATTAGTTTGGGATTCTTATTATGTTGTGTCTTAACTTTAATACTGTTTTGGTACTGCATAAAGACTTTACAAGCTGCTTCTAGGTTAACCTTATCTGCTCTGTGCCATAGCTAACTGAGGCTTTAGTTCAGGTTTATTTAGTGACTTTAGTGGGTCACCCTAACAAGGATTGTGATTATTACTGTAGGTGGGTCATTACCCTCCCTCAACTAATACTCCAGTTTCTTACAGATGGCTTTACTCAAGACGAGAAAGCACTACTGATTCATGGACTGATATTGGCAAAAAGAATTAGAGTAAAACAGTTGCATCTAGCATTGCTAGATGGAAAGCAGGATTTTGCACCTGCCACATCCTTGAGCTCCAGATATAAAAACTTTGGGGTTGTACCTCCAAACATCAACAAGAATGGCAAAAATGGGTGCACTATTTGGGCTCTGTGGGAGGGGTGTGGGATGCATGTCTAATAGTTATTCTAGGAAGGCTCATGAAAACTGAACAGAATAGCACATGCTTCACCTCTCCTATAGGGGGAAAGGCAAAATCAAGAGCATAGAAAAGAGGTGGGCAGTTATTATTTAAATGATGGCTTAGTAATTCGGACTGTCATGGAAGCATATTCCACTTGGATCTTTGTTTTGAGCCAGAGGTTAGGCAGCACTTACTTACTTATGTCTACTTCCCCTCCTGGGGTATAGGCCATCAAGCAGGACTCTCCAGCCACCCCTGTCCTGGGCTTTTCTTTGAATCTGACTTCAGGTGTAACCCATCTCCTTGCAGTCAACCTTGTGGCCTCAAAGCCAGGTGTTTATTGGCCTTCCTCTTTTCCTTTCCCCTTGAGGGTTACAGGTTAGGGCTTTACTAGTGATGTTTGATTCAGGCTTGCGGAGGGTGTGACCTATCCAGCCCCAGCGTCTTTTCAAGTTTTCATGATTTCTTCATGAGCAGGGAGGTGGAATGTCTGCTGCCATATGTCGTTGTTGCTGATGGTGTTCGGCCAGCGGATTTGGAGAATTTTCCTCAGACACGTGTTGATGAAGGACTGGACTTTGTTGGTGGTATTCACTGTTGTCCTCCAAGTTCCTGCTCCACACAGAAAGACAGATTTCGTGTTAGTGTTAAAAAGCCTGATATTGGTTTGCAGTGTTAGGTCCCTGGAGCTCCAGATCTTCTTTAGCTGAATGAAGGCAGCCCTTGTTTCACCGATTCTTGCCTTGATGTTGGCGTCTGTGCCACCCTGCTTGGCTATGACACTGCCCAGGTAGGTGAAGGCCTTAACCTCTCCCAGTACATCGCCTGCAAGAGTGACTGAAGTTGTGCTGGCTGAGTTATCCTTCAAGATCTTGGTTTTTCCCCTTTGAATGTTGAGGCCAAGTTGTGCTGATGTGGCTGCCACCTTGTCGGTCTTCTCTTGCATCTGCAGATGGGTATGGGAGAGTAGGGCCTGGTGGTCTGCAAAGTCCAGGTCGTCGACCTGCGTCCAAGGTGTCCACTAGATCCCATTTCTTCTCCTTACTATGGATGTCTTCATGATCCAGTCTATGGCCAGCAGGAAGAGAAAAGGCGAGAGCAGACAACACTGGCAGACTCCGGTCCTCACTTGAAAGTCTTCCGTAAGTTGTTATCCATGGACTATCTTGGAGGTCATTCCCTCATAAGAGTTCCTGATAATTCTTACGAGTTAGTCTAACACCATAGTGGCGGAGGAGTTTCCAAAGAGTCTCTCTGTCCACGCTGTTGAATGCCTTCTCATAGTTGATGGAGTTGACATAGAGGGGGGAGTTCCATTCCATTAACTTCTCAATGATGATGCACAGTGTTGCAATCTGGTTTGTACAGGATCTATCTTTGTGGAATCCGCTCGCTGATATCAAAACTGAGAATTTACCTGTTCCTTCATTCTGTTCAGGATTACTCTGTTGAACACTTTGCGTGGGGTTAATAGAAGAGGTATACCTCTGTAGCAGTTACTCATGTGACCTTTCTTGAGGATCTTGATGAAATGTCTCTAATTTCAGTCTAACAGCACCATTTCCTCTTCCCACATCATTCCAAACATGGTGTAGAGCATGTCTACTGATGTTTCAATATCTGCCTTCAGTGCCTCAGCAGGAATGTTGTCAGGTCCTGCTGCCTTCCCATTTCTCAGATGTTTAATGGCTTGCTGTATTTCTTCCTTGGTTGGTCTGCTGCAGTCGATTGGCAAGTCCCTGTCAGCTGGCTGTATGTCTGGTTGAGAGCGCGGCACAGGCTGCTTCAGCTGTTCTTCAAAGCGCTCCACCCATCTGCATTGTTTGGCTTTGTTACCCATGAATGTCTTCCTAGCTTTGCCTTTGACAGGTCTGTCAGGCTTGCTGTTCAGTGACATCAACCTGCCAGAAGGTACTGGGGCCCAGGAAACACCAGCATAAAGAGCTGATCTTCACTGAGACTCTCTGCAAAATCCAAGAGAGAAAGGAAAAGAAAGATGCAGTCATCACCAGATGAGCAAGAGAAGAAAAGGCAAAAGCTCAAGCCAATACATCAAAACCAACAAGGAGGAAAAGAGAAGCTTAAGAGCAGACAAGCAAAGATTCATCAATGGTCTTGCCACAGAAGCCCAGGAAGCAGCAAACCATGGAAACTTGAAAGAAGTCTACAACATAATATGGAAACTCTCCGTTAGATACAGCATGCCAGAAAGACCTGTTAAAGTCTAGGCAGCAGTCCCCGCCAAAGAAGAGAACTGACCTCCAGGTAGCTGCTTTGCAATTCTCAGGAAAATTGATTGTCTAATAAGTGCTTTTCTCAGGAAAATTGATTTTCTAATAAGTACTTCATTAACCATCTTTACCCTTTTGGAATGTACCTCAGGTTTTGGCTTTGGATATCAGTGTCTCGCTAAGGACAGAACAATAACTGATGAAAAAGATTTATTTCTAATTGTTTGTTTTGTATATCTAATATAGGAGATTGCTTAATTTGTGAAAAAAGAAAAACTACGTGCTGGGGTTCAACGTTTTGCTCAGAAGCCTACAGCTGGCACTATCAAACATTGGGGTGTTGAAGTCCAGGTCTGGGTAGTCTTGATACTACCTGATGCCTCTTTAATTAACCACCAGACACTCCATGCCTCTTAATCTCACTGTTTTTCATTCCTGCTTTCTCCCTGTCACTGTTTTTCTGTCTTTTCTCTTCCTACTTTTCCCCTTTTCTGTTTCTTACTCTCTTGATCTGCATCAAAGTCTGTTGAGTAAAAATAAGTACCAAATGTCAAAAAAGAGGGCCAGTGGGTCCCACCTGTAACCACCAGCTCAAATTAGGAACTATTGCAAAACCTTTTTCCTCACTAGGGTGTGATGTAGTATTTCTATTGCAAAGAATGGGTTTGGGAAAAAACCAAGTTGTGATGAATAAGTCAATTACCTTTGGTAACACTCTTTCTGTTGGGTACCCTACCTAATTGCAGATTCCTCACCTTGTGAATTTACCCAAGCATCAGACTGGATTAGGAGAATTTTCTCCACAATTCCTTTGTGAGTCGGTAGATGGTGTTGTGTAGCTCCACGTTGGGTCCATGTTGCCCCGGAAGTGCAGTTGGGTCCCTTCATAGCCACCAACTCCCTACGCTGACATCAGTTCTTTTCTTTATGCTCCTTCCAACGTGGATCTAAAGCTTGCTCCCTTAAATTGTTTAAGGATTGACAGACTTTTTTCTCAAACTTTTTTCTAGTGTGCACGGGACGTCACCTCCAAAAACAACAGGGTTTAATCTTGCCACAGCAGATGTCGGTGACGGATCCGCACTATGTCCATCTCTGGTGTCTGGGCCCTTTATACGAATCGAGATATTTTTAAGATGAATCTGAAGGCCATCCAGGATTGGGAGGCCAAGTTATATGTCACTGAACACTGTCAAAAGTCAGGAAGGCCTGATCCTGTTCGAAGTTTTCATTTTCCATGGCCAATTTTCATCGAGGTCCAAGTCATTAGATATGCCGACGAAGAAGAAGAAACATGAGAAGTCCAAATACAGCTCCCCTTTATCACCCCACTCCCACATTGCGGAGTCATACAACGCCCCAGGATGATCCAGGACACAAACCCGCCTCTGCCATAGAAACCAGTTCCTGCCCTCATTCCAAGCAGCCCGAATTTCTGGGTCTGTCGGCAATGCCACAACAAATTAAAGATTCAGCGTTGCCATGTTAGGACTCTTCTGAACTGTACCGGATCTCTCTGGAGCGCTTATGAACGCTAAAAATCCAAGGGGGCCTCCAGTAGGGTTACCACTGGTAGATCTGGCCCTGACGATGATGGTACTCCTTGACTTCACTTCGAGGTCAGCCCCTTCTCCAGGGCAAGCGCTAAGTCCTATGCCCCCCTTATGCCACCAAAACCAATGCTCAAGTGTCAATGCTGGCACTAAAGCCATCAGCGCCGGATAATGTACAATTTGATCTGCAGCCGGATAACTAGTGTGCAGGAGGTCTTTATTTGGCCTGCCATGAAGGAAAATCAGACAACATTCAATTGTACAGTGGTGGCCATCTGGTAATTGGGATGCAACATGTGTGAGACATTTGAAAGTAAGTGCATAAACAAATGTACAATTGCTTGTTCAAAGGTACGTGCATGACTTAAGCTAACCTGTTTACAGATGAAAAAACAGTAAAATTAATTTTGAATAAAAATATTTATCTTATTTTAATATTCAAAAAAGAAATGTAGGAATTTAGCTTCTATTTCAGGAGCTTCAGGATATAACACACAGATATTTTGTGCTGTAGTCTAGGAGTATTTGCTGTCTGAAAAGAATATTGAGTATGGTTTTAAATCATCTTACATGCATGGTCTATTCAATCATGAGTATACATTGTGTTTTTTTAATGTCATGGTTCTCCTTTCGGTGATTTTTTAGAGCTGAGCTCTTTCTGTGCTCTTATGGAAGTCCTGGTGCTAGCTTCTGGCTTCTTTTTAAGGGGGTTGTGCTTGCTTAGTATTTCAAACCTGGCAACATAGCAGCAGTCGACAAGCAGCAGCCGACAAGCAGCAGCAAACTGGGAATGCATACAGGTGGGATGTATCTCGGCCCCAGACAGAGGGATACATACAGTAGGCAATTGGTGCTTGAGGGCACAATGCTTTGGGACACTTGCAGGAGGTAAATTGATTGAGGCAAAGTAATGGAGCTTCTGTAAAATGGAGAAGTGAAAGCAGGAGACAGGCAAGTAATGCATCTTGGTAATTCACAGGAGGAGTTCACTCTGCTGCCTGTGAACAAACGCTCTTTTTCATACTGTCACCCAGCGAAGAGGTTTTCAGCCATTGATACTTAACAGTCCCATGTCATGAGTGGCCCCCTCAGCCACACTGACATTTTAGTGGCCTGCATAATGTATCTTGGGAATGGTAGTTTTGATTATTTACATGCTAATGCAGTGTGTTAAGTGGGCAAGGTTCTGTCTCTATTGAACCCTTATTTCTGTTTTTTGACAGTGCTGTCTCAGCAAAAGAAATCTGGAAGCCAGAAAATATATAAACATCTGAGTGAAAGGCTTGGGGGCTGTATCTGACTAAAGTCATAATGGAGCGGGTAGGGGCAGGAAGGAGTAGGACCGGTAGGAGGAGAATGATGACAAGTAGGAGAATAAGGGCCACCACCAGGTCTAGGACGACTAGAGCCATGACGACCATAACAAGAAGAACAAGGTCTATGAATACCTATTCTATGAGGCCCAGGGTTGCCAATGCCAGAGGGAACCAGGAACAAAGAGACCATGAAACACAGGACAAGGAGAAACACGACTAGGGGTACTGGGAGCAGAGTGAGAAGGATCAAAAGGGCTAGAAGGATGTGGAATCTTGACTCAGTGGACAAGTGTCCAAAGGAACACAAGGATCAGGGGCAGAAGGAACAGAAGGCCCTGGACCAAAACGATGAGGAGGGCTAGGAAGGCCTGAACGCACCAACGAGGACCAGAGTTATGAGGATGACCAGGCCAGATGTAGCTGACCCAGGTAGGCAGACCAAAGAGGATCAGCACCAAGAGACCAATAGCAATAAGGACCAGAGGCAGCAGGGCCAAGATCAAGGAGGAACAAGGGGCCAGAAGTGAATAGACTAAGACAGAGAAGACTACAACCAGAAAGGACCAGGGCTAGCATGACCTGGAGACCCTAGATTACAATGACATGGGGGATATAAAGGACCAGGAAGTCTAGGCCCAGTATTACCAGGATCAGAAGGTCCATGAGGGTCAGACTCAGGGGGATCCTATATCAGGGAGGCAAAGACTACATGAATCAGGGTGACCAGCAACATAGGAACTAGGAGGACCAGTGTCAAAGGGATGAGGAAGGCCAGTCCCATGAGGACCATTACTAGGAGAACCATGAAAAGGGAACTAGGGTCAGATGAACAAGAACAAAGTGGAGCAGTCAAACTAGAAAAACAGGAGAACTAGTAGGATTATGATGGTGCGGGAGGAATGGGAGACTAGGAGGGCTAGGAAAACGATGGTCAGTTGGTCCAGACCAGAAGACCAATACATGAGAACCAGATAAAGGAGTACCAGAACTAAGACCGTGACTATATAAACTAGGTGAACAAGGAGTAGAAGGATTAGCAACAGGCAAACCAGGGGAGTAGATAAACCAGAGGAGCAACACCAGGTGGACTGATGGACGAGAATTAGGGCGAGGAGGATGAAAATATCCAGGAGTAGGTACACAGGAATGAGGACCAGACAGACCAGGAAGTGCAGGGCCAGGAATCTCTAAGGCTAGCATAAACCACATGTCAAGGAACATCAGAACTAGGAAAGACTGGAATGAGGGTAAGTAACAGGAGGAGTATGACCAGGAGGATTAGGACCAGATTGAAGAGAACTATGAAGATCAGGACCTGGAGGCGATAGTCAATAGTAACATGAAACCAGGATAAGCAAGGCAAGGACTAGGAAGACCAAGGGGACCAATACTAAGGGCATGCAGAAAACCAGAGCAAGGAGGACTAGGTGAACTAAAAGGATCATGGACAGGAGAACCAGAAACAAGGCTAAGATGGCCATCAAGATCAGGACAATGGGGACCAGGGCTCAGATTACCAAGAGGGACAGAGCAATGGGACTGGTCAATGTTGGTAAGGAGGATCAGGAGCAAAATGGAACCGAGCAAGAAGAACCTGGAGCAAGAGGGCTAGAATCAATGGCTATAGAGCCAGTTGGATAAGGAACAGATACAGGAGGACCAGGAAAACCCAAACCCGGAGAACGAAGAATAAGAGGGTCAGAACACAAGAGGCCAGATGGACCGGGACCTGCCATACCAGGGCTAGAAGGTTGAGGGTGACAACAACCAAGACAAGGTGACCAGGGCCAAGTGGGCCAGAAAGGAACAGAGCCAGATGGGCAAAGTCTGGGGAGACCAAGAAGGGCTAGGATGGCCAAAAGTAAAGGTTTATTATACCAAGCACAATAGGACCAAGACAACCAGGACCAAAGAGACCAAGGCTAGGATGGTTGGTGAGCCAGGTACATTAGAAGTAGGCTCAAGAGAAACTAAATTATAAGGACCAGGGCCTAGAGGTTCAGGGACAATGGGCACATAATCTCGAGAAGGACAAGGACTATGAAAAGAAGACTAGCAAGACCAAGACCAGGCATACGAGGGAGTTGAAACAAGAGATACAGGCAGCCAGAGCCAGAAGGAAAGGTTCTAAAAGGACCAGGAAACAATGGACTAGGAGGGCCCAGGACGCCCAGAACAAGGAAGGCTATGATCAGTTGGTGTAGAAGGTGGAGGATCAGGACCAGATCCTGGAAGACTAATAAAATTAGGAGCGTGAGGCTTTTGGCCAATAGGATCAGGGGACCAGAATAAGCAAGGAAGATGAGGAGGCAGTATCAAGGATACCAGGAGGACCAGTGCCAGTAGGAGTAGGCCCAGAGCAAGGAGGATTAGAAGGATCAGCACTAAGAGGACCAGGAAAGAGCCTGGTAGTGCCTAAGGGGGACCATGACCATCGGGCCCAGGGTACCACTTGGAGCAGAAAAATCAGGACCTGGGGATAGCAGGGGCAGGGTAAGGAAGATTTATTTATTTATTTATTTGAGAAGTTTTATATAGCGCTGGCTAGACCCGGAGGTATCAGAGCGCTTTACATGAGGAACATTAAGTTACAAGTTACAAATTACATCCGTTACAAGAGCATAGCAAAACACAGGCAAAAAAAAAAAAAACACAATGTTGGCTGCTGAGGGAAGGAAACATAACGGGGAGACTAGGAAAAGCAATGTCCAATGTACGGCTGGGTATGTGACGGCCGAGGGGGTGACCCAGAGCCAAACTCCTCTATAGCTGCCTAAACAGCTCCACCGGGCAAAGGCCATGTTGTTCAGTCTCCACGGTAAGTAAAGTGTTCAAGGTTTCAACCCAAGGGGTATTGTCATAGATCGATTGGCAGCATCCCTCCCAGTGTTGCTGGGAAGCGCCGTCCACTTCACTCTGCGGCTTGCCCTCACCTCATTTAGGCCCTGTGCCGAGGCATCCGCCTCTGTCTTCGCGATCATGACCTTTGTTTAGGTGGGGAATTGCAGCAGGGCACTCCTGATTGCGTGAAATAGGAATTAAATGAGGGAGCTTCGGACTCAAACTGCACACCAGCGCCGACCCAGCCAAGCTCGAAGTGGTAGTAGTAGATGTTGAAGATTTTGTTGGTTACCTTATAGGTGGGATGGGGGCTGTGGCGGGAAATGGTCAGTTAAGAGCACAATTGTCCTTTCGAATTCGCAGGTCCCTTATGCCAGAAGAAAAAAAACAGTCAAAGACTTGCTGTTGGGTTGCTAAGTACTCTGCAGTAAAGCGTCCAGAGATTAGGTCAGGACAGCCATCTTAACGTCAGGCAGACAGAATGTGTAGGCCCGGGGATGTAGGACACTCCACTGTTGTCCCATGCGATTCTTTCGGAGTGGGTGAGGCTGTAGCAGGACTAATTGGGAAAACAGTCCCATTGCTAGACTTTTTCGCTGTGGAGACCTTGATATAAGCACCGAAACCACGCTCCGGGTGCCATTTTAGTGTCAGGCACAGCCCTTGCCGGGTCCACCTTCAAGCAACTCTGCCCCATTTTTCCTCCCAGGGCAAGACACCGCTTGTGTGGAACCCCAGGATCACCCCAGCTGGCCAGTAGGGTGTGCCCCCGAGCTTCGCTCACCTCCCGGTCGCGCCGACTGCGTCGGTGGGATTACACGCCGCTGCCTCAAGCACCGCGCGTCTTCGTCCCAGACATCATCGGTGCACTCATCCTGAGCGAGGGAGACCATCTCCGGCTCTCTGACAGCCGCTGTGGAGATAGGGGAAATGCCTCCTCTGTCGCCGCACTCAGTGCAGCCTCCACGGGTTAACGCCGCCATTGGAATCCCGCCGGACATACGGCCGCGGCGCCATCTTGTCCCCGCTGCAGTCCAGGCGGCAGATACCTCGGCGATGACTCGATCGGAGGAACGCGAACGGAGGAAAGCGAAATTGGTCCCAAGGTGAGCCGCCGGTGTTCCGGCTGCGGAATCCTGGCCAAGGGTGGGAAAACAATGCGGTGGAATGCCGCAAAGGAGGCTGGAAAGAGGACTCGCAACGGAGCATCAGCTCCACGCGGCAATGATGGGAGCAGATCAAGAGGCCCAGAACAGCCAGGGCTGGGAAGACTAGGAGGACAGGAGCTGGATATAAAGGAGGACCAGGACAAAAAAGATGAGGCTCATAAGGACCTAGACAAAGAGATCCAATACTAAGAGAGCATAGACCATTGGGTGCAGTGCCAAAAGGATGAGGAGGGCAAGGCACAGAGCCAGAAGGACCAGGATGACCCAAACCAGGAAGACAAGGGCTAAGAGGGCAAGGCCCAAGAATACCAGGAAAGGAGAGGCTAGGTGGTCCGAGAGGACCAGCAGGACCAAGAACTTATGTACTAGGAATCTGATGAGCAAGACAAGAAGGATCAGAATAACTAAGAGGAACAGAACTAAGAGAATTAAGCTTACAAAAACCCAAACAAAGATGACCAGAAACAAAAGGTTCAAGTTTAGTGGGCACAAACCTCGGAAGAAAATGCAATTTAGACAGAGACTGCAGAACACTAGGAGATCAGGACCTGGAGAATAAGAAGTAGATCACCAGGCAACCAGAGCCAGCAGGACAAGGTCTAATTGGACCAGGATGACCAGTGGAGCCACAACCAAGGGGAAAAGGAAGCTCAAGTCACAGAGGCCCAGGATTATCAGGACCTGGCATACCAGCACAAGGAGTACCAGGACAAGGAGAAAAAGGAGGACTAGGACAAGGAGGGCCAGAATGATGGAATCCAGGGCGGCAAAGCCAGGTGTCTAAGAACAGGAGGACCTGAACAAGGGATTTAAGACTAAGTGAGAAAGTTAGTACAGAATCGGGATGAAAGGTGCATGAGGACCAGGGCAAAAAGAATCATGACAAGTTGAAGGAAGACCAGGAGAATGAGCCAGAGCAGGAGCAAGTGGACTAGGGCCATTAAGACCAGGTACCAAATTAGGGAGGAAACATGGACTAGAAGGATCAGAATAAGCAGGACCAGGAACAGGACTAGGAGGACCAGGGGGGTCATAACCACTACCAAGAGGAGAAGGAACTCGATTATCAAGACCAGATTGGCAAGGATCAAGGGGACCAAGACAGCCAAAGCCACAAGGACCTATGGAACCAGACTAGGACCAAAATAATCAGGCCCAACCCAAGAGGCCCTAAAATGGAGGACCACGATCTGTGTACACAGTACCAGGTGGATAATGTGGACAGAAACAAGGACGATCAAGATAACCGAACCAGACAGACTAGGAGTGCTAGATCTAGGAAAATCGGACAACAGGGTTAGGTGGATAAGAGCCCAGCAGACTAACACAGTAGTATCAGGAGGTCCAGGAAGGCCTAATACAAAGAAGGGCCAGGAGGAGGGAAAGGACTAGAACCAGGAGCACCAGATCCAGGAAACCAATATCAGGGTGACAAGAACTAGTTGGACTAGTGCTTGGATGAAGATCAGAGGAACAAAAAAGCCCAGAAAAGGAGGACTTGGAACAGGACTAGTAGGAGGACCAACACTGAAAGGCACACAAGGACCTGGAAGAGAAGAATAAGGACTGTGAGTCTAGGCCACTTGTATTAGGATATGCCTTTCGTAAATGGTTCTTATTCCTGCTTCTTATGCTGCCAACCCCGAGAAACCCCCACCTCTTCAGTCTACGTATAGAGCTGGTATGTCTGCGTTAAAAAATAAGAGAATGCAAAGTGAATAAAAAGTTGGCACTGTTACAGTCTGACCTCTGAATGATAGAAGATGCTGTCTAATTCTGGCACCACAGTCTGAGGGTGGATTTGAGGACAAAGGGACTGAAACTTGGCAGAGGAGTTTAACAATGGATGGCTGAAAATGGTGTGCTCTGTGACAGATGGTAGAAAGGATTTGAGAAACTCAGATGGCTGAAGTCAGAAAAAATGGTTACTCAGGACAGAGGGCTATGGCAATCAGCAAAGCGGAGTTCAGGATCCTAAGAAGGCTCTGATGAGGAGAGGGTGACGGAGGCACCAAATAGATCATCTCAGATGGACCAGGGATGCTGTGTAACTCCCAGATCTTTACGCTGACATTCCATGTGCACATATGTGCAGTGGGTATGTAGCAAGTGAGTAATAGTAAGAGTCCTTGTGTGATGAAAGTCTAAGTGCATGGACCAGTGAGATGCATTTTGCATGACATGATGGAGAGTAGATACAACTTCCTTCGACAGTGGGCATGTATTGGCTGCACCCTGGTGGATGGAGGGTGGAGACCTAGAACTGAAGTGAGGGAGAAAGGATAACAGGCTATCTAAAGAGAATTTATGAAGTCATTTTTAGCAAAAGGCTGCTGATTTCATTTGATTTGATTTAGAAACTTCTAAAGTGTGCGATTGCCCTAAAATGTCTTGGTACTAGCAAAAATCCTTCATCAACCTGAGATCTATAGATAATCAGACACTGGGAACAGCCCTACTATAGGGAGAGAGGAAATAACCTTGTTTTTAAATATTTCCAAAAGCAAAGAAACTTGGCGTGACTTTTGAGATGCTGGGGCATTCTATACCAGTGATTACAGGTGGAATGGCAAAACTGCTGCCATCCCATGCTGCTTTCTTGACATATCTGAGCATACAAATTGCTTGGGAGAATACCATCTAAATTTATTCTTGAGATATTCTTGCCCTGAATCATGTAATGCCTTGTGCGCCAAACACAGTGCCTTAAAGAGAATTCTCTTCCTTACTGAGAGCCAATGAAGCTCCACCAAAGTGCCTGCTACAGACTTAAACTTGGGAATTGTTTTCAGTAGGCTGTGTTTTGCAGCATCTGTAACTTATTTAACGATCTCTGTTTAGTGCCAATATACACAGCATTACAGTAATCCAGGCTTGATAAAACTAAGGAGGTAACCACAGATTTTTGTAGGTTATGGGGAATAAAGGGTAGCACTTTCTTCAGCATTTTTATTAAAAAAGAAAGGTGATATAGACAATTTATTTATCTGAGCCTCAAATGACAGCTCGTCATCAAAAATGACCCCCAAATTCCTGACTTTGGAAACCTTTTGAGGAAGAGACCCTAAAGAGAGAGGCAACCATGAATGGTTCCAAAAATCAGCATCCTCCCAAACAGAAGAACCTCAGTTTTTTGGGAATTCAAGTTGAAGCAGTTTTTACTCATCCAACTGGCTATGGCTAACATTCATCCACTGAAAGGATCTGCCACTTCCTTAACATAACAGGAGATTGACGCCACAGTCTGGGTGAGATCAGCATACGCTACTGTGTCAAAGCCAAAAGAATGAATACGTTTGGCCAAAGGAGCCACATATATATTAAAAAGCGTAGGGCTGCGAGATGACCCCTGGAGAACCCCACAAGGCAGGGAAAACGATCCAGAATTAAACTCCCCAAGAGCCATCCCTTGCTCGCGACCTCTTAGAAATGAGGTAAGGAGATCCAGGGCTGAACCGGTGATTCCAATATCTGCCAATCGCCTTAACAGGATCACATGGCTCTCCATGTCGAAGGATCCAAAAGGATCACCACTGCCTTCCCCCCCTCACCCATAATAGTTCTTATCTCTTCTGAGACTGATAACAGTGCAGTCTTATTACTGTGGTTCGCTCTGAAACCAAATTGTACTTCATTCAGTATTTTATTTTCCTCTAGAAAATCTGTCAGAGTTTTTTTAAGATGTTTTTCTATGACCTTTGCTGGGAAAGGTAGACGAGAGATGGGTCTGTAATTATTCTCTATCGTGGGGTCAAGGGTAGGCTTTTTCAAAAGTGGAAGGACAGAGTTTTTTTTCCATTCCTCAGGAAAAAGTCTCTCCTTAATGATAGCATTACACAAGGTCATAAAAGTCTGGACTATTTTATGAACTACATCGTGGGTGACCCTATGTGGACATGGGTTAGTAGGAGCTCCTGACTTTGTATGACAGATTAATCCGACCATCTGATCCACAGTTAGTAGGGAAAAATAACAAAGCTGCACTTTTTTGACAATCAGGGTGCTGGACTCAGCAGCCTTATCCTGAAGGGATCTAGTAAGATCAAGATCTCCTTATACAGCTTCTATCTTAACTTTAAAAAATGTTGACAGTTTATCACAAAAAGACTGACGGGGGCACTTGGGGAATTAAAATATACAAGTATGTACAGTTTTAAAAAGTTCTTTGAAAGAGTTAACCATGAGGGTAATTTTTTCAGTATAAAAGGTAGTTTTATCCTTAATTATAAGTCTCTTATATTCCCGAATCAAACTTTTGTAAATAATTTTTTTGTTTTTGCTATAATTGGACGTCCAAATTTTTTCTTGCCTTCTGCATTTTTGTTTCATTTCTCTTAGCTTGGTAGAGCACCATGGTGCGGTTGGACTGTTTCTCGATGTTTTTACATTCTTTACCGGTAAGACTTTGGAAACTGCCTCATGAATCCACTCCATGTATCTAACTGCTGCACCATTTGAATCCTCTACTAGTGGGAGTAAAGAGGCTTCAAGGCTTGCCTCCAATTCTTTTTTATCTATTTTATTCGATGCGTAAATCTTTTTTGCCTTCCCAACTTTGTTTATTGTAGGTGTGGGGGCTGATACCGCTAGAGTAAAATGGACAGCATTATTATCAAACCAAACAGTCGGTAATACTGCCTTCAATTTAAGCTCTGAATAGTTAGAAAGAATGCCATCCAAAATATGGCCTGCCTTATGAGTTGCGGTCTTCACCATCTGGCTCATGTTAAGGCAATTTAGAGTTTCGATTAGCAGAACAGAATCTTTATTTCCTGGGTCCTCTAAGTGGAAGTTGAGATCTCCTAATATTGTGAAATTTGCGCAGTCAATACTTGTCTCAACAAGCTCAATTAATTCCTTTAAAAATTTGGACTTATGGCCTGGAGGCCAGTAAACCAGTAGGCCATGAAACGTTTGTTGCTTATTTATTTTGCATTTAAACAACAGAGCCTCACAGTTTGCGAATTTTACAGGTTCACAGCTGACTTTAATCGGTTTGAGATACACTATTGCGTTCCCCTTCCGTGTTTACCGGCGCGATAAAGCCTACTTGACGCATAGCCTTCAGGGAGTGCTGCAACAACGTCAGGTTCGGAGGCTTTGTCTGCCCATGTTTCAGTTACAAACACCAGCTGGGGGGAGTGAGTTTCTAAAAAGTCTAGAAACTCATATTATGAATTAATCAAAAAACAACTTAACAATCTCATATTAACCGTAGAGCTATTATGTGTCTTAACTATCGGATTCTGTTTTGCTAGACCACAGCTATAGTTACAAGTACGACACTGTGAACATTCACTCTTAGTAAAAATTAATGGAATCGCTCCCTTTATTCTTACTGAGTGTATTGAGCTGCAGCAGCTCTTCCCCAGAATATTTAGTTGAGGCAGAACGGCCAAGGGTCCTGGCGCACCGCGCAGTCCTGGCGCAGAGGAGCGCAGATGGGATTGCCTCTGGCGGGCCTCCACCATGCCATTGGTGCGCCCGCTGAGCTGTCGCACTACCATGAGTCTTAAATAGTCTCCTGCAGAACGACTAGATCATCAACTTTGAAAAATTGTGGCCGCTCACTAGCTCTAACAGGCTAGTCTCAGCCCCAGCAAAGTGACATAGTGTATAAAAAGCAGAATTTTAAATTACAAGACCAATATTATTAAAATACACAGGTAAAATCCCTTCTTTGGAAAAAAAATCCCCTTTGTGCAAAGATTTCTCAAGTGAGGGATTGGACCGTACTAATGCTGCATGGTGGCGCTACCATGAGTCTTAAATAGTCTCCTGCAAAACTACTAGAGCATCAACTTTGGAAAATGGTGGCATCTCGCTTTAACAGGCGACTCTCAGCCCCAGCAAAGTGACACAGTGCACAAAAAGCAGAATGTTAAAATACAAGACCAATATTATTAAAATACACCGTTAAAATCCCTTCTTTGGATAAAACATCCCCTTTGTGCAAAGAATCCCCTTTGTGCAAAGAATTCTCTAGCGAGGTATTAGACATTACTAATGCTGCGTGGCCGTGCTACCATGAGTCTTAAATAGTCTCCTGCAGAATAACGAGAGCGTCAACTTTGGAGTTCTTCTTGAGTGACAACATAGGATAGATGGCAGGAGTAAGGGGTAGGTCATAAGTTTCCCTTGTTAAAGGTGTCAAAGTTTCTAAGCAGGGCTGCCCTTTTCTCTGAGCCTGATGACTGCCATGTGCTGAGATCTCTTGCTTCATTGTGTCCTTGTTTTAGATACTTCTGGTTGGAGTCAGCACTATTGCTACTGCTATGAGAGCCATCACCAAGCAGAAAGGCTGTCTCTGAGCTACAGCCAGGGAATGATAATTGAAAGAGAAATCACCCCAAATCAGTTCTGAAATCTCAATAAGGATCCACATACCTGTCTGGAAAATGAGTATTAAAGTGGAACTGTGAAATGATCAGAAAAGATAACAGAATGCCTGTTTATTCATTGCCTTATTTCTTACAATACTTGTAATAAAGTCAATGAATACAAATCTCTGTGAGCTTCTTTTCTTCTGTGCTTTTGATGCCTACACATCTTTCACTGATTCACTGGGAAAAATCATTCATATTCCAATGACATTCAGGTCAATTAATTATAGTCCCATTCCTTTGCTTGTGGCCCCTAAACAGAATACTTCCTCTGATGCCCCCACAGCGTAGGGACCATCGAAGGAAGGACTTTATACCCAATTTATAATAAAACCTGACTGTAAGGGACAAGAAAGCAATAATGACCCTGTCACCCTGGGGGAAAAGTCCCAGCATGTGGGGCCATTTGTTTTTTTGTTTTACAAGAACAAATTCCAGCTTTTGAAGTTTGTTTTTGAAAAAGAGAATTTTGTGAAAATCATGTCTGATGGTAATTTCCTTATAACATTTCGTGCAAAGACAGGAACCGCCATGACAGCAGTTCCTGCCAATGTAGGGAGTTGTTCACAGGGCCAATCGACAACTCTAAGTGTGGCGAGTGGAGGGCGGAGGTATTGTCCTCCGCCATCCTGATGGAGTTAACTCCTCCCTCGAAACTCTAATGAGGCCCATAGGTTTTCTTACTTCTGTCATAAGACTGGACTGAAGCTTCTCAATTATACTGTTCTGATCACTTCATGAGGGCCCCATGCAATTTTTTCTATTTTGATAAAATCATCCTAAATATTAGATGGCTATATCTCACTGGGATACAACATTTCCAATTCCGGTTTTTGCTTTTACAAGTCATTGTTTTCAGGTGTTTTAGTCTGATTTGTTTAATTGAACTGAACCAGTATTAATAATTCCAGAATGCACCGATTTACTCCAGAAAAAGAGGTGTTATGATAACATGGAGCCTTTTGGCAATCCCATATCTGGCCCCAGTACATTCCCATGGTTTTGTGAGTAAGAGCGAGTACATACCTCTAGAAGAATAAACAGCTTTCAATAGTCTTGCAAAGGTTCTAATCATCTTTATAATTAGTCAACTCTGCAGCTAATTGTAAAGGATTATGAGCATTTGTGGAGCACGAGACAGCTTCATAAAGGGTCTCTCAAGTCGCTACGTCTTGGCCCATGGTGTAATAGAGTGGCATTCTGTGCCATGTCGCTCAAAATAACTTGAAAACATTCAAACATTTGGGACCTTTAGACCTATAAGTTAGTCCCTGCATCTAAGCCAGTTTTAGCACTAATCACAAGATTTGTGACCACAAAAGAGCTTTTCACAATGTACAAAACCCTTTTTATATGAGTCGGAAAATTCTTTCAACTAGTAAATAGACTTCTGCGATTGTTCCTTAATTACAAATAGGAGGTTGATGAAAGGGGTTTCCTCCCGCCCCTTTCCAATTTGGAAAGGAATTTATTGATAGTTTGTGACTGCAACTGCTGTTGGAAACCATTGATACGATAACAACCCTCGAGTCGGCGTGGTAACTAATTTGCAAAAGTGAAGGGATTGCCTTAGGACCCCTTTCTCTGTGGGAATCATGTTCCCAGCATCAGGGGGAGAACTTTCCCAAAACTGAAAACTTTTTTTTTTTTAAACTAACACTGGTTTCTTTAAGGAACAGGGGTTGCTTTGGGGGAAAAAAAGAATTTTACATTTGGAATGCAGTCATAAAGATGATAGTGTGCTGTCCCCTGCAGGCCACCATCTCTGTGATTACAGGCAACCACAAAGGGTCGAAATTGGCACCTGCCTAATGAAACTTAATCAGTCAAGCCATTCTGCAACCCCCTACATTAGGTATTTTGTGAACCAAACAAACAGTTTGCAAAATACTATTCAATTTACAAAACGTGTATGCGTTATTTGTGACCACTCTCTGCAAATGAAATAATAATACATTGGGTACCTAACTTGCTTAAGGAAATGGATACTAATTGTGTTCACTCCTTGTTTGCAGTTCTGTCTGGTGTAAGTACCTGTTGAAATCTGCATAAGGCATATTAAAACACAACTTAAGCTGTTTAGATAGCACCAGGGCAAATAGTGAAGTTCCTCTGCTACTTGCATGGCTACTGGCCAGGTTGTGCACACTGTGTACTATTTAACCAACCACCAGGTAAATAATGATGTTTCTTTCCAAGTTATTTCCAATGTCACCGACAATACAGTACATCGTTTCTGCTATATTGCCAGCTGCTGGGTAAATATTTATATTTCTTTGCTACTTGCCAGGCTGCTGGTCATAAATTATAACATTTATGTTTTTTAACCAACAGCCACATAACTAATAAAGTTTATTACCTATTTGTATGGCTGCTCACCTAAATGTACATGTCTGCTGTTTTGCCAGAAGCTGGCTAATTAGTGCTTTTTTTGTTTTCTTGACTACTGGCCAGAGAGTATAAAACATCTTCTATTTAGTCAATGGCCAGATACATAGTGAAGGTTTTCTGCTATTTGCATGGCTGCCAGCCGAATAGTGCAGAATTGCTACTATTTAGCCAGTGGACAGTTAAACAGTGAGGTTTTTCTACTATTTACATGCCTGGCGGCCAAACAGTGCAGAATCTCTACTATTTACCCAGCAGCCAGGTAAATAGTGAAGTTTTTCGGCTATTGGCATGGCCGCCGGCCATACTGTGCAGAATCTCTACCATTTTCCCGGCGGATGGATAAATAGTGAATTTTGTCTGTTGTTTGTACGACCACCAGCTAAACAGTGCAAACTCTCTATTATTTAGCCAGCGGCTGGGTAAATAGTGAAGTTTCTCTGCTATTTTCAAGACACCGGCCAAATAGTAAATAATTTCTTCTACTTAGCCAGTGGTCAGGTAAATAGCAGTGAAAATTCACTATTTACATGTAGGCCTGGTCAGTAGCCATTACCTTTATGAATAGTATGTGCATATTTTAATGTTATGGCTGAAAACAATAAATTCGACTTCAAATTTCAAAGGGATCTATTGCAGAAGGTTAGCTGCCAGACTGTCAATCTCATAACTTTTTTACTTCGATCCATGAAGTGATGTGAAGTACCTAAGAAACCCCCCTATGCTTTAACTCTAAAGAGGCGCTATCGTTGATCATGATTGCTTATTTCTCGGATAGTCAGTATACAGACAATTTATTGTTTCTTTTCTGCTTGGGTCTTACCTTTATAAACCCTTGGGGCTTTGCTTAAACCAACGAGAGACTAGAAGAGAGGCAAAAGCTCAAACACTAACAGGCCTAATAAAGACAGTGGGCTAGATCTCCTTTAACGCTTTATTTGATTGTTGGGAAGCTGTTTCTTATTGAGTCTATGCACATCTCTATTCCTGATCCCCCCTGCGGCTTTACACATTCCTGTCAAATAACTCATTGTCTGGGTTTCCCTTTTCACATAACCTGTTGTCATGCATAAACCAATGAGATCCAGAAGAGAGGGAAAAGCCCGAACACCAACATTGCTTGTTAAAGTCCTTGGGCAGATCTTCCCTAGCACTTTGCCTTCCAGCCTGGAAAGCTGTATTTTATTGATCCCAAGCACACACCTCCTTCTGATCCCCCTTGCGGCTTTGCACATTTTGTCAACGTTTTATTGTAGTAGAGGACAGTTTAGCTCTTGCATGCACTTTATTTTTTTTAACAAGAAATGTTTACCTGATAGGCAGCACTATACTAACACGTGATCTCCCATGCTCCCCATTTCTGCACAAAGCCCATAGGGCAGAGTCTTACACACACTTTATTTGTTTGCTGGGAAGCTGCACTTTATTGTGAGTCCGAGCTTACTTGAGTTGGTTTTTACATTTTTTAACGAACCTACTGTGGTAGAGGGCAGTCGACTTTTGTAGACCTGTTCAGTGTGCACTGTAAAGTTTTTTTTATGGATTTTACATATTTTACGGTGTAGGAGGCTGGCTTAGTATATGGTGCACACTTATTTAAATGAAGCACCTTGCACTAATCCAAACAACCCTTATTGTGATTTTAGTGGTCTTAGACAACCATAGAAAGCTCTCTAAGTGGTAGCTGTGGATAGCAACCTTGAGGCTTAGTCCAGAAGTAGTGTTAAGCAGCTTGTTTTACCAGAACTAATCATGTACTGTAGTTTAAATGAAAAATAACCACACAGTGTAGTTATAAAAATAGGTCTATTTATTATACACACTCACTAAGACATTGGTATATCTCCTACCTAGCGATATCAACATGATGCACACAATACTTCAATTGTAAACAGGTAAGTAAGCACAAATACACAGTGGTCTCCAGGGGGAGACCAAACCATATACTAAAGAAGTGGAATGCGAACTGCGACCAAAGTCGGGACTTGGACCAGGAGACTCAGAAGAGCTGGGGACACAAGGAACCACCGAAGGTAAGTACCCAGGAACCTCACAGAGGCTGTGTGCAGAGTGGAAACACAGTGCGTACTCAATGCAAGTCAATGGGAAAGTCGCGGTTGTAGTTTTCAAGAAGAAGGACCCTTTCCAGTGGACCCTGAAGAAACCCAGTGGAAGACAGAGGGTTGGAGAGTCACCCCACCCGTGGATACCCCAGGATCTAGGATACCTACTCCAGGCAAGCCGAGTGCATAGGTGCAAAGTGACGTCGGAAACTGCCATACACCACAATGGAGGACTTCAGGAAAGATGCCGCTGACGAAGAAGGTGAAAGAGTCCGGTAGAATCCAAGGGTGAGTTCAGGAATAGAAGAATCTGTAAGCAGAGGGGACAGAGTCCATGCCACTCGGAGGTGACCAGGAGGCACGGAAGAGACATGACCACCGATGATGGAAGATGCAGGAGTGATGACGGTGACCTTGTCGCTGCAGCTGTGAGGACTAGGCGACGCTGTAGAAGACCAGGAGCCATTAACAAGCTGTCCCAGGTTGCAAGTCAAGAACCAGGTGGTCGTGTCCGGCGGGAGCACCAACAAGCCTTGGCAGCAGCAACAGACGTGGTAAATGAAAAAGGAGCAACGTTGGGACCAACAAGATCCAATGGACTCACCAATTGCAGGAGAGTCAGACCCAGCCCCGAGCAAGCAGGGGAGCCCACTGAAGCCAAAGAAGTCCCTCAAGAGGACCCACAGGCCGAAGGCTCAGGAGTCGTAAAAGGACCTCGAGCAGCTCACCAAAGATGCAGGCCCACGGTGCAGAGGATGTGCTGAGGATGAAGATCTTGGCAGGACGAGATGCGGGAGGCTGGTGCTTCTTGTGGCCCAAAGATCTCTGGAGTACAGAGCCAACAAGTCTTGGCAACGGCATGTTGACGCGGTGCACAGGGGTTCTGTTCCAGCAGTTCCAATGAGGGAGGCTGGCCTCAAACTTGCTGAGAGGACAGGTCAGGCCTCGAGGGAGTTGCAGAACCACCACCTGTGTTGCTGAGCCTTTCGAAGACCATGGGACGTCAGGAGTAGCAGACCGGTCAGCTTTGTTGCGGTGCCTGCAGGGGAGTGACTCCTTCACTCCATGGGAGATTCCTTCGGGTGTCTTTGATGCCCACAGGCCTGGAGAAGAACCTGGAAGAAGCGCAGGCATAGATGACGAAGAAGACTTGCAGAGCAGTGAGACCAGGAGCAGCAGGAGTCTTCCTTGGTGCAGTCTTGGTTCCAGGCAAAGTCCAGCGAAGTCCAGGTGCCCAGACGTTCGACGTTGAAGTGGTTTCAGGTTTTAATCTTGTCCCACGATGAATCTGAAGAGCCACCCACAGGTAAGCCCTTAAGTACCCTAGGGAAAGGGTTGGAACGATTCAAGGATCCCTCCCAGAGGAGGGGCTGGACAGAGGGGACGATACTCCCATGTCCTTTGTCCATTTTCATGTCAGAGCGGGAGACAAGGGCTCCCTGAACTGGCTCAAACTGGAGCATGCAAGGAGGGCACCAAATGTGCCTTTCAAAGCAGTCTGTTGGCGCTGGCAAGCACCCCCACCCCAGCCTAATAATCAATCAATCACGCGTTTGTTAAGCGCTACTACTCACCCGTGAGGGTCTCAAGGCGCTGGGGGAGGGGGGTTTCGCAGGTTCCAGTCCATCAAGGAGGGGGTCTGTTGAAGAGCCAGGTTTTGAGGTTTCTTGTGAAGATGGGGAGAGATGTTGTCTGTCTGAGGTGGAGAGGGAGGGTGTTCCAGGCTCTGGCCGCGAGGAAGGAGAAGGAGTGGCCGCCTGATCTGGTCTTTCTGGTGCGGGGGACCACGGTGTAGGAGAGCTGGGCTGATCGTAGGGTTCTTTGGGGTGCGTGGATTTTGAGTCGGCTGTTCAGGTATGCTGGTCCGGTGTCGTGGAGGGCCTTGTGAGCGTGGGTGAGCATCTTGAAGGTGCCTCTAGCTTCGATGGGGAGCCAGTGGAGTGTGCGCAGGTGCTGGGAGATGTGGCACTGTCTTGGCAGGTTGAGGACCAGTCTTGCGGCGGCGTTCTGGATGTTCTGTAGCTTGCGTGTGAGGTTTTTGTTTATTCCGGCGAAGAGTGCGTTGCCGTAGTCGAGTCTGCTGGTGACCAGGGCGTGAGTGACGGTCTTTCTGTGTTTGAGGGGGATCCATTTGAAGGTCTTGCGTAGGAGGTGGAGGGTGTGGAAGCAGGAGGACGAGACGGCGTTGATCTGGCGGTCCATTTTGAGTTCGGAGTCCAGGATGATTCCCAGGTTGTGTGCGTGGTCCTGCCTGGGAGGTTGCCACACCTCCCTGTGACAGGAAACCTATTGTTCTAACTTCTCCTGCTAGATCTCAGCAGTAGGGGTGTCTGGGGTCGGCAGCAGCAATAGCTTGCTGGCAGGGCCAGGAAGGCTGTTACAGAGAGTTCCGGAGGCTTCCCGGAGGAGCCCCCCAGTGCATGGAATCATACCTCCAACAACAGTAACGATGTTGGGGTATGATTCCAATATGTTTGATACCAAATATATAGTTAGCCATCGCGTAATGACTCATGGCCACTATATGTATCAAAATGGCCGACCACACTTACAAAGCCTGGAGAATCGACTCCGTGGTTTGTAGGGGGTGCCCTGCTCATGCAAGACGCCCTCACACATATGAGCTAGCTCCCTGCCTTCAGGATTGAAAGGCCTGCCTTAGAGGTGACTTATAGTTTTTAAGTGCAGTGACCTCAGATATAAGGAAACCTATATCTGTTGTGAGTGGTGCTGGCACCAACTCACACAGGCTGCAATGGCAGGCCTGTAGTCACAGTTTGAGTGCTCTCTCATGGGTGGCATAATACAAACTGCAGCCCATGGGAGACTCCTGGGGTACCTATGCCCTGGGTGCCTTAGTACCATATACTAGGGACTTACATGGGTACACCAGTAGTCAATTGGGAAGGTACCAAAGTACTTACCACTTTCAAATTTAGAGCAAAAGCACAGTGACTGGGGTCCTGATTAGCAGGATCCCAGTCAGACTTGTCATAAAACAGAATAACACTAACAAAAAGTGGGGGTAACCATGAAAGCAGATCCTACTTTCCTACAGAAAAGCACCCTTATTTTATCTTACATACACTTGCTGCAGTTGATATTGTAAAATGAGCCACTGAGTTATTTGAATTGGTCTTTTTAATTCAGTCTCTTAAGGTTTTAATCTTTGCAATGGTTTTAATTAACCGAGCAATAACAGTAAACTATTCTAAACGATTCTAAAGAGGTGCCTTCGTCTTAGGCGAGAACTGAAGCACCAATTTGAATTAGACATACTTGCTTGCCAAGAATAACTATAACAGGGGGGCATGGCCAACTGCCGGGAGAAATGGCCGCACACTAGCGCGGCTCCGGCATCGACCGGCCTAATCCATTACATATCCTGCAATATATCCGGCACGTTACATCACCCATCGTGAGAGAAAGGTGACGAGCACCGGGAGACCGGACCCTGATGTTTTTGTGCGGCTCCAGGCTGGCGCTCGAGGGATGCGAAGTTGGCGGCCGCCTCCGCCTGAAAAGCAGCGTTGTTGCGTGCGCTGGTAACCCCGCCCACGAGAGGCTGCGACTGGGCCAGCAGCGACAGAGGATCCGGACGTGTGGTTCTCCAGGAGAAGCCTGGACTGAGGCAAACCAGAGATCCTGCAAAGTCGTGTAATCGCAGGGGGTAGCTCACCGGAGGAGAACAGAGCTGTTCCACAGGGCTATGCCTTGGAAGGGTATGTGCTGGCGCAAGACCGAACAGCGGATAAGAGCAGGGACGCACTAACTTAATCTCAAGGCGGCGCACCGTTACACTTTGTCCTGCACCCCGGAGTTTATTATGGGCTGCGCCGCCGTTATGTTTGTGAACCAGCTTTCAAGGGAACTTTAGACGCGCAGGGTGAGGTTGCTGGCAACGGAGGGCGCATAGACGGAGGCTTTGAATGGCCGGGGCCGGGAGGCTTCAGAATTTGAACATTAGGTAATGGCGGCGAGATGGCAGTGTCGGGCCCCCGGCCAACCCAGGCTCTATAACGAAGTGGTGGATGCTGGCACTGCATCCCAGAGGGCAGTAGTGTTGTGGTACGGGGCATGAAGTAGCTCACGCTGCAAGGGCCAAGCTGAATGCGACTTTAATCAGCATCAAGGATAAATTATTCTGCAAGCCACGTGTTTTACGGCCCCTACGTGGGATCCGCTGGGCCGCACTGGGCAGTGTCTTCCTCGCCGCTTATCCGTGTCCTCCCTGGGGCCTCCAAGAGGTCACACTTCTTGGTACTGGCCCTCTTTCATGCCCGTTAAAGTTTCCAGTCACCAGATTGGACAGATGGACTTGGTGGAGTAAAACCAATTCGGAGTTAAAACCAACTCTGTGCACCCTCAGATATCCACATTGTTGGGGCATTAAACAGCAGCACAGTGGCAGACGGTCGGCCCAGGGCCGGTGCCACCGAAACAGGTCCAACGACGTCTACTTACTGTACTTGGCAAGGGGGGAACGCCGATGGACCAAGTGCAACGTATCGTGTTGGGAGCCAAGGAGCGCCCTCCCATATTAAATTAGGTGGCCACACCTGAAAATGGCGACCAGTAAAGGAGGTCGCGGCTCACAACAGCCGAAGATAGACAAATACACCTGCCTCAAGTCACAAGAGGGGGGATCCTTCGGCGCAAGTATGGAGCAGGACAACTGAGTGAGTCCGAAGGATCAGGAACCCCCTACGTTGCAAGATATAATGGCGGCGATTAATGGAGTTCGCACCTCGTTGGAAGGGCGAATAGACTCAGTCACCACGGATATCTCCCTGCTCAGAGCAGACCTTCGCAAAATGGACTCTAGAGTGCAGGAGGTTGAAGACTGCACTAAAGGCCTGGTGGCTGACAAGTCTGAACTGAAGAAACAAGTCTCGGACCTACAAAGCCGCACTCAACTACTTTCATTGCAACTTGATGATTACTAGGGGCGCTCCAGACGGAACAATGTTCGCATCTTAGGAGTGCAGGAATGATCGGAAGGCCCATCCACAGACCTGTTTGTTGAAGATTTAATATTGAACCACCTACAACCCAAGCACCTCTCAAATTATTTCACTATCGAGCGTGCCCATCGCATACCGGGTGGTAGACCCAAACGAAGGGCTCCACCCGACCCATTCTTGCAAGGGTGTTTAACTTTTGCGACCAAGACGTTATTCTTCAAACTGCTCGAAATGCACCCCCTCTTAAATATGAGAATAGCACCATATCTTTTTTCCCGGATTTTACGGCTAAAGTGCAGAAGCAGAGACGCTCCTTCTTGGAAGTCAAAAAAGCTCTTAGGACACAGGGGGTCAAATACGCCATGCTCTTCTCGGGGGAAAACTGTTTTTTTGTCGATCCGGGGGAGGCCCAAGACTGGCTGGATGGCTGGTGACGAGTTGGACCTAAAAGAAGTTTTGATCGTCAGGAGCGACGCGGGATCAAGCAGCAACAACGGCAAGACTCCATCCAAGATGACGGGGACCAACAAGTCGAAGGAGAGTCCTGATTGACCCAGCGGCCAATAATGAGACGGATACCATGATTACCTAGGTGTAGGGGTGTGCTAACAATTGGACTACTTAGACTGAAATGGGATAATTGTGCCCGGAGTAAAGGGATGAAAGGGGTGTCAGTTGAAGAAGGACGATAATCACGACCAAGAATCTACCCCCTCCCCCCCACATGAACCAATGGTGATCATATCGCAACAGAACCTGAGAAAGACTCCTGATGCAGACTCTGTAGATGAGTATATTATCAGTATATGTGATGTCATACGTGCATAAGATGATGGAGCCGGTCAGGCCGCGCTCCCCTAAGAAAGGTTTTAAGGGTATGGGTATACAGGCACTCTGCAAAGTTGGGGGGTGGGCAGTTTGGAGTACAGGCAGGGAGGGGGGAGGGTTTGGGGTGGTCCCTTTGGGATTGTTATGGTACAGTTTATCGTTTACTATGTTTCCTTCTGCTATTTGTTGACAGTGCATGGGAAAAATGTGACTCACTAGCCGACAGCCCGACGTTACAACAACTGGACAGCTGGCCGTCCTATCGTCATACACATTCGGAAAAGGGGGGAAGGGGGTTCTGTGGCGGCAATCCTCAGAGGAATCCACGATGTGGACCACACTATTCACATGACCAGTAACTTGGGGGAGAGTTTGCGTTTGACCCGTATCAAACTTCTTTCCTGGAATGTTAATGGATTGGGGGATAGGATAAAGAGAGGAATTGTATTGCAATATGTAAAGAGACAGGCCCCTGATGTGGTGCTTCTACAGGAGACGCACATACAAGGAACTTCATATTGTGCTTTGAATAGATGGGAGTATAAATTGGTGGCCCAGGCAGGATATACGAGAGGATCGAGAGGGATAGGGATCCTTCTCCGTAATTCTTTCCCCTTCAGGGTGCAAGCAGTGACACATGATACAATGGGTAGATTTGTCACCCTAACGGGCACTTGGGAGGGCAGGTTACTCAATATTGCTTCCCTTTATGTCCCGCCCCGATTACATTCCTCAGCCCTGGCTGATCTGGGATCACACCTGCTTAAACTTCCTGAGGGAGAGTTGTTGATTGGGGGAGACTGTAATGCGGCTCTGAACGGTGACTTAGATAGATGCCCCCCGAGGCAGGAAGAGGTGGCTGGGAAGACGTTAGGGGAGTTCCTAAAGGCGTTGGGGCTCCTTGATATATGGAGAGCGTATAACCCTTCATCCCTTCAATATACTTTCCATTCGGGGGTGCATGGAAGTCTGTCTAGAATAGATTATATTTTTGGAAGAGCCGAACAGCTCGCTATGTTCAGAGAGGTGAAACATCTTCCTAGGGGTATTTCCGATCACTCACCGGTCACGATCACATATGGGGGTAACCCCTCGCCTAAGAGACACGAGATGATACTTGACCCCTGGTATTTGCGGGTACCAGTTATACGGGAGGGGCTCATTGAGGCCACTGAGCATTACTTTAATGAAAATGAGGGGTTAGTGGATTCAGCCTCCACACTTTGGGAGGCGTACAAAACAGTGATTAGAGGGCAGGGTGCATCGGTGATTGCTGGATACAAGAAAGAAAAACGTAAGCAGATACGAAAGATTGAGGAAGAGATCTCCCAATTGGAACGCGAGTTGGAAAGTCGTTCAGCCCCTGACATAAAACATAGATTGCTCCTAAAACAAAAAGACTATAGGGAGTTTGCAGAAGAGGCAGCTAGGACCCACTTCCGGGCATCACAATGTAGGGTGTATGAAATTGGGGACAAGGCGAGCAAGCTATTGGTATAATTGGATAAACGGGAGCAGGCTTCCAGATGGGTATTTGAAATAGTGACTAAAGAAGGGGTTCGACTCAATGATAGGACTAGTATAGCTGAGGCCTTTGCTAAGCATCTAAAATTGATATATGAGTCAGCGGGTACGTCTAACTATGAAGAAGCACGGGAGCTACTGGCTACCCTTAAGCTCCCGGTGCTGGATGACTCTGAGATAGAAGAGATAGAGTTAGATCTTACAAAGGAGGAAGTGATAAAGGCAATCGGAGCATTACAATCGGGTAAAGCAATGGGTCCGAGTGGTCTTCCCATTGAACTATTTAAGACGAATGCATCTACTATTGCCCCCCACCTGATAGGCATGTATGAGGAATGTGTATATAAGGGGATTCTCCCAGAGACGCAAAGATTGGCCAATGTGGCAGTGATTCATAAGCAGGGAAAACCTGCTGAGCAATGCGGCTCTTACTGGCCAATATCATTGCTTAATCCGGAGGTGAAAATACTGGCAAAACTCTTGGCCACAAGGCTGTCACCATTACTCCACAAATTGATTCATCCGGACCAGTCCGGTTTCATGCCTGGCAGGAACACAGCACTGAATTTGAGGCGTCTCAATGGGGTGTTGGGTAGGGCTGGTACTATAGGGAAGGAGGCAGTCATCATGTCTCTCGACGCCAAAATGGCATCTGACATGATTGAATGGCCCTATCTATTTGCGACACTCGAACATTATGGCTTTGGACTGTGGTTCTTGGCATGGGTGCGCCTCCTTTATTCGGAACCCCTAGCAAGAGTCACAGTAAATGGGGCCTGGTCGGCTATTTTCACCCTACAAAAGGGGACGAGACAGGGCGGCCCACTTTCCCCGTTGATATTTGCTTTGGTCCTGGAACCCTTGGCAATTTGGATTAGGGGCGATCCCCTCATACAGGGACTGAATTGGACACCGGATTGAGAGGATAGACTCTCCCTCTACGCAGACGATATTTTACTCTATTTGGCCAAGCCCCGCAGCTCTATTTATAGAATTCTACATATATTTGCCCTCTTCCGAAAATATTCTGGATACTCCATAAATTGGGATAAATCACTCATATACATACTCGCGGGAAAAGGTTTTGTTCCTCCCACGAATTGTGAAGCCAGAGTGGTCAATGACGGCTTTTGATAATTGGGGATTTTTGTCACGCCTGACCCAGTAGCGTTTTATGACCACAACTTGGCCCCTCCGCTTCGTCGCCTACGAGACGATGTGAAGCATTGGAAAACCATGCCACTATCGTTGCTGGGAAGAGCTGCACTACATAAAATGATGGCCCTGCCCAGATTCGTTTATGCTCTACAAAATACACCGTACCTTGTCTCAAATCAATACTTTCAGGCTGTGGACTCAGAGGTCCGGTCCCTTCTTTGGAATAACGGCCCTCCTCGCATCTCATTGCCAAAACTTACGAAGAGCTGGTTCGATGGGGGAATTGCCCTTCCTGCACTCAAAAGTTATTATTGGGCCTCTCAGCTGGTGGTCACGGATCATTGGGTACACTGGCCGGTAACTGATCCCGCATATAGGATGGATAGATATAACATGACGCCAGGGTCATATCAAAGGGCATTATATGGAGGAAAGACACATAGCCCAAGGTATATTCCAACGGCGACGACTGTCACGCTCTGGCAGGCGGCCACGTCCGCATTGGGATGGAAAAATAAGATTACGCAGGCCACCCCCTTCTGGAGACGGGTCAACTGGGGCTTCTGGCAAAATGTGCTGGATTTGACAAATGGGATTTGATTGGGCTCTCAAGGGTTGGAGACGTCTGGGCAGGAAGTAAGGTAGTATCCTTTAGTACCCTTCAAAGAGATTATGAGTTGAGTGTGGGGGAAACCTTTAGATACTTACAGGTCAGAAATGAGTTGCACAGGGCTATTCCCAAGGATACAGACCTATCAGCCGCCTTGCCATTGGAGGATAGACTCCTTGATGACTAGCTCAAAGGCAAAGCAATCTCCTTGACTTACAGGAAGATATTAAATAATACCCCAGATGCATTGGAGAAAACCCGAGCCATTTGGGTGGAGGATGTGGGTGACTTAGATGATGATGAATGGCGGGAGGCACTGGCACCCCCACGGGAGGTGGCTATTCGTTCTAGGTTCAAATTAATACAGATTAAACTTTTGCATCGAGTATATCATACCAGTGTGAGGTTGTTCAAAATGGGTACATTGAGCTCCCCTTTGTGCCCTAGAGGCTGTGGCCAGGAAGGGACGTATCTACACCAGTGGTGGGACTGCCCAATAGTACATTTATAAAGGAGGAAGGTGACAACCAAAATGTGGGAGATTTGTGGGAAGTCGATGGAAGTCACTCCCCGGCTATGTCTTCTTAACATATGGGATGCCACTGATTTGACGGCGAAAGAAAGAACGTGGGTAACCTTGGGAAATGTGGTCGCTAAACGTAATATTGCGAGAACTTGTAAAGGAGCTACGGCGCCCAAATTCTGCGATTGGGTGACTGATATGGATTGGTGCATGCAGATGGAGAGGGTAATATATGAGGCGAGAGGGTGCCCACAAAAATGGACAAAGATCTGGGGGGCTTGGAACAAATACAGAGGGATGTTGTGTGCACCATTGAAACCGCCCCCCCCCCCCCATACTGGAGTGACGGCTACCTTGACGCTGTGTGGTCATAAATATAATTGTAGAAGCTGCACGATGTGGAATATGTTGGTCTGTAAGCACGAGAAGATTGTATATAAGCCATGCACTGTATTATTTTATTATTCAATGCTAATAACTTGTTTTTCTTCATTAATAAAAAGATTTTTTTTTAAAAAGAATAACTATAACAGAGGTTTGTTGGCTTGAGTAGAGAAAATTTAACTGTCTAAAAAAAGTTTCCAAACTAAAGAATGTTTGTGAATGCCCACACATTTCTCGAGATTGTGGGCATTCACAAACTCCAACCCAACCAGCTTCCTGCCTGGAAATGGTAGAGGATTAACTCTTGCAAAGAGCTGAAGTATCTGTCCTTCAACTATGGGAAGGGGTAGAGGAAGGAGAGTCTCCAGGGGAAAAATGTTTTCTCCATGGGTAAAAAATTAAAATTAAAATTGCGCAACGGATCATCAGTCTGCATTCCTCCAGAGCGGAAATGTACTATATGTACACTTCTGCATTGGCAAGATGGAGGAGCTGGGTTACAAGTCACATGACATTCCAAGAACTAAGCCTGGAAACCCCCACCACGCACAGCTTTCAATGAATACTACTGGGAGTGAATTCAGAAAAGTGGCAAACTACTTTTATTTTGAATCAGGCACTTTGTGTGTAGTGAATCCAGGCTACACATCAAATGTGACAGACTGTGAGGAGAGACATGGGGAATTCTTGAAGAATTCCCACAGGAGGGTGCTGCTTTGTCATTGAAAGAAGCAGGTGTAAACTGCAAAGGTTTATTGAGATACTCATATGCTTCAAGTTGCATTCACGTATACCCCTAAATCGCTTGTCTCAAGCTCAGGCCACAAGGTGGTGGGGATGCAAGCACAGCCTGACCACTTTACTGCGTCATCACATTTAACATCAATAATTTCTCTTTTTCCGGCTTTTAACATTTTGAGGCTGAGGCTCCTCTTTGAGGAGAAACAAACTGTATATAGATTCCTGCTGTAACAAGCAAGAACATAAGCATAAATGTAAAGCAACGGAGCTTACCTGTTCTGGGAAGACGCCCTTTTCAACCATCCCCATTCCTTGTAATTGAAGCTGTTTGCGAAAATAAAACCACATGGAAATTAGACAAAATAGTACACCTGCAGCTCAATGTACACAACAGGAGGGCTTGATATTGACGAGGTAGCATTAGTGCATGTTCCATTTTAAGTGATTGTTAGAAGAAACCTGGGAAGATTTTAAAAAAAGTTTCAGCCTTTGCAGAAAATTAAATAAGTGCATAATTTCTCATGACAGTGGCAGCAAGAAGAGAAATAACCTGCAATAACATAAGACAGCTTGTTTTGCTATAACTTAATTCAATGCTCACGAGAATGGAAGTCCCAAATTTAACAGATGCTAGGCCATCTTCTGCGACCCAATGCAATACAAAAATGCTTTATTAGCAAGACAATTTGAGTAAAGAATTGCTATAGTAGCTTTCTGTGTTACATAACATGATTCCTACATAAGAGCGTTTCCTGTGAAGTTCCGTTTTTTCTGTATGGTGTGTGCCTTGTTTTATTACTTTCCCAAGTGATAGTTCCAGCTAAGCCTTTTCGTTCTTTCAGGAAAGGAAAGTTACTTGTAATTCTCCTTCTCCATCAGGGAGATCTTCACTCGATTCAAGAACACTGAATAATTCAGGAATGTGCAGGATCCTGAACCTTTAGAAAAGAACAACCTTCTGTAGTTCATACATTTATTATATAAATATATATTTATAGTTCTAACAAATGTCTGTTTTCATTTATGAATGAAAATTATGGAATACTCCATTGCTAGTTACGCTTTGTTATGAAAAGGACCCTGGGCCCTTGGGCCTTGGCCACTGTGCAGGGGTTCTGTAGAGAGCAACAGCAATAGACTACTTCTCCGAGATCGGAGAACCCTACAGCCTTTGAATGTGGCTAACCCTCTGGTTGATTCTGGCGGCCTGCCAAACCACTAGAGGAGTATAAGTGCTGGACCCCTCAGCCAGTACTTTCTTCAGCATCATCGACTCCCCACCATTGAAGAGAGACCACTGGAAGACCGGAACTAGAATATTTGTTGGATTGGTATCATCCCTCTGGTCTATGCCTGACAAACCACTTAGCTATGAACAGAAGGAAGGCCTGCCAGGCTGTTGAGGAGCTGGGCAATGTCTACCAGATGGAAAGACCAGATCCCCAGGAAGATCATCACCCATCCCTTATGACTAGAAGGGCCTACATGTGAACAGCTTGAAAGGTGTAACCTGCCCAAGAGTTAGCCCCATTCCAACTGCTAAGGGGTAGCAAGACGGACATCCAGATCAAGGAGCTGAACAGAGATTGGGAAGCATTGGGACTACATTGCCTCCAACCCATGAGATACCTGTAGGGTTCCTACATTCACCTTTCTTCACCACTAGAGGGGCCAAGAAACATACAATCATCCTGCAGACATGGGGCAGTGGAAGTCATCCTAAATCTAGAACAACTGGAACCATATGAATGATTGTTCTAGCCTAGATCCATAGCCAAAGGATACTTGTGTTACCATGGCCTGCTTAGCTACCCTCAGTCCACATGTAGCCACTGCTACTGAAAAAACGCTGCTGCTATCTGTAGATTTCAAGAACAGCTACTTGAACTTTAAAGCATCCTTTACAAATACATATGAGTGTGAAACATTATACCCCGGTAGTACCGATCTGCGTACGTATAAATGCTTTTTTAAATGGCCCCTTTTACATAAGTTTGCATCCAAATTTACCTCACTTACATCTGCCAGGAATTCTCTATGGGATTCCTGCCAGGTGTAAACCCATTTACAAGTGTGGGGAGTTCTCTGTCACAAACGTGGAATTTTCTACATCCGTAAATCCCTCCAAAGGGGGGGAATGCAGGAGTGCCTGGCCATTCTAAGGCATGGTTAGCCTTTGACTAGGACTATAAAGTCAATCCACTCCGGGGCCCCCACTGATCCCTGTCCCCACCACATCTACCACAGAGCAGCAGACATCATCGCCCCTGAGCTTCGATGAATCATCAACCGCTCCTTCGAGACCGCCTCTTTCCCTGACGACTGGAAACATGCCGATATCAACCCTCTCCTGGAAAAACCCTCGGCGGACCCCACCGACCTCAAGAACTACAGACCGATCTCCTTACACCCGTACCCGGCGAAAGTCATGGAAAAAGCCGTCAACAGTCAACTCGCCTCCTTCATAGAAGAAAACAACATCATCGACTCCTCCCAATCAGGCTTCAGGAAGAATCACCGCACCGAACCCCCCCTTCTCACCGCGACAGACGACATCCACTCCCTCCTCAACAGAGGAGACTGTGGCCCTCATACTCCTGGACCTCTCTGCAGCCTTCGACACAATCTCAACCCTCACCCTAGCCCACAGACTCCACAACGCAGGAATCCGGAACAAGGCCCTCAACTGGATCCGCTCATTCCTCTCCGGCAGAACGCAGCGGATCAGACTCCCTCCTTTCCTCTCGGAACCCTCGGCGACCACCTGCGGAGTCCCGCAAGGATCCTCCATCAGCCCCACACTGTTCAACATCTACATGGCCCCGCTCGCATCCATCGCCAGATCATACGGAGTCAACATCGTATCGTATGCCGACGACACCCAACTCATCCTCTCCCTATCCAACAAACCCAAACACAACTTTCAAGAAGAAATGAAAGCAGTCGCCAGGTGGATGAAGAACAGCTGCCTACAACTCAACACAGACAAAACAGAAGGTGTCATCATGGGCCCACACTCCGACGCCTGTAACGACACCTGGTGGCCCCTCCGCCCTCGGAAGCCTCCCTTTCCCCACGAACCACGCACGCAACCTCAGAATCGTTCTGAACTCAAAATGGACCGCCAGATCAACGCTGTCACCTCTTCTTGCTACCACTCCCTCTGCCTCCTCCGAAAGACGTTCAACTGGATTCCCCTAGAACACAGAAAAAACGTCACCCACGCCCTCATCATCAGCAGACTGGGCTACGGCAACGCTCTCTACGCCGGGACCAACAAGAACCTCTCACCCACAAACTCCAGAACGTCCAGAGCACCGTCGCCAGACTAGTCCTCAACCTACCGTGCCACTGCCACATCAGCCAACACCTACGGACACTACACTGGCTCCCTGTCGAGAACAGAATCACCTTCAAGCTCCTCACCCACGCACACAAAGCCCTCCACAAAACCGGACCAGCCTACATGAACCACTGCCTCTCATTCCACGCACCCCAAAAATCCCTCCGCTCTGCCCAGCTCTCCCTGGCGACAGTTCCCTGCATCAAGAAGATCAGAACAGGAGGACCTCCTTCTCCTACCTCGCGGCCAAGGCATGGAACACCCTCTCTCTCCACCTCCGACAGACACCTTCACTCGCCAAGTTCCTGAAGGGCCTAAGGACCTGGCTGTTTGACGAAGCACCGTAACTTCTGGAGCTGCGCTCCACCCCCCCACCCCAAGTTGCGCTTTACAAACGCGTTGATTGATTGATTGATTGATTTTGAATGTTTTGAATTCCCACAAAGGATTTTATGGTTGTCGGCTTTCACAAACTCCTATCATTTCCTTTTCCAGCATTCATATGGTCTGATTTTTCCTCTAGCACAGTCCCAGACTAAATATATTTTCTAGTATGGCAAGGAGAATTAAACACCACCATATTTTGCGGGGATGCAGGGGAAGACATTTATCAACAGGAAAAAATATTTCCCCAAGGAGAAAAAAAAAATGCATTTACACAGGGAATCCAAGTCATACTGTGCAGAGTTGGGCACTATGGAGCATTCCATGCAGCTGGAATGGGATTCGGATTCGAAAATGAAATGACTTTTCAGGAACCTGCCAAAAAACCTGCACTTAGCACAGGTTTGCTTGTGGATTTCCGGACATGTTTGTGAATTAAAAAGAGTAGTAAATCTACACTAAGACATGTATATATTCACGAGTGTAGATTTTCTACTTGTTTTGTGAATCAGCCGCCATATTTTTTGATAAGCATTACTTCTAGAGGCACGATATTCACAATGTGCATTACAGTTGTGACTCAGTGTTTCAGAAATAGTCAATTTCAGAAATGACACAAACTACTCACTAAATAATTGGATTGGGATTATTAATGTTTCTGGGGCGCTTAAGGGCATTGTGAAGTAGAAAATGATTTTTTAAGGTCACTACCAAAGTAGGGCCTGATTTAGAGTTTGGTGCAGAGGGTACTGTGACGCAAATGCAATAGAGTACCGAGTATGGCAAACCATTAGTCCGAGCGCCTCATCTAGAGACGAGCAGATCTTAAGTTTTCTATCAACGTTGCCCCTAAATTCCTGCTCTGCCTCCACAGGTGTGCATGTCATTTGCTCATTGCTGTGGTAATTGAGGAGGGAAATACCTTAGGTCGAGAAGTCTCTGCAAGAAAAAGTGAAAAGTTTAAGATAATTGTTTCCAGAATTCATCGTCCCCAGAAATCCTCAAAACACAATCAGCATTGAAAAAGCATCGACATGAAACAGTGCTGACTTCAGACCCAATCAGCCATCAACAGTCTTATTGAGAGGTTGCTCTAATACAGGATGGGAATTGGACTTAGGTGCTCTGATATCTTCTTTGCACTCAGCTTGGAAAAGTAGGACCTTGCACTGAACTCTCAGTTGCAAATTCAGATTCAGGGTCATCTAAGATCTCAGCTGGTACCAATCAGCCCTCTCCACGGTACTATTTTTTTTGCACTCCCACTTGCTGCCCAACTATGACACGGAGGATTTCACAGAAGAAACACCTGGTTTATCCACTCAGTCAGATCTCTGAGTAGCTGGATCCTAATCTGCCTCAGCCATCTCAGCTGACGTCTGAGACAGGTGTGTGCCTGGATACCATGTTGTCCCGTCCCCAGCTTTTACTCTTTCTTGAACATTTTCAGCACAAAGCTAAAGGATAGAGAGTCTAGTCTTGTACGTTTACACTTAGCTTTCAGCCCTTGGTACAGCTGTTGACCGCTGTACAGTTGCTGACACATGATGATCATCCCAGACTCCGCCTCTCCCTATCTCTTTCAGCACTACCAATCATGTTCCATCTGCAAGCTCTAGATCCAGATGCCAAAGCAAGAGCATGAGGGGAGCTCAATGACCCTACAGAACATTCCCCATGCCTACTCCCCAGAATAGGACTCCTTCAGAGGACCTCAAAACCTATCCAAACACAGAACGTGACACTGTTACCAGGGACCATTAGTACCTTGCATCCAATTAAGTTATATTATTTGATGCTTTCCTAAACACTGGAGACACTGCCATTTGAAACACTGGTCTTCCTACTGGAGAAACACATCATCAACATGGACTTCCCCACCAGACCCAGGTCCTCAAGCAGGCTCATGTGGTCTGGTGGATGTCAAACTCTGAGACAGTAATATTATTTACTGGGACAAAACGTAACAGACACCTAAGGCTAGTCCAAGTCTTTGTCTTGGGGAATCACTTGATCTCTCTGTCATGGTGATTACACTAGGGCTCCCCTCAAGGGAAAACCTGCAAAACCTGCTTCTTCCCACACAGACAAAGAAATAAAATGTCTAATATCTTAGAGGACCAGTATGGTGGCACTACCTTTGGCAGCCAATCATGGCTGGCAGTGGCAGTTGGTGACCCACAAAAAAGGTGGGCCGGCACAAATAAAATAAAAAAACATATAAAATAAACATTTACATTTAAAAATGAAAAAAGAAAAATTCACTTATCATCTTAGTCTGCTGCACGTCCTCAGTGTTCTCCTGCCCCAGCTCCAGACTCCTCGAGTGCGAGGTCCCACAGCTCCTTATCCAATCCAGACACTGTTCCCATGCTGCATGAGAGAAGCGTCTGGATTGGCTGGAACAGGCTGCATCAGTGCTCCGACGAGCACTGAAGGCCTGTGCCTGCTCTCCATCCCGGCTGTCTGAGACAGCCGGGTTGGAGAGTTTGAATTGTGCATGTCGGTTTGGCCGTAGCAAGGTAACAAACCAACATGCACAATTCATACTGAAGGGGGAACTTGTCATTGCTGCCAATCGGCAGCAATGACGCACTGGCCCTGTCCTGCCCTCTCCGTTCGGTAAAAAGCCAGAAAAATAAAATGGTAATAAAAACCTTTTATTACAATTTTATTTTTTCAGCTTTCTGCAGCAGTGGGGGGTGGAGAGGCGGCGCTTCCATGGAGGAACCGCAGCTGATGGCTGGTTAAGATGGAGGGGCATTATGATTCACTCAAGCCGTCACCTCTCACAAGTCTGGGCCATTCCCCAATATACATATATATATATATATATATATATATATATATATATATATATATATATATATATATATATATATATCTCAGACCATCAATTGATTCCACACACAGCGCGCAACTCGGCCGGTGCTTATGTACGAGGCGGAATCAAGCCTCGAATCCTATTTACCACCAACAAAAGATTCCTACAAATATTTCTGAGATGGGCATAGTGGCATACAACCTTTGAACCAAGATTACAACATCAGGATGAGATAAACCTCCTGTAAGTGGGACATCCATATCTTCTTCATTATTCAATAGCCTTGAAAGCCTCAAAATCGTTAATAAAGTTCCGAAAATAAACATGTGCAGCTGAATCTATAACCCTGTATTACAACTATTTAACATGGGCATGCACCTAGATATCCACTGGTGGTTAATGTATCGTCAACAGCAGCTTTGGCCTTTCTGACAGATTTTTTAGAACATGGTTTGGCTTTTAATATGCAAGCTACTTTCAAACATACCTCTGCAACCCACATCAACATTGCTTAATATGGAGAAATTCTTCCACCCCAAAATTTAGTGATTTTAATTTTAAACGGTGCACCATGTAACTTATAAACAGCACAATTACACTTCTCTCCAGGGTTTACTCTGTCTTTATGCTGTCTACCCAAACACATAAACACCGTAACTCTATGCTGCAAATGACTATGGTGTTATCACCGATGTCATCAGTTATGTCAACAGTGATGTCACTTAACATGTCATGAGGTGATGTAATATGACAGGTCATCAGCAGTGTATGATGGAGACACAATTTATAGTTAGCTCAGTAAACATTTAGGGGCCGATTACCATGGAGGTCGGAGAGCCTCCGACCTTCGGTTGGAGGTTTTTCGACCCCCATCGTCGGTTTCAATTCCAACCGCCTGATTATGTATCACCCGGTCGGAATTGAAACCAGCCGGTCATTCCGGCTGGATTCTGATGTGCTCAAGGATCTCTTCGGCCAATCGGAACCAGCTCATAATCCCAAAGGGCGGACCTTTCTGCCCTTGGGATTATGATGGATGGTTTCCGACATGGTTTCCATGCCAGCCTGTCCGACATGGAAACCATGTCGGAAAGCGCATTTGGGGGCCCCCAGCAGGGTCCCCTTGTGTGTGCGGCCTCCGTTTGGGGGCCGAGGGGGCACCTATGGTGCCCCCCTGTTGATCCCTGCACCCCGTGGCAGGCACCTTGAGGTCGCATCCTACTGTTCGGTCGCATCTTAATTAAGTGGTCGGGACCGCCAACCGGAGGTCGGTCGGTCTCAGGACCGAGACAGTGTTGGGCGGACTTAAGTCCGCCCAACATTGTAATTAGGCCCTAACTTGTGAATTTCAGAGATTTGTTTTAGAATTAGTGTTTACCTTATTTCAACGACTAACTATAAAGTCACATTAACCTTTGTTTTGTCAATGAATAGTTTTTTTTAACTAATTTCTATGGTTTTTGGAAGCTAAGATCTTATTAGCATACCTAACAGTAATGTCACTTTTACCTTTGTTTTTTTCTGTGAAATATATATATGAAATACATATATGTCTACCAAAATGGTAGTATATTTTAAAATTAGGGAACTGTTAAGTGACCAAGATGGATGGGCTGAATAAACCGATGTGGAAAGGCGATGCTGTACTCATGGAGGCGTCTCTCTATCGAACTATTTTAGCCCCTTTAAAATACATTATGCCTCAAATTACAAAGAACTCACACTTCCCCTCACATTTTTAAATCACCCAGGAATAATTTTAATTATGTCGGAGTAATTGGAGAAGTTTCAGTAATTCTATGTGTTGGAAAGTGGGTTATTAGTAGTGGTAAATATGTATCTATCACTGGCAATAAGGCCACTAACATGGTCTAGGGCTCAGTATAGGTCTCAATAAATTATTCCCATGCTCAACCCTGGGGAGCTTGGCTGCGAGCAGGCAGGCTTAACTTAGGAGACAGGTATGTAAATCATTTAAAAATACCAATTCAGTCAATAATTAAGACACAACACACAATAAACATCCCAAATAGGAAATATTTTTATCTTTAAAATGACACCAAAACGACAAAAATCCAATGTAGGGAACCCGAGATATGAAGTTTTAAAGAATAAACACTTTCTAGCACTTAGAAACCTTATGGAGCTTTTTTCAAAGTTGCTCCAAACGTCTGGAACTTCTCCCTGAAGTTCCTCTTGAGGGTCCAAAGGGTCCAAAACACAATCCAAGGGTCTGGAAGATCCAAGTTAGTCCTTTAAAGTTTGGGACCATAATTCCCACAATGCACCTGGCCAAAACTCTTAAAAGTCCACTGGATGCACTCCAGGCAGTAGACTTTTGGTGGAGTTGATGCAGGTGAGCTCTGTTAACCTGTAGCTTGCAGGGAGTCTACTCTTTAATCCTTTTGAAGTAAGGTACCTTGACAGGGCTGAAGTTCCAGATTGTGCAGCAGACGCAGTCAATCAGAATGCAGGGCCTGGTAGTGCAAATCAAGTTTCCAGCATGGCAATCCTTCTTCTTCTCTCAGTTTCAAGCAGCAGATCTGAGAGGCTCTGCACCTCTCACATATTTATTCAGTGCTCTCTCGGGTCAAGCAGGAGAGCACTCCTGTCCAATGGGGTGCAAGTAAACACCCCAGAGCATGACCACTTCCTTCAAAGAGTGGCATAATCTTCTCCCGGAAAGCACTATTCCTCCAAAATTCAACATGGCTGAAATCTCAGCAGAGCATGAAGAGCTAACTAAACCAACTCTCAGTATGGCTCATTTCCATAGCTCTCCACCCCCTAACATCTGCAGATTCTTTCCTTAAGTCTCCCATATGCCTGGGTCAGAGGGGATGGAGGTAGTTGGACCTGGCATTACCTGGCTGTCCTATTCCTCCTTTGAAGCTTCATGCTTTACAACCCTTCCCCCCTGCTCTGGCATTCCTATGTAGCAGAGCTCTCTCCAGCAGATAGCCTCTCCCTGGGTGAGCCACTTATTATTTCATCAAAGCAGCCTGGCTAATTCTGTTAACTCTGACTTATCAGGGAAGACTGCAGGAAGGCTGAATTTTGGCTTAACAGACAAGAAAAGTCTTATAACTTATTTTCTGTACAATTTAGGATAAATTCAACAATAGCATATTGTTGGATTTATCAATAACATTCTCCTAAGTCCTTGAATGACATTAATTCAATTCCTAGCGATATTTATGTGTTCATAAACTATTGCAATGTTATCCTATGGAGCTAGGTATCTACAATGGGGAAACTGAAATGTGCAATTTCTTTACCACCAGGGCATATAAAACATCTTTTATAAGGGCCCTGCTTAAAGTTACATGATCCCCACCGCATGGACACCTAGGAGAGACCCTCGGGGTCCTGAATATTTAAAAATAGTATAGATCCTTACTCCACAGTACTCATAGCACCAAAGTCGATTTTGGGAGGCACTTTACTACAATGGGGGAAGCGAAACGTACAATTTCTCTATCCACAGGGCATATAAAACATCTTTTACAAGGACCCTGCTCATGATTACATGACCCCCACCCCTGGGACACCTAGGGAAGACCCTGGGGTACTGAACATGCAAATATATTGTAGAGTATCACTTTTTAAGTGACCCTACCACCAAAGTCGAGTTTGCAGTTAATTTACTTTCAAAACAGTGCTGCAAGGCAGGGCTGCTTTTAAAACAACCTCAGGCACACAGCAGTGCACACAATCAAGTGCAGAAAGGGCTGCTGGCCTCTAAACCGCCATGCCCTATTATATACTAGGGACTTATAGATAGTTTTAACTCCCTGCCCTATTATCTACTAGGGACTTATAGGGTAGGTCATGCCAATGGTAAGTGTATCCTAATACATAGTGTATCCTAATGCATGTGTGTGTTTTCACTGTTTTCAACATAGCACTGGCCCTGGGCCTGGTTAGACAGAGCCCAGGGACAGTCAGGGTCAGTTACCACCAGTACCAGTCAGCAAAAAATGGGGGTGCACAAGGCACACAGGATGACTTTGCAACACCATGTTACTCTTTGACACAGAATTACCAATAACACCTCCAAGACAGCCATGTTGAGGATGAGGACAGGAACAACAACACTATCAGGAAGCAACATGTAACTGGTCAATATGTCTCACATGTTCACCCAATGCTGCCCCTCACTATCTAAAAGGTAGGACGGATAATCCCATTCGAGAACACCAGAGTCACATACATCAACTCCCCCATGTGGACAAAAAAGCAAAAGAAAGGAAAGGAAAAGAAACAAGAAGAAAGGAAAGGAAACAAGAAGAGAAAAAAAGAAGGGGGATGATGGTGGGGGCCTCTTCGACCTCCCTCTATGTTTCTCTTAAGTGCAAGAAGAGGCCCAACACATGATCAAATAGGGACATTTGGCCTTGGAGTATACACACGTGCCTTTCATAGGTAGCCAAGCGATAAAGTTTGCTCAGCCATTACTTTGTTAAACTTGTTTTTATTAACATTTCATACTTTACATGTCATACATAGCAATACATGCAATCGTTGTCTTCACTTCTATCCATTGTGTAGCCATTTCGTAGTACAGAGTCTAACGTTAAAGCGGAAGAATCTTCTCTGTGAATGCTAAGGCGTGTATTGCCTGAGTTACACAACTTATTTCAAACTTTTCCCCAAAGACTATTCCCCCCAACCCCCCCGGATTCTCTCGTATATCGTGAGGTCCTTTCTCTTTAGGGAATTGTCATTATAACGGTCCAGTGAATTTACCAGTAAAGAGGGGCAACGGTGAGAGATCCAGGGTTAAAACATAAAGGAAAGATAGAGAAAGCAGGAAAAAAAAGAAAAGAAAAGAAAAGTGTAAAATAATATAGCCTAGTTGAGATCCCGGGTGACATCGATATGTGTTTTCTGTCATGATAGGAGCTCTAGCAGGAGGGGCTGCCCTGACTCTTGAGGGCAGGTGGTTAGCGGGAGCCCTTTGGATAGGTAGCTGACAAGTGGGCCCCAGGTATATTCAAAGTTTTTGTATTCATCCCTGAAAATATCACTCATGCGTTCCATTGTGAGTGCCTGCCATAAGGGTGCGTGCCATTGAGTCCTGGCTGGTGCCTCTTTCTTCTTCTAGGCAGCAGCTATTGCCTTCTTGGCTGCCTCCAAGCAAAGCCACAGTATGGCTTGATCAGCTGTCGTCTGATATTTCAGGCTGGAGTCTCTGAGATCCAGGAGTGCAAAATCTGGAGTTTCTGGGATCGGGTATCCCGGGATCTCTTTGATTTGGGCCAGAATTTCCGTCCAGAAAATCCGAATTGTTGGGCAATCCCACAATATATGGCGGAAATCCCCTAGTAAGCCACAGCCCCGCCAACATAGGTCTGAGGTATTCGGGAATATCTTTGTTAGTTTGGTGGGGTATAAGTACCAGTCATAGAGTATCTTGTAGTGTGCCTCTCGTTGCCCTAGAGAGTGGTTGTATCGCCTGATGTCCCTCCATAAACCCTTCCATTGCGGCTCTGTAATGTTGTGACCTAACATATGTTCCCAAAATTTGAGATGTCGTGGAGGTCTGGTTGGTATTGTCTTTAACAGCAGTGAGTAGACAAATGAGATAGCCCCTTTTACTGTCCCTGCCCCCTTTACATACCTTTCTATTGCTGTGAGTTCCCTCGTGGCTCTTTCTCTGATGTCTGGTTGTAGGGCCCAGTGTTGCAACTGCAGATAGTCGAAATAATCTGTGTGTGGGAGGTTAAAGTTTCTTTGACAGTTTTCAAAGGTCAGTATGTCCAAGTTATGGAAAATATCCGCTAGGGTGAGGCATCCCCCTTCTTTCCAGACATCGAAGGGCCCTGGTTGTAGCACGGGAGGGAACGCCGGGTTGTGATGTATGGAGGTGAATGGCGAGGGGAATGTTGTCCATTCCGTCTGCTTCAGTATTGCGTCCCAAGTGTTCAGGGTTGTCCTAGTGGGTTTACTTAGGTAGATATTAGTGGGGCGATCCCCCTTCGGCTTCCAGAGCACGTCCCAAATCGTCCTTCCCGCTATTGCCCAGTCCATGTGTAGCCAGTGTTTATCTGACTCACGTTGGGACCACTCTACTATGACTCGTAGTTGTGCCGCTCTGTAATAGTGTCAGGTCTGGCAGCGCCAATCCTCCGTCATCTGACGGCCACCGCAGTAAGTTAAATGTGAGTCTCGGTCTTTTATTTAGGCATATAAATTTCTTAAGGAGAATATGTACTCCCTTTAGGTAGTCTCTTTCTAGGTCAATGGGTAGACTCTGAAATAAGTGCAGGAGTTTTGGGAGTACCCCCATTTTAATGGCATGTATTCTGCCAATCCAAGGTAGATATAGCGGTTCTCATCATTTGAGATCTATTTGGAGTTGTCGTAAGAGTGGGGGGTAATTAGCTGCAATGAGTCCAGAGCTTTTAGGGGTGAGTTTTATGCCAAGATAAGTTAGCTCGTTCTTGGCTCGCTGAAATGGGGTTGAGGTCAACAGTGCATCCAACTCTACTTTTGGTATGGTCAGGTTAAGCAGGAAGGATTTGGTAAGGTTAATGAGTAGTCCAGCCCCCTCCTCGAAGCTTTTCAACTCTTCCTGGAATGCCGTAAGGGAGTGGTGGGGGTCTGTAAGTGTGAGAAGGATATCATCAGTGAACAGTGAGATCTTGTGCTCATCGGGACCAAACTCAAGTCCTTTGATGGCCTGATTCTCCCTGATTTTTGCTGCTAGCGGTTCGATGCTGAGGGCGAAGAGTAGCGGAGACAACAGGCACCCCTGCCGCGTCTCCCTCCTTAGCGTGAAAGAGTCCGAGCTCGTCCCATTAACTAGGATCCTGGCACTTGTCGCTGCAAAGTTGGCCCTTATCATATTTATGAAGGTCTCGTAAAAGCCAAACCCCTGAAGGGCTTGAAAGAGGAACGGCCAGTCCACTCTGTCAAACGCCTTCTCGGCGTCTAGGCCTAACAGAACTGCTGGGACTTATTTTTTAGTAGATTTTTCTATGACGTGTATCACCCTGCAGACATTATCATGTGTCTGTCTACCCTTAGTAACTCCGGACTGGTCCAGGTGTATCAGTCCCGGCATCAAATCCTCCAGACGGGTGGCTAGGATTTTGGAGTATAGTTTGGCATCTAAATTGAGGAGGGCTATCGGGAGGTAAGAGCCGGACTGCTGTGCGTCTTTCCCTGTTTTAGGAATTACTTTAATGAGTGCCTCTTGCATGGACGGAGTCACCTGTTGAGTATTCGCAATGTAGTTAAACAGGGCGGTCAGTTGAGGGATCAGTTCTGCACTGAATGTTTTGTAAAATTGGACTGTCAGGCCATCTGGGCCTGGTGATTTGTGCAATTTTAGACCCTTCAGGGCCAAGCGCCCATCGTCCTCTGTTATGGGCTCTCCTACTTGTTCATTCTGGGATGAGGTGACTTGTGGGAGGTCCACCTCTTTAAGGTAGTCTGCTTGTGCTTGCAGGTTAGGTTGGTCCGCTGAGTAGAATGTGTTATAGAAGTCCCTGAATGTGCGTGCTTTCTCTGGGTCTTCCCTTGCCTTGATCCTCGATGGGTCCTGAATGTCCCCGATGTATACCTTCTCCCTCTTAACGTGCAGCTGTCACGCTAAGTGAGATCCCCCCTTGTTGCCCTGTGTGTATGAAGTCTGCTTGAGTCTCAATAGCGTAATTTCTGCTCTGTTGGAGTAGATCGGCTGCAACTTCCCTTTCAGGGCAGTTACCTTCCTCTCTATTGCTACCGTGGGATTAGTCTTATGTGTATGTTCTAGAGTTTTCAGTTCTCGTTCTAAGTTAAGCCTTTCCTCAGCTCTTTGTTTGTTATGGGCGTCCATCAGTGTTATGCATTGACCCCTCACCACTGATTTGAATTCGTCCCACGTGGTTCCCCATGGCGTGTCGTGTGGGTTATTTAGGAGGAAGAACTCTCTGATGGATAATCTAAGTGCCTCTCGTAGTGCTTTGTCTCGAGCTAATGCATTGGGGAAGAACCATCTTCTGAATGTCAGCGCTGGGTGGTGCCAATCCAGGCAGGCTGACACCGGAGCGTGGTCCGAGATTATAATAGGTTGGATGGTGACGTCTCTGATGTATTTATTCAGGGCTTGGCTCATAAAAATGTAATCGAGTCTGGAATAAGTGCGGTGAATGTGAGAGCAAAAGGTATAATCTCTGTAGTGAGTGGTCAGCCAGGATGTGTCATGTCGTTCCCTTAGTGCCAGGTGATGTTGAAATCCCCCATTAGGATTATGTCTCCCACTGCAAATCCCCCCAGTAATGTATCGCAAACGAACTCCACCTGATTAGTATTAGGTGCATATACTGAAGCTATTGTGCATTGTTTCCCCCGGATCCAGCCTCGTACCGTAATTACCCTCCCCTCCTTGTCGGCTTTGTAGTCTTCGGGTTGGAATTTGAGTGAAGAGTGGAATAGCAGGGCGACTCGATTGTGTTTCGGGGATTAAGAGGATTTGTAAATTAACCGATATGCCTTATGTTTTAGCCTATGCTCGTCCGCCCTCTTAAGATGGGTCTCCTGGAGTGCAATTATGTTGTAGTGTTGGTCAGTGAGGTATTTCCAGATCTTCTGGCATTTGGAAGGGGTGTTCATGCCCCTAACGTTCCATGAAAGTGTGGTTAAAACCATTACGGTGATGTGTATCTACGTGTGTATCTACGTGCCCTTCTGTGGACCTCTTTTTATATCTCCCTTTTCCCTCCTCAGCTCCCTCTCTGAGCTTGCCCGTTGTCTCCTGTATCTCTGAGCCACTCTTGCCATGTTTTATCACCTGACTAGATGTTTCCCCGTGTCTCCTGTCACCCAGGCCTCCCAAAAAAGAAATAAAACCCCCAAACAATATAGAGAAGAGAGAATAGAGATCTAACTGTGGAAAACGTAATGATTAGACAACAGGTCCCCATAACCGTCCATTATTAGGATAATGGTCATACATCAGAGGCAAATTGGACAATATCCGCCGTCGAAGTGCCTAAAAATGTTCACAATGAGAAGTTACGATCGTGAGATCTCATTTATATCTGTTGATGTCGTTTTCAAGAATATTGCCGGACACTCGGCGTGTGCACGGATCGTTTCCATTGTGGTCCAGCAGCGGAGTTCATGCGGGGGCTGTTCCACCTCCAGTCTTTATGGTATTTCACCATTGACCACTGTTAGGTCCGCTTCACCGGCCCAGTAGTGAAATAGCCCCCCTTTTGGTGTATGTCTTGTCGCTCTTGTTTATTCAGGAGTGTTCCATTTGCCCTTGTTTCTTCCGTGCGTTGGGAGACCGGTGAGTACGCCAGGCGTTTCCGTTCTGGGTGCCTGTGGGGGTGTTTTCATGTTGGCCTCTGCTGTCTCGGCTAGCTTCGTCCGTTGGCATCTGAAGCCCCAGAAGGGTGTGCGCTTCTTTGATGTCTGTTATGTGGTGCACCTTATTGCGGAATTCAAAGTCCAGGCCAAAGGGGTTGGTCCATCTATATCGAATATTATCATGTATCAACTTGTCGGTCATCGGTCTAAATTGATGCCGTCTCATGAGCGTCGCTGGTGCGATGTCTTGGTACAGGTCACATTTGAATCCCTGGAACTCAACTGTATCCTTTTTTCTGGCGGCTTGTAAGATGTCTTCTTTTGTTTTGAAGGAGTGTAATTTTGCCAGTATGTCGCGTGGTCGGGTCTTCTCGCCCTGGTCGGGTCTTCCCACTCTGTGTACTCTTTCTAGTTTGATTTTAATGGTGGGTGTCGCTAGTATCTCTGCAAAGAGACCAACTATGAAGGTCCCGAGATCCGTACCCTCTGCCCCTTCTGCCAGATTCCGGATTCGTATGTTCTCGTGCCGTGACCTGTTCTCCAGATCTTCATTTTTCAGGAGGATCACTTATAGCTGAGATTGCAGGCCCTTCGTGGTGGATGTTATGTGATCCAGTTGCTGCTCAAGGGCTGTAGCCTTGGTCTCCATATCTACCACTCTAGTTTACCGAGTTGACGTCCTGTTGAATCGTAACAAGTCGACCACTAAAGTCTGCCCTTAAGGTTTCCAGTGAGTTTGTCATGTCCGCCTTAAGTTCCTCCCGTAGTTCCTGCTTGAACTCCCGTAGCGACACCAGGAGATCTTCCTTTGTTAACGCCATTGGTGTCTCCCCTCCTGTGGCCAGCTGTGAATCTTTAGTGGACGAGGGAGTGAAGTACATGGAGACTCTGTTGGTTTGCTGTTTTTTGAGCGGCATAAGGGCGCTCCCTCTCGCGCCCGCGTATCTTTGGTCGGGGTCCGGAACCACTGGGGAGTCAACATATGTGGTTGTGCAGCCTCCTGGTCGTGTTAACGTCCCCGAGTGGTTCGGTCTAGTATACTTGTGGGACCGGTGGTCGCCGTAGGGCCTTGTGGTAGGGCCTCCGATTGTAGCCTGGGCATAGACGACTCAGCGTGCCTTACTTCGTGCCCCTGCCCTCACTTATCGTGGTGGTTGGTTCTATCCCGCTTTAAGACTGCTTTGAGGTTGTCGTGACACCCCTTGCGCCTGTGCGTGTCCGACCAGTGCGCTTGTCAGGCGGTACGCCCTCCCAGCGTGGTAGGGCAGCTTAAGTTTGCCAAGAGAGAGCCCTCCTACTCTTGTTTTAGTCCCTGTTGTTTTGTCTCCCCCCTCGGTCTGTCTAGCTTGCTGTGTTCCGACTTCCTTCTCGCTTACCTCGTGCCTTGCATGGGTGCCATTTTAAGGTCAGGCGCAATGAGGTTAATGGTGGAGGGCCGGTGGGTAATTTACCAATGTTCTTCAATGTCGTAGCTTGCCCAGATCTGTGACGCTGATTGCAGAGCGGCTCATCGTAGCTCCACTGCCGTTGATGCTCCCCCCGCTGTTCGCATTTCATTAGGCCCCTCAGGGCAGCGATTACAAGGTCAGGCATGCGGGGCCGCCGAGGGGCCGCTGGTCATGGCTTCACCAGAGATCTCCTCTGTTGTACCGTGCACGCTTCAGCTGCGCTGCCGCTCAACAGTCCCTGCACCGTTCACGCGCCGGCCGCGACCCTCCCGCCGCCGTTTTACCGAAGGGTCTTGTAGGCTCACCAATCGCTGCTCAGACTCCCAGCTCACCACGTCTCTGGTACTGGTCACCGGTGTGCCCTTCGAGTCTGTGGCGGGGGGGAGCGGCTTCACTCCTTTTCTTCACCGAAGCTGGAGGTGCTCGGTTTTTGCAGCACGGGCTTTTCTCTGCAGCAGACGCAGGCCTTCTCCTCAGTGGGGCCCGTCTCTCGCCCGCATCTCTTCAATCGCCATACATCTGGATGCCGCCTCTCCATTTTTCCGCCTCCGACATGTCCTGGTCTCCCTCACTAGGCTGCCAGGTAGGGATCACTTGATTAAATGGCTCCAAACGATTGCTTTCTTCTATAAATCAAGGTTCGACCACGGAGCCGTCACGGATTACGTCCACACGGCCATCTTGGCTGGCCACGCCCCTGCTCAGCCATTCCTGGTGAAGACCGCCAGTGTCGAAGTATACAGATCTTAGCAACCACAAGGGCCGTCATCATCCACCTCACCAGTGTGATGTTATGTCATCTATATCCAAAAAGTCATGCAGAAGAGCGAGCTTGGCTGAGTCGGCGAAAGGAATAGTACTAGTATCGTGAAGTGTCTACCAGATGTCCCGCCAGTATTGTGCTAAGTGAGGGCATGACCACAGAATATGGTGGATGTCATCGCCAACACGTGTTGTGTGCTAATAATTTGGCCTTTTGAAACTTGTAAGGGGACCTGTATCAGTCATGTAAAATTTTTCAAGTGGGAGAATTTTACACTCGCCTCCCATAGTAGACAGTTGTGTGTAATCAGAAGTTCGGTCAAGTCTTTGTCAGAGTAAGAGATGCTCCTGTCAGGATAACTTGAATGCCTACCATGTAATATGGAAATACATACTGTCTGTAAGGATCTGGTATAAATTAGAGACTGAACCCCTTGAGAGGCCCCAGCGCTGTATATATCCTGGAACAGGAGAGTCCAGGAGAGAGACTGGGTCCTATTCCAGTATGCCTCAAAGACAATACCATAATGGCCAATATTTCCAAAGTTGCGATTGGGGCAAACCAAATTCACATCAACAGATCAGAATGTGTCTTCAGCAAGTAGGTCATTAATCGTCAGAATCCCACTCCCCTCCCATTGTGGCCATCTAAGCATCACACGACCAATAGCAAACTTACCATTGGACCAGAGTGGGGTGTCCCTATGAATGGAATTGTTGATATGCAAGAGTTTGTGAGAGTCTTTCTAAGTGGACCACATTGCCTTCAAAGTTGGCGTACATAGAAGCACTAGAGTCGTATAGTATTTCGAGGCCCAGGAGGGAACGTATAGTAGCACATTCCAAGGACACCAAAGCTGGTTGGTCATCAGCGGGCACCGATGGATAAGCTAGCTGCAAGAGATGGTGCGCAAAGTAGTATAAGTACATATCTGGCAAGCGTAGACCCCAGGCTCGGGTACTGGCATGGAGCCGAGCCAGTTTAAGACAGGGTTTCCTTCCAGCCCATATAAACACCTTGATGCGCCTGTTCAATGCACGTAAAGTTGTGTTTAGGACCAAAAGTGGCAACATATCAAAGAGATAGTTAAATCTCGTTGCCTTCCCCATCTCTACCATCTGACCCGACCCCAAAGGGTGATCTGCAAGGTGGACCAATTCAGAAAATCATGTTCCACTTTTGTCATCAAAGGGTGCAAGTTATCAGCCACAAAATTGGCAAGGCCCTTGTTAATAAAAACACCCAAATATTTCAGCCCGGCCTTTTTCCACTTAAAACTAAAGCAATCCCGTGGAGCGCTGGGCCCGCCAGCAGTCATGGACAAGGCCTCACATTTTGACCAATTAATCTTGTAGCCATAGAAGATGGAGGAGGCATCGATAAGGGCTGTTAGGTGCGGGATCGAAGAGTCAGGGTCGCTAAGGGTCAGAAGGATATAGTCGGCGTAGAGCATCATTTTATTACAACCAGTGGGTGTTTCACACCTCTTATGCACGCAGCTTTTTGAATAGCAGCTGCAACGGGTTCCAGACCCAATAAGAAGAGCAATGGGGATAGAGGGCATCCCTGCCGTGCCCTCCTGTTGATTGGCAAGACATGTGACCCCCCAGTCCACCTGCTTCATCAGATTAGCGTAAAGCCAGCTGACCTTGGCCACAAAATTAGAGCCCAGCCCAACTCTGTGCAGTGTGCGAAACAAGTATTCCCATTTGACCAGATACAACCTTTCCCTGCATGGAGGGACAGCAGGAGCTTGTCATCAGGGTCATTCTGTACTTGCCAGAGGATATCTGTCAGGAGACGCATGTGGTTACGGGACGATTGACCCGGGACAAAGCCCGCTTGCAAAGACTGTATCAGGCTCAGAATCACCTTCTTCAACCAGGTAGCAAGGATTTTTGGCAAGCACTTTCACATCCGTGTTAAGAAGTGAAATAGGACAGTAGCTGTAGCAAAGCGTGGGGTGCTTGCCGGGTTTCAATATGAGACTTATGAGCACCTTATTGTACTCCAGTGTCCTCTGCTTCTTTAAAAACTCTATAGGGGAGGGGCACCAATAAGTATATGTTGATTTTATAGAATTCGATGGGAAAGCCATCATCACCCAGCACCTTACCAGAGGCCATTTCTACAATGGCATCAGAGATCTCGTCTTCTGTAATCTCCCCATCTAACAACGCTTTGCCAGTCTCAGAGAGAGTGGGTAGATGGAGACCCTCAAAGAAGGGCTTTTCAAACTAAAGGTCTATTGGTGCCTCCGAACAGTAAGCCCAGTAAGCGGATGATAGTGTCCTCTATTACCACAGGAGTAGTCACCAGCCTCTCATCACCATCCCGAATCGTCGGAATGGCCTGCTGTGCTTCTCGCTGTCGCAGCTGCACTACAAGGAGCCTACTAGTCTTCTCCCCCTGTTCATAGTGATGCAACTTAAGGCATAACAGCGCTCGCTTGGCCTGTGTCATAAAGTTCGTATTTAGGGCATACTTAGCAGTCTGTAAGTGGCAGAGAAGAGGTGTGGGTTGGCACGTATATTGTGTGTTAAGGGTATTATTCACCTCCCTCTCTAATTGTACTCGCCTCTCCCTGGCCTTCCAACTGCATAAGGCTGAGTCCTTCAGAAGGTTGCCCCTCAGCTTGGCCTTCCCGGCTGCCCATAGGACTAGGACTGAGGCGGCGGTAGATTTGTTATCTGCGAAATAGTGATGAAGATGTGACACAAGTTTCTGTTTGTCCTTGGGGAGCCTTTAGCGAGCCATGTTTAGCCTCCACCTTTTGAAGGTGGGAGAAACGTGTCCTAGGTCTAGTTCCAGTGCTGCCAGGGCATGATCCCCCAACAGCTGCACTGCAATCACGCAGAAAAGCTAAAGGGGAGTGATTCATGAGGAAGAAATCTATCCTGGAGCAGCTGCCTTGTGCGTGGGATAAAAAAGTATACTCCCTTTCCAGCGGGTGCGTCAAGCACCAAGGATCAGTCAGACCATGATCCTGCAAGACGTCCCTCGGAAAAGCCCAGTCTCAAGCATTAAATCTATCTGGGGGATCAGGGCGGTCTAAGTAGGGATCAAGCACTAGATTCCAGGCCCCCCTACGGCCACTTTAACATTGCTGACTTCTGTCAGAACTCTGGAGAGGGAGAAAAAAAAGGGCGTTCTGTCCCGGTTGGGGGCGTAAACGGATCCTACCACTAACATTCTATCCAGCGTTTTCAGTTTAGTGACCTTGCGGGTCCGTCCATGTCCTCTGAATGGCTTAGAGAAGAGATTTAAGTATGAGGATGGCTACTCCGTGCATTTTCATGGACAAAGAGGGCTCAGACGAGTCAGTTATCAAGTGTGGACCCCTAAGATAGCTGCTATTAACTCATCTTTCAACTCAGCTGTCTGATTCTGGGGCTAAAAATGTGTTTCTTGAAGTAGGGCTATGTCAGGAAACTTTGAGGCAAGATACATGAGTATTTTTTTTCCATTTGATGTAGTGAGTAAGACCACTGACATTGAGTGAGACAAGGCGAAGATGTTTGGGCTGCAATGTTGAACTCATAATGAATGAAATATATGCAAATGATGGAGGATATAAAATGGAAGTTGTGTCGAATCACCAAACGAAGAATCTGAAAGTGCGAGGGAAACAACAAAACCTCAAATAAAATAACAGATAGTATCAAGGAGTTGCGGACACAAAGTAACACTGTGAGCAAATCAAATGAGAGGGTGGTGTGGTGTTGGCTGTCTTGAGTATGATGGGAAGTGAAACTGAGCTGATAGAATAGAAAAGGCGGAACTGTGGGTGACCCAGAAGAGTACACATAGCGTGTCCTCAGGTAACTAAAAATAATGCACCATCTAACTAACTTTAAGTGGATGAGTAAATCTCCCAAACCCCGCAGCTTGCCCAGCGCCCCCCTTCACAAACCAAACCAACATCAATCTAGACCCACCCCGGGCATGTTGCAAACTGTACATAGCGGCAGACGTACAGCAATAGCGTGAGGTGCACCAGGGTAAAGAGCAATCAAATAGAAAATGATAATGCCATCCAGAAATACAAGTGAGGTCCCACCGTGGGCCTTCGGAGGAGACATCCCAACTGGGGACAACTGAGAAGTATGACCCCCAACGGTAGTCAGAATGAGATGGATCTCACCAGTACAGCAACATTTGAGAAATGTAATGGTTCCTTCGGAGCAATATAGTTCAGCTGGTATGGCCACCAGGGCTTGATGGGGGAGCGGGATTTGTCATGGTCCCGTCCGCCAGAGCAGGCCCATCACAGGAGGTACTGTCCTCCCATCTCTTCAGGACCGAATCCAATCTTTGACTTTCTGATGAAGTGTCACCTACATGAAGTCCTGAGTCAGGGGATTGGAAGACCTCCTGCCCCCTCTCTCCCCCACTTCCTCCACCCACACTGTAATGTCCATAGCTATGAAATCCCAAGATATGAGGAATTCCTTGAGGTCGTCTGGATCAACAAAGTTTCTGTTCTTACCATCAATAGTAAGCAGCATGGTGGATGGTTTCAGTAGCTCATACTGAATACCATGTTTTTGGAGGGCAGGCCTCAGTGACAGAAATTTCCTCCACCAGAGGGCAGTTTGATACATCTTGGCCCCCTGGTACAAGAATGTTCGTTGTGCTATATGCTGTCCGATATGAGTTGTTGAGCCTGTTTGATAGCACAGAAATCAGGCAATAATTTGGCTAGATGTGTTTTGACAGGACTCCCCTCTAGGGCGCACACTGTGGGATCTCTAGAGTACCAGCCGCGGTGTGAATTGCAAACCCGTAAGCTCCGGGAGAAAGGTAGACAAGAAGCTGTCCATGTCCTTCCCTTCAGCCCCCCTCTGTTACTCCCCAAAAATGGACATTGTTCCTCCAACTGCAGTCTTCCATCTCCGTCTGAGGTGGCAAACCTAACTGCCAATGTCGGGACCCGTTTCAAGAACGGTCAGCTGTTCCTCCCTGGCCTCTACCTTGTAGTACGTGGTGTGAAGCCATGCACTAAAGGTGCTGAGATCGCTCTGTAATGATTTCAGGTCTGTTGCCGTGGACCTAGTGTCTTCATACATCAAGTTCATGGTCGATTTGATGCTTGTCATTTCTTTCATGAGGGCCTCCAGAGTAACATCCGCCATGGCAGTCAGGGGCCTTTTCAACCTACCAGACACAACGTCTGTGAACAGAAGCTGATGCGTAGCTTTACCCTAGGACATTCCAGCCTGCAGCTGATGAGACTATGAAGGTCTGGGTAGAAGTAATGGGAATAAAGCGTTCCCTCAGTAGTAGGCAATTACACACAGGTGCAGAATCCTCAGATTGGCAGCTACTGCGAAGAGTATGTCTGAGGGGTCACGCAGTTAGCAAAGAAGGAGAGGCATGAACCAGAACAGGGGCCCACATCAAACAGTCTCTTCAGACACCGACAAAGAGACCTGAGGTGCTGGCCGCGGTGAGGCATGGGTGACCCCAGGGTATGTCTCCATCTGGGACCATACAAAAGTATGAAGATCGATCATGCGGCAGCACCCTCTACTCCGAAAGGTCAATTGCCAAAAGGAATGAAATGACAGAGAAAAGGGGGGAGGTCAGGGGCGTCTCATCGGTGGGGTTAGAAGCAGAGGGAGTTATCCCCGTCACCCCTAGAGCAGTCCAAAGGCCAAAAACCTCAGTAGGTCCCTGAGCTGCCATCAAGCTTTGGTGTGGTGAGTCATCACAGGGCATCCAGCATACATTGCTGTCAAAGTCCAAGTGTGTAGGGCCAGGGGGTCAGCAGTAAAATGGCACAGTATGCAACTACAGTCAGCAGGAGCACCAAGGGCCCGAGAAAGGTAATCGTGGAGAAAATGAACAGGTGAGGGCCAGGGCTCCATGGCAGCAGGTATGTTAGCTTAGAGCAGAAGGGTCCCCCAGATAGACAGCAGCAAGGTGACTTATGGAGCAGAGCACATTGAAAAAATCATAGCGACTGCCGGGGGGCCCGGGGGCAATGACACACATAGGTATGCTGCGTCCCTGCAGAGCAGTGGACCGTCAATGGTGGCAGAGGGAAGGCAAAGGTGCGTGGAGAGGCCCCGCCAGATCAGGGGGCAGCAACAGAGGGGCACCCCCGCCTGCATCTTTGCCAGATGTAGGGCCGTTGATGGCAGGCAAGGGACAGCCGAGGTGTGCGAGGAGGCCCCAGCAGTTTATAGGACAGCAGCAGAGCGGTGCACCTGCCTAGGCAAGTGCAGCAGGAAGGGCAGAGACCAGACTGCAGAAGATCGAGAGGCTCCGACGGAGCCCAGGAGAAATGTACGTCGGCACGCGTAGTATCGGCAGATGCCCCATGTGTGCCATTCACCGGACCACCCAGCTGCTGGCCTGCATGAAGGTAAACAGCCCTTATAACGAATCCGTCACCCTGTATGCAATTACAATGCGGTCGTTACAACGACCGCGTTGTAACAACGCATACCATTACCCCACAAGTTGTAACAACGACTTGCAGAGGGGGGAGAAGGTGTTGGATTTAAAATCCAACACCTTACCTACTGTCCGCACAGACTGGAGTTGGAATAGTAAATTATACTATTCCAACATCCAGCGCCTCCTCCGCAAGTCGTTGTTACGACTTGCGGGGTAATGGTATGCGTTGTTACAACCCGGTCGTTGTAACGACCGCGTTGTAATTGCATGCGGAGTGAAGGCATGCGTAATAAGGAGGCATATTTCTACATGAACCTAGGGTGATGAATATCCAGCGGGAAAGCGCCGGGCAGTCACAGTGCCCTAACAAGAGCCAGCCATCTTGAACTCAGCCAGACTCCACACTCCCCCCACATGCCCTCTGGAGTGAGGGTGTGCTCACCCTGCCTGGTTAGATATTTTTTTATTAATTTTTGGCACGGAGGGACCATGTTCCTGATCTCTGTAATGGCTCCCAAACATGATGTTCAGATTGTGGCCAGCCAATCAGGCTTAACTAATTACCTTTAACGTAATCAGAGCAAATATGGACACCAACAGTCCTGATATACTTACATTTTTAACCCTTTCATGAGCACCCCAAGCATCTCTTTAAATGCAAATTTATCACAAATGTATGAACAGATTTACACCAAATAATGAAAAGTGCACTTTCAGAGTAATGTTCCAACTTTGTACCAAATTTGGAGTAATTCTGTTTAGCTGTTTTTTCATATCGCTTCCCAAAACTTCCTATGGCAATTAGCATGCATAAATGATATGTTGAGATCCCCCCCTTTTTCCTGGCCCCTGCTTGACAGAGCACCCAGAAACATTGCAGGAAGGAGCTGAGGTGGACGAACTTTGTTTTTGGAAAGACTTTTGAAGATTCCTCAATTGGCGTCAAAGTTATTAGCAAAACCAAAAATGTTCTTCCTAAGGAAACTCTAACCTAACTATAACTACAGTGGTAATCATCACTGTATAACATATACATATAAATATTTCTCTACGCACCATGCCAATTCTCTCGCCGCTTGTGGCGGCGGCCCCCAGCGGGGTGGCAAGCTCCTATTAATACACATAACAGCCCTCTCGTATCGACGATGTGGCGTCAGGAAACACGAAGGACAGCCAGGGCACAGTTTCTATCAGCGTGGTTTATTCTTAACCCAGCAGCAAAAAAAGAAAACGCCCGACGCGTTTCGAAGCACAAGCTTCTTGGTCACAGGTCACTTTTTTTATGAAATTTGGCAGCATAACATATCAGGGGACACAGATGATTCTGTGGGGGTACTGCAGGTCAGTAGAGTAAGTAAATTATAAGTTATAAGGTTTTTCAACTTAGTGCTATCTTACAGCACAATACTTCTAAAAGTAGCAAGGAAGCCCAAAAAATAAACTAGACTGCATATGTAAAGTTTCAGATATACTACATGAACAACAGAAAGACCCATTTATGGTCACATGCTAATGGAAACCTATAAACAAATACATAACGTATAGAGTACATCTTAACCTACATAAGTTTTCTTTGCATGCTCTCAGGTTCACAAAATAAAACTGGCCCGACAAGCCAAACAAAAATCATCTTCTTATGCAAGCGTGGTACAACGAAATGAAAAATTGACCTACCAGTGAACCACACAAACTACTATTAGGAGGGCATGATAATTGGTCACTAGGAAAAGACATTATAATCTCAATTTTTATAACAATAACAATGTTTGCCTTTCTTTAACTTTGGTCTTCATATGTAGCACAATCCTACTAAAAGTAGCAAGGCAGCCCAAAGAATAAACTAGGCTACGTATGTAAAGTTTTCAGAAATTACTACATGAACAACTAAAAGACCCATTTATGATCACATGCTAGTGGAAACCTATAAACAAATACATAACAAATAAAATCCATCTTAATCAACATAAGTTTTCTTTGCATGCTCTCTGGCTCACAAAATAAAACTGTGTCCAACAAGCCAAACAAAAACCATCTTCCTTATGTAGTCCTGTGCAATGGAAAAGTGACCTAGCAGTGAGCTACACAAACTATTTTATGGAGGACATGATAATTGGCCATTAGGAATTAAAATAATCATCTTCATTTTTATAACAACAATGATTGGCTTCCATTCACTTTGGGATTCATACGTAGCACAATCCTACTAAAAGTAGCAAGGAAACCCAAAAAATAAACTAGACTACATATGTAAAGTTTCAGAACTACCACATAAACAACTAAAAGACAGATTTATGGTCACATGATTATGTAAGCCAATAAACAAATACATAACAAATACAATAGATGAAAAGAAAGAAATCACAATAAATCTGATTCCCACTCTGTAGTTATAGTTAGCGTTCCCAAAGATAGAAATTCCTTGGATATTAATCCTACCCATTTGATGAATCACCATAAAGGTTTCCAGACCTGTAGCCTTTTCTATACAGTGAGAGGAAGTACATTTTTGTGGTGAATTGTTAATGGGGTGCAAACGTAAAAGGGGGTCCCAAAATGTGTTTTTCCACCAATGTATTTTCCATAGACTATTGTATTTGACGTAGTGCGAAAATGGCTGAATGGATTTACATGAAATTTGGCAGGATTATACATTATGGTGCATTATGCTTTTTGGATACCGCAGTTAAGTAGGATAAGTATTTTTTAAGCAATAAGGGATTTAAACATAGTGATATCTGTCACAATGTTACTTTCGCACAATTTCACAAAATTTTGTGAAACTACAGCAATACATGGCTGTAAACTTATTTAAAAATATTTAAAAAATCAAATTTCCCTACCTATTACCACTTTAATAAAGTTCACTCTACTGTACACCACTCCACACTATTCCACCATATGCCACTCCCCTATGCGCTACTCCACTCTATGCCACTCCAGTGTACACCACTCTACTCTACGCCACTCCAGTCAATGCCAGTCCATTGGGTGCCACTCCACACTGCTCCACTCCACTATATGCTATTTCAATCTACCCCACTCCACTGTACACTACTCCAGTCTTCACCTCTCCACCGTACGCCACTTCACTCTACGCTGTTCTACTCTATGCTATTCCACTCTACGCTATTCCACTCTACGCCACTCCATTCTACGCTATTACACTGTACGCAACTTCAATCTTTGCCCCTTTACTGTATGGTATTCCACTCTACTCCTCTCAACTCTATGCTATTACACTCTACCCCACTCCAGTCTAAACCTCTTCACTGTACACCCACTCCACTGTAAATTACTACACTCTACGCAATTACACTTTATGCCACTCCACTGTACGCTACTACACTATATGCTATTACACTCTAAGCCACTCCACTGTACGCCACTCCAGTCTATGCTATTCCACTTTATGCCACTTCACCGTACACTACTCGACTCTACGCCACTCCAGTGTACTCTCCTCCACTCTATATAACTCCACTCTCCAAATATCTACTACACTCTATGCCACACTACTAGACTCTACTCCACTCTATCCCCGTACACTCCCCAAATCTGCACTCAACTCTATGCCCGTATACTCTATTGTGCAACGCTCTACTCCACTCTACGACAGTTTCCAACACTGTACGACACAGCACTCCACTCTACTGACGCCACTCCAATTTATAACAGTTTCCTCGACTCTACGCTACATCACTTCAATTTATACCACCCCACTCTACAGTAGTCCACTGTGCCCTACTTCACTCTACGCCACTCCACTGTACACCACTCCACTCTACACTATTCCACTCTATGCCACTCCACAGTATAGTATTCCACTCTACGCTATTCCACTGTATGCTACTCAACTTTACGGCAATCCACTCTACACCACTACAGTGTATTCCACTCCACTCTACGCCGCTCCACTGTATGACACTCTCCTTCACTCTATATAACTCCATTCTATAAAAGTCTACCACAGTTCATGGCACTCTACAACCTTTTATTCCACTCTGTCCCCGTACACTCCACGGTCCAAATCTATTCTCCACTATGCGCATACACTCCAATGTACAACACTCTATTCCACTATACAACACTTTTCAATATGACACAGCACTCCCCTCTACTGTACTAGACCCCACCCCAATTTAGAACAGTTTACTACCTATGCTACACCAGTACACTAAACTCCATTCCACTCTACTCTACGACACATTAATACACTCTTTTGCACTTTACTCCACACTAAGTTACACCACTCAACTCTACTCTACTCCACAGTACGAGACGTTACCTCACTCTACACTACTATACAACAATCCATTCTATGCAGCTCCACTGTTTCACACACTACTGTACTCTGTGCAACTCGACTCTACAACACACTACTACACTGTTTGCCACTCTTCAACACTTTACTCTGTTCTAAACCCCTTCACTCCACTGTACAACACTGTACTATACTGAATGCCCCTGTCCAACACTCTACTTCACTCTTCTCTACAATACCCTAGTCCACTATACAACATGGTGCGCAACTATTTGTATGCCACTGCACCCCACTTTACTCCGCTCCACTCTGACACAGTACTCCACTCTACTCCACTGTACGCCACTCTACTCTATGCCACTCAATGACATTGTACTCTATAACACTGTATGCCAATCCACTCTACCACACTCTACAACACTGTAGTGTACTGTAGACCACTCCACTCTACAAACATCAACTAGACTATATTTCATTATACTATACTGTAGTCTACCTCACTTTCCAATACTGTACGACATCCCACTACACTCTACTGTACAACATGGTACTCCAATTTAGGACACTTTACTCGACTATATGCTATGCCACTCTACTCTACTGCACTCCACGCCACCATAGACTATGGCAAGCCACTCCACTCTATGACACTTTACTCCATTCTACACTACCCCACTCCAGTGTACTCCTCTCCACTATACTTCACTCTACACACTTTATCCCAAGTAATAATTGAACTTGCCATGAGTATAGCTCTAATTTGTTTAATCCCACCACATATTGTGGATAGTTCAAAGATGCCATTATTGTGTCGGATAACATATTTATTTGGGTCATTGCACACAATACTCTGTTTCTTCATATAAAGTGCTTGTCCAGAGGTCCTGGATAGAACTGGGATGGGTTGAAAATGCTAAATCCATCTTTGAGACACAGTACCAAGTGTACTAAGCATTTTAACAGTCACAAACACCATAATTCGGTGCTTGTGGCTTTTAAAATGCTTTTTCCTATTTTCTAATCCAATGTTAACAGTTGGAAAAGTTTTCCACACTTGTAAAGTGTAATTCAGAATGGAAACCGATTCGGTATCTGGTAGGGATATGATGTAGGTCTCCCTTCCAAATACCAAATTGGTATCTAATGTATCAATGTTTTGCGACTGGTTGAAAAAGATTGATATTTAACTGAAACCTCAAAAGAGGTAGCAAAGGGAAACTTCTTGTTTATGAATATAAAAAAAAGTTTCTTTCAAGGAAAATGGGGTGCCTTTAAAAAAAAAAAGGTTTGCTTTATTAAAAAGCAATCACAGCTATGATCATTGGCTGACCTCAGCCGCCCACTATCATTCTGATGACCTCCAATTTGTGGGGTACCTCATTAATATGCATGAGATAGGTTGGATTACGATGCACTAGAACATAGGTCAGTTATTAAAAATGTTTGCTGGTGGCAAACATAATGGTCACAATTTGCGACCAGTTTTTTGCAACTAGTTATTAGTACATCTGGCCAATAATTCTTCCTCTCACTGGCATTTTGTGATGCACACTGCTCACAATTATCCAAAACATGGTGGTCGGAAAAGCAAACCTAATGGCTATAATGGCCATTCTCTTTGTGAATCTTGATCTCACACTTGGAACAATTATAGTCTTTCACACTTCCAGAGAGCTCCATACTACAAGAACTTAAAAGTTCACAGTCCCAAAGAGTAAAAAGAGGAGATACTTAATGGAAATGAGGTCCTAAAACAAGGGCTACAATGTTCTGAGATCGTCTCTGGCTAACCTGAAAAAATGCATCTTCTTTTTTATACCCGGTTAAGGAACAGAACAGCAAATTATGTTTTTCTTGTTTTTTCCAATATATCATTTTTATTAGAAAAAGCAGTAAAGGGCACCAGACAAAAGTTGCATACTATTTTATACACTTAATGGGAACCTTTCTGCTGGTTGGCTAAAAGAAACCGTAATCATAGGTTGCAAGAATAGCTTCTGCCCTTGCATATGTACATTTTCACGCCCACAATTCTGAAATGTTCAAACAGTTTACCTGCCCTTCTTTATACGCTTCAGTCTTTCCCATCATGCCTCATCCCACTAATCACTCCTCACCCCACGCCTATCTCTCACAGGACAGACGCAAGATGAAAGTAGCACTGCCCTCCTTTTCCCAAATATTCTGCAGATATGCAAGTGCACACAAATATCATGGACGACTTAATATCACTTCCAAACAGTTCTGTCTTTAAAAGAGTTGAGGCTTCTGATTCAGGTCCCACAGCTGGGTCAGTTCTGTAAGAGGGAGAAGGAATAGAAAGTGAATCTTAGCTGGAATTAGCTTTTATGTAATTAAGGTGAACATTGTGCTACTTTGTGTGCTGTTCTCATGACCACAGATCAGCACTTCCTCCTCAATAACGTAGCCTTTGAATTACACTTTCTGTACCCACCGGGATGTTGCATTCAGAATGTGACAACTCCAGGTCCTTTCTTACCTATTAAAGATCCCTTTTTCTCAAGGCCAGTGTTTTTGTTCCTAAGCCATATGCGTAGGTGTCCTTACAGCTAGATATTTCCCTGAAACTAGTACACCTGACACTCTACCCTATCCAGTGCATTTGCAAACACAGTCTCTCATAGAACTTAGTATGTTCAAGGTTTTCAATAGATATGATGCAAAATTCAAACACTGACACATGTAGATTAGTTCCACGGGCTTAGATTACTCAAATAGAAATTCAAATGTAATCCATAAATATCTCTATTATGTTTTGACTGTGCAATAGATCACATCTGTCTAATGTTGTGAATGCTAAAAGACACTTAAATGTTTTTACTTGTTGTAAGAACTTTTAGGCATTCCAACCTCATTACAAAAGGATTGGACTGACTAGAGCGGGCTAAACAATTGGGAAGAGGCATCACTCAAAGTAGCCAGTCATTGTCATGGTGGGTGGAAAAAAGGGAGTTGCAGGCTGTTTTTTGATCCAACTGGCTGTTTCCTCTGCAGAGTGCGATTCAGAAATATCTTACCTCGCTTGGTGTCCTCCTATGGGCACAGGGTAGCAATGATCCCCAGAGTGAGTCTGCTACAGCTGTTATCCTTGATAGGCAGATCTCAAAGGCTGGTCTAAATAAAATCAATTTGGGGGCTTTTACCGGTAGGTATGAGGTGCCTGTTCAAAATTAGTACCTAACAAAGGCAGGGTCATGGTCCTATGGTTAACATCGTTAATAGCAACATCCATGGCCTTTATGCCTTAAAAGCTGCAGTGCTACGTGCTGCATAAACAAGCATCATTAGTTTAATTTGAATGGGATGCCATCACGCAAATACAATCACAACCACGCACCCACTAATGGATGGGCACCCGATGGTTGATGCGCCAACTGGCGGCTACTCAACATTATATAATTGATGGTTTATAATGCCTAGTGGCTCTTTTCTACAGTAGGGATAGTCTGAAAAACTGGTATGGTCAGCACTGTTTTAAAAAGATATTTGTTTCACTACCCACTTGAGAATCATTGTATTTAAATATTCTGAGGACTGCCCCCCAGCCCTGAGAATGGCTGTTTGTGGGTAAATTCTGCAATCAACTCCCTGGGGACAAAAAGACGGATGGCCCCCACTGCATATCTTTTTTATAAATCCAAACAGCTCTGGTGCCTTGTGGCCTTTCTGGCCCCTGGGAGGGCAGATTGTGAGTAAAGATTTGGGGCCTTTAAGGATACCAAGACGGGCCGGCCTCCACTCCATTCTTTTTTTTTAACGAAACCCTGGCATCTAGTGGTCTTTCTGCCTGCTCTCCTGGGAGCAGAAAACAAATGGGGGCGTTAGGGGTGGTGGGTAAGACCTGATGTCTGGTAGGCCAGCCACCACTGCATTAATTTCTTTCTTGAAAGTACAATGAACCTTGTGGTTTTTCTGAGTTATTCTCTGAGGGGGGCTGAGGAGGAGCAATGGGTCATGACCTCCCAGGCACCATCACGGTAGCTATTTGGTGCATCACCATTTAGGGACAGACCTTCAGCTGTGATCTGCAAGGAGGGATCCACTAGCGAGAAGTATCATTGGAAAAAAGATATGCTCTCCTTTCCATCTGTCCCTCTTCTGTGGTGATTGCAACTCAAGGGGCTGAGGTGTGCCCCCGAGCACCAAAAACGGTGACAGCAGCCAGAGTCTAAAGGCTCCGGCTGCATGCACTTTCATTATCAGTGAAGTCAGTGTGCACGGTGAACTGCACCTCACAGATTTAAAAAAATCTTCCCTTACAGTTCAAGATTTTTGTAAAAAACTGAAAATCCTTCTGCTGTCAGGACCAGAAGGATTTTCTGGATTCAGAAGGAGTATGAGACATTTACATCCTCCACACTGATAAGGTTGTGCGGAGGAAGTGATGGTTGCGTCCTCCACACTGAGGTGACTAAACTGGTTGTAAGGGATCAAGCGATAGGATACTTTGCTAAAATCAAGTGAGATAAACAAAATGAGACACAGCTGAGTTAGGGATTCAAGACCCGGAGGAAAGTTATCATAGTGATGCCACAGTGCACTCCTATTGGATTTTTTTAAACCTCAGAATTGAGCCATCAAAGTGTCCTAATTAATGAGACCAACAAGACCTCCCAAAGCGAGATTTACAACCAAGGAACAAAGTAGGGACATTACTGTATTGCTTTACAGAGAAGAGCAAAAATCACAATGTCACAACTTTTAGGGATGTGGATAACATAAATTGCAAGGGTCTATTAAGATCTACATGACGCAAGACAGATCTTCGAGGGGGAGGTCCTAGTTCCTTTATTGGTATACGTCCTGTGAACAGCCTCTGAGGTGGGGAAACAGGCCACCTTAATAATCTTTTCAGAACACAAGAGATCTCAGAACCGTTGGGGCTGTTATAGTCTGGGAAAACGCCAGGGCCAAATGTGTTTGTGGTGGAGTTTTTTTTAGCTTTACTAAGGTCTTCTGGTTGCACATTTATTGACAATGTTTTCCACCTCAAAAGAGGCCTAGTCACTACCATGGGACCTAGGGAGACTGGAATAATACTATCCCAAACTTGGGCACCCAGTGGATTGCTGTGATTCCTACAGGTCTATTTCTCCCATTAATATGAAGTCAAAAATACTCACCAAATTTTTGGCAAATCAACTACCAATGGTGATTTGTACACTGGTACAACACCAACTAGAGTGGCTTTATGCCATGTAGATTGACACAACATAGGATGCCGCAACAATGCATTAGCCAGCTGAATTAATACTTTGATCATGATCCTAGTTACAAACTCCAAAAAGCATTTGACAATTTAAAATGGGATTATTCATTCACAATCTTTACAAAGTTAATCTGGGCCTGGTTTTCCTATAATACGCTTGTCTGTTGTACACCATACCTAAGGCTAAAATAAGGGTGAACAAAACACTTTCAGATGCTTTCCCAGTTCACCAATGCACACCAAAGGGATATCCACTATCACAACTACTTTTTGTGTACACAATAAAACCCGTGTCGGAATCAGTCTAAGAGGGTGAGGATATTATGGGTTTCTGCTGAGCACCTAATTTAGAAGACTAGTTCTCTATGTGTAGACAACCTTCTTGCATATTTCAGCCAAATGGACCAATCTGGCCAACGTGTCAAGCAGATCCTGAACAAGTTTGAATCTCATGCAGGTTGTCAGTAAACTGGTAAAATTCAAGTCTATACTGTGTTAGAAGAGGTGACTGGACCTCACCCTTATCTCTGTGGTTTCTACCAGAAGCCTTTAGGTACCTTGGAATGTTCATCAGCAATGACATTTAACAGCTATGGTCTAACAACATTACCCCATCATTGGAGACAAAGAAGAGGGGCCTCCTCCAATGAGCGCTGCTGCCGCTATCCCAAATCGATAGAATAGCAGTACTCAAAATAAAAGGATAGTTCTTCCAAAGGTCCTATACATTATGAAAAACATATTCCAGAAGAAAAACCAGCCCCATTTCTTCAAACAGTTTACCTCAGTGACTAGGATCTTCCTCCAGAATATCTGGATCTCCAGAGTGGCTGTGGCCAAATGCTGCTAATTGCTATTTGAAGAGATGGCATGGGAATGGCAGCTTTATGGCTTACTATCCAGCATCCCAAAAGGTGCCTATCATTGACTGAATTGTCGACTGCTGGTAAGATGCGGTACCAGGGCAGTGGTGAGGCATGGATGGACTATCTTAGCATGGTGGTTTTCTCCAAGAAGCCTACAAAGGAGATCTTTCTTTGGGAGGGAGCACTCTCGCTACAGGTGAAATTTGTACTTGTAAAGCGCACCCATACCCCCAAAGGGGTGTCCAGGCGCTGTACGCATACCGCTGTGGAACCCTTCCTGGCTTTTCCCTGTGAAATGTCCACTCCTGGGCACCCCAGGGTGAAGCCAGGCATCCCAGCGCTGTTGGGGCCGTTGTGGAGATTAAGCAAGCTATTGCCCAGAGTTGCAGAGTGGGACCCATGATTAGAATAGGCACCGAGGCGAGAATTATCAGGTCCGAGGAAATTGAGCCAAAGACCCGCCGAGGCGGGAATTGAACCCTGGTCCTGGGCCAGATCTCTGCATCAGGGTCTGCCGCTCTAACCATTGAGCCACACTTCTCCTTCATTAAGGAGGTCCAAGGGGTGAGATGCACTTGATGTCTATACTTGGATGCAGTTGTCTCAGCAAACACCCAAACGCTGAGCGATTGCCCACGGTTAGACATATTGCAAGCATCCTCCCATCACATGTGTTTGACATAATGCCCTAAGTGGCCAAGGGGGTGCCCATACGGTGGTGCCTTGCTCACTGTGCCAATGGAACTAAGCTATACCCAACTGAAGAACCCCAATGAGGGTGAAACTGGTTTTAGGTTGGTTGAGTTTCGGTTCAGAGAGGAAGTGGCTTGGTAGTTATGACTGGACTTTTCCTACTGGAGTAAGACTGATTTGCATATTGCTGGCCCTAATCTGAGGTGGCATGGTGGGCAAAAGAAGAATGAATTGGAATGCTGCCCTGAGTGATTACCAGTGGTTAGACTTATTGCAAGCATCCTCCCATCACCTTTTGTTTGCTTGATGTAATGCCCTTAGTGGCCAAGGGTGTGAGTCCAGATGTGGGTCCCTTGCTCACTGTACCACTGGAACAAAGCTACATCCTACTGAAGGACCCCACTCAGGGTGAAACCGGTCTTGAGTTGCTTGTGTTCTGGTTCAGAGAAGACCTGGATTGGCAGTTTGGGCTGGACTGTTCCTAATGGAGCAGAGTCAGGACTGATTTGCATATGGCTGGGTTTCATTTGCGGTAGCGTGGTGGGCAAATGAACAATGGGTTGGAATGCTACTCGGAGTGATTGCTAGTGGTTAGACTTATTGCAAGCATCCTCCCATCACCTTTTGTGTATTTGATGCAGTTGTCTCACATATTTATGTGGAGTTCATCACAAATTTACAGGAAGAATTTTGGCTCCTCTAATCTAAGTTCATCCACAGCTCCACCATCGACAGTCACATTATCAGAAAACACTATAAGAACTTCATGTTCAGCCTGTTAGAAGCTAAACTTACAAGACCTGAATTACTAGACAGGAATATTTCACAAATAGATCCCTCGTCATACACACACCTGATTCATTCGGTACACAGTGAAAGGCCTTGGAAGTAGATATTGGCCCCATGGAGGACAGGGAATGGCAGTTGACCTTGGTGGCACCAAGGGGAAAAACCTTCTTTTAATGTCAATGCCATTTTACTTACACATTGCAATGTGAGGGCAGGGGGCGGGGCTGAATCCTGCAATTACAGGATTACAGCTGCGCCTGCAGTGCACATGTCGGGTTAGCCGGCTCTATTGCTATAGCCAGCCTGGAATCACTGACATAATATCGCCGAGCACAATATCGAGTTACCAAAATATCGGCGCTAAAATATCGATTACAATAATATCGACTACCAATACTTATTAAAGAAATTACACAAATATCGAACACAAAATATCGTACATCAAAAATATCGTTTACAACATTATCGAAAACACAAATATCGTTAAAAAAAATATCGAAGTTTCTTTAATAAACATTAAAATGTCCTAAATATAGAAAACAAAAATATAGACAACAATTATATCGGTTTTATTTTAATATCGACATTAAAAAAATTAGCTAAAATGAACATAGCTTAACTCCAAAACGTATTTTCACTATATAAACATTAACTACACACATTATAATTATTATAAAACTAAATTATAACATATAAACAAATAATATAGACAACAATTATATCGGTTTTATTTTAATATCGACATTAAAAAAATTAGCTAAAATGAACATAGCTTAACTCCAAAACGTATTTTCACTATATAAACATTAACTACACACATTATAATTATTATAAAACTAAATTATAACATATAAACAAATAAAAACATGAAAACTTTACTAATAACACTATTAAACTTCATATAAAATATTATTACAAATAATACAGACTATGCTATACATTTTAAACTATATTAAACATACAAAAGCAAACAAATATGTTTAAAAAAAAAAATTAACACTAACAACTTCTTAATTAGCGTTTTCCATATATGGAAAGTAAGTGCCAGAACCTAAAAGAAATATAAAGAACAACGAATAGAAACCTCGAACTAATAAAATACACCAATGAAACAAACCCATCAGTTAAACAAACACTAAATAAACAAGAAATTTTTACACATAATTCAAACTACAACCCTACAGAAAAAAGAAGAGGAAACTCTGCCGGATTACTCCCAGAAAGCAGATTTACTACTCTCAAAGAAATTTACAACAGCACCAAGTAAGTAAAACGCGATTTAAGCTAGAACACTACTTAGACTTTTCACTAAAAAATATTTCAAAATGTCATTTACTAATATATCTATCTTGCACTTATATCTCCTCTACAGATACCTTCTAAAAGGCATCCCAAAACTACTTCTACTACATCAACAAAAACATCATTTAAAAAGTAAGTATATTTCTATTTTATATTCCACAATTCCCTAAAATACCCACTAAAAACCCACTTATTCCCAAGTTCCCCATCACCTATAAATTAATAGAACAAACATTATAACATTATATTTCTTCTTACCAACAGAAATATTTTCGAAAAAAAGAAAACAGAAGTTTGAAAATAAACACCATCTTCAGTGACCTCAACAGCAACATAGTAAGTATATGCAATGAAATGTATATGTATTTTCCTTTAATATGTACTATATTATATCAATTCATATTTATAAATATTTCCCTTAGAACTAAACAGACCACCATGACAGAAGGAGTCGAATTTGTTATGTCACAAAAAGGCAAAATGTTATTGTGTTATATGGGTTATGTATACACACAAGAAAAACAGACTGCTTTAAAAGTGTTTTGGAAATGCAGTAAATATTATTCTAATAAATGCTATGGTAGGGCTATTACGCAGGAAACGACTGTTACATCTGTTAAAGAACATAACCATGCACCAAATGTAACAGAGATAGAAATTAGAAGTGCCCTTGAAAATATAAAAGAAGCTAGCACTAGCACAGATAGACCTACCACTGAGATACTGAAGCAGCAATTACTAACAGTACCCCAACATGCATCTAGTCAGTATCAAACCATCTTTATTCGATCAAAGTTTATAATGATCATAAAAGAATAAAATAAAATACATCAAAATCCCAAGTTCATAGTATTCCATTAAAAATCATTCGGTTGATACTCACAGTTAAATTACAATAATTAAAATTGCTAAACAGTTAAAACAGTGATTTACAATTAAAATCGCAGCTCAGGATCTTATTGCCCCGCCACCTTTCCTTCTCTTCAAACATGCCAATAGGTAAGAGGCCATTGAAAAACAAACATGCGAATCCGGTAATGATTTTAAAAAGTATAGGGCCACTCGACACTGCGTAAACCTTGCTTTCTTTAAAATCGGCAGTAGATATTCTTTCCTTTCCTTCTTATATAATGAACAGAACAGGATTAAATGCAACTCGGATTGAGTTGATGCGTTGTCACATGGGCAAACGCTCAAGTCCTTGGTCCTAAAAGTGTTCTCCGGATAGCCTAACATGCACATTATCAAGTTCGTTCTAAACCTTAATAAAATATACCTGTGTTGTGGAATATTAGATATTGCTAGATACGAGAACCTTCCCTTTAATAACGGAGGGTTCCTTGATATAACCGCATTGTGAGAAGTTGGCCTGGTATATGCTGTCCACTAATTATAGTGGGCACCTTGCACCAGTCCAAACAACCCCTTATTGGAGATAGGTTAAAGACAACCTTTATTGAAAGCTATCCTAGTGGTAGCTATGGAGAGCAGCCTTCAGGCTAAGTCTTGAAGGAATGTAAAGCAGCTTGTTTAACCAGTCTATAATCTCTTGAGTGACCAAATGAAAGAGGACCACACCAGGTATATATTTAAAATATATGTATTTAGTCTTAAACACACCCCTCTAGTCTCTTTATGAGGCTAGAGTTTGAAGTACATAAGTTACAAGTCAGTTATCAACAGTAATAGCACAAATACACGTTTGAGCCCTAGGGGCGTACCAAACCATATACCAATAAAGTGGTATAAGAACCACGACTGAGCTAGACACAGGGCCTAGAGCCTGTAGAAGTGATTGGCCCTCAAGGAACAACCCAAGGTAGTGACACAGGGGACCCACGGGGACGCGTGCAGTGTGAGAACACAGCCGCGAGCCGCCGTTGACTTCTATGGGGAATGTCGCGGTTGGAGTTTTAAAGAAAAAGGACACTTAGAGGAGGACTTGGAGCAAACCCCTTTAGAACTAGGTCGTTCTAGAGTCTATACCCACGGGAGCACCGGAGTACTCGGAGTTACCTCACCCAGGCAAGCCGGGTGCATAGGTGTCTTTCGGGGTCGGGTTTCGTCGTCGTTTTCAATGGCGATCTGCTGCAAAGTGCTGCTGGCGACCAAGTCGAAAGTGTTCGGGTGGATCCAAAGGTGGATCGAAGATCTGAAGAACCTGAAAGCAGAGGGGACAGAGTCTGGGTCACTAGCCAGTGACCAGGAAGACGATGAGCAGATGCCCACCGATGTCAGGTGCTTCAGGTAGGTTGACGGTTGTCTTGACTCTTCAGCCACGAGGTCCAGGAGGCGTCGACGACAACCAGGAGCTGGATTCGAGCTGTCCCACGATGTTTGTCGAGTGCAGGGGTATCGGTGACCGGATTGGACCCAACAAGCCTTGGCAACGGCAAGTCTCGTGGAAATAGAAAACGGACGGTGGTACAGACCAGCAAGGTCTGAGGGACTCACCCAGCGAGGGTAAGTCAGGGCACGTCTGGAGCAACGAGGGAAGCCCAATCAGAAGAAGATTTGCCTTCGGGAGGGCCCACTAGCCAACGGACTAGCGACCGCGAAGGAGCCTCAAGTGGACGCACTTGGATCTGGCTCACAGGACACTCGTGGAGTGGAGGCCAGTGATCTTCGGTGTAGTCGGTGCTGGAGGCGGGGGCTACTCGGAGCCCAAAGCACAACTTCGTGGGAGCCCAGGAAGAGGATGCACTTGCAAAAGTTCTTGGTGTCCAGGGTTCACGGTTCCACGTTACCCACGTTACCCACGACAGCTACGGGCCTCAGCTTTGCTGGGGACTCAGGGCAGCCTCGGGGAAGTCTGGAAATCCACCTCTGGTGATGCAAAGACTTCGGCGTCCGGTGGGAGCTTCGGCGATGCAGACCAGACAATTGCTTCTTAGGTGCCTGCCAAGCAGGGGAGTCACTCCTTGACCCCAAGGGAGATTCTTCAGTCCTCTAATCTTCAGGTAGAGCGTCGAAGGTCCAGGATTCAGTGTCAGAGTTTCGTCCAGGGTAATCTAAAGTCCTAAGGACTGGGGTCCCATACTTATACTAAGTTAGGGGTTGGACATACTCTGGGGACCCACCTATGGGAGGGTCAGGGAAGAGGGTGGTTACACCCATTCCCTTTGTCCAGTTTCACGCCAGAGCAGGGGCAGGTAGCCCCTGCAACCGGTTTGAACTGGCATATGCACAGGGACACCAAGTGTGCCCCCAGTGCAGGACTTCTGAGCACCAGAGAGTGCTCCCGCCCAGCCCCAATACACATTATCCTGTCTGGGGAGGTGGTTACACCTCCCTTCGACAGGAAACCTATTGTCCAGGCCTCCCCTGCCGGAGTTTCAGTCAGCAGCAGGAGGCCAGACCCGTGTCTGTGGCAGCGGCATCCATTTTGTGATGCCAGGGCTCTGGAAAGAAGTTACCGGGTAGCCCGGTGTGTACATGTCTCTCCCTCTAGAAGGGTGGAATGCTACCCCCGCCGCCAGGACTGGTGGGGGCGTAGTATTCCAAGATGTTTGACACCAAACCCGACATGTTTTGGTGCAGCCAGTCCAAAGTTAGCATTGTACCGCGAGGATATGATGCGCTTAAGAGTATATGGTCAGGCTGTACCACAAACAGCATCAGAGGAGGGACTCCGAACGCTGTAGAGGGGCTCTGCTCATGCAGGGGCACCCTCTCACATAAGAACCAAGCACTCTGCCTTCAGGATTGGTAAGGCCTGCCATAGGAGTGACTTATAGGTTTATATGTGTGTGCAATGGTAGTGATATAGGTAGCCTATACCACTGTAAGGGGTGCATGCACCACCTTACTCAGGCTGCAGTAGCAGACCTGTGGTGTCATTTTGGATGGCCTTCCAGGGGTGGCACAATACATGCTGCAGCCCCTGGTAGGCCTCTGAGGTACCTATGCCCTGGGTACATAGTATACCATATACTAGGGACTTATAAGGGCACTCCAGATTCCAATCAGAGATGTGCCTAAGGCACATGGAAACCATTTTAGAGAGGAAGCAGCTAGGCTGGGGTTCTGATTAGCAGGGCCCCAGCCAGACTAAAGTCGAAAAACAGTGAAGCATCAGCAAAAAGTGGGGGTACCCATGTGAAGCAGATCCTACTCTCCTACACAACCCCCCCCCAACGTAGGGACATTAAACTAACCTTGACCAGTTGAGTCTTCATGTTCTAAGTGGAAGTACCTAGAGAGTCCATCTGCATTGGCATGGTTACTCCCAGGTCTATGTTCCACTGTAAAGTCCATCCCCTGTAGGGAAATGGACCACCTAAGAAGTTTGGGGTTTTCACCCTTCATTTGTTTTAGCCATAGGAGGGGCTTGTGGTCTGTTTGAACAAGGAAGTGAGTACCAAACAAGTATGGCCTCAACTTCTTCAGAGCCCAAACCACAGCAAAGGCCTCCCTCTCTATGGCTGACCAACGTTTCTCTCTAGGGGTCAGCCTTCTGCTAATAAAAGCTACTGGCTGATCCTGACCTTCATCATTCAATTGTGACAGTACAGCCCCTACCCCCAATTCAGATGCATCTGTTTGGACAATGAACTTCTTGGAGTAATCAGGACTCTGTAGAATGGGAGCAGTGCACATGGCCTGCTTCAGGTCATCAAATGCCTTTTGACAGCTAGCTGTCCACTGAACCTTTTTGGGCATTTTCTTGGAAGTTAAGTCATTCAGGGGTGTCACTATTGATCCATACCCCTTGACAAATCTCCTATAGTACCCAGTCAGGCCTAAGAAGGCTTTCACCTGAGTCTGGGTAGTGGGAGCAACCCAGTCCATGATGGTCTGGATTTTGCTCTGCAATGGTTGAACCTGGCCTCCACCCACAAGGTGGCCCAGGTACACAACCTGACTCTGCCCTATCTGGCACTTGGTGGCCTTGATAGTGAGGCCTGCCTTTTGCAGGGCCTCCAAAACATTTCTGAGGTGGACCAGGTGATCCTCCCAGGTGGAGCTAAAGACAGCAATATCATCTAGATATGCTGCACTGTAGGCCTCCAGACCTGTAAGCACTGTATTCACCAACCTCTGAAAAGTGGCAGGTGCATTCTTCAGACCAAAGAGCATTACCACAAATTGATAATGCCCACTAGGGGTTGAGAATGCTGTCTTTGGCTTTGCATCATCAGCTAGCCTGATCTGCCAGTAGCCAGCTGTTAGGTCAAATGTGCTTAGATACTTGGCTGAGGCCAAAGTGTCTATTAGCTCATCTGCCCTGGGTATTGGATGGGCATCAGTCCTAGTGACTGCATTGAGACCCCTGTAGTCCACACAAAACCTCATCTCTCTTTTCCCACCACTGGTGTGAGGTTTTGGCACAAGGACCACTGGACTAGCCCAAGGGCTATCTGAGGGTTCAATAACTCCCAAATCCAACATTTTCTGGACTTCTGTCCTGATACAGTCCCTGACATGGTCAGGTTGCCTATAAATCTTATTTTTAATAGGCAGACTGTCCCCAGTGTCCACTTCATGAGTGCACTCAGCTGGTCTGACTTGGAGTCAGAGAGAACATATGTCTGTACTGATTGAGCACTTGTCTACAATCAGTTTGCTGCTGAGCAGTGAGGCTGCCTGCCAAGGCTACACCATCCACTGACCCATCATCAGGGTTCTGTGAGAGCAGGTCAGGAGTGGGTCACTCTCTTCCTCCTGTCCCTCATCAGTAGCCATGAGCAAGCCCATGTCTGCCCTGTCCACATATGGCTTTAATCTGTTGACATGGAGAACCCTGTGGGGACTCCTGGGTGTTCCTAGGTCTACTAAATAGGTGACCTCACCCTTCTGTTCAACAATGGTATGGGGTCCACTCCACTTGTCTTGGAGAGCTGCTGGGGCCACTGGCTCCAGCACCCACACCTTCTGTCCTGGCTGGGAAACAGTCAGCACAGCCTTTTGGTCATGCCAGGCTTTTTGCAGTTCCTGGCTAGCCTCAAGGTTTTTAGTTGCCTTTTTCATGTATTCAGCTATTCTGGAGCGGAGACCAAGTACATAGTCCACTATGTCATGCTTTGGGGGCTTGAGAGGTAACTCCCATCCTTCCTTTACCAAGCACAATGGACCCCTGACAGGGTGACCAAACAAAAGTTCAAAAGGGCTGTAGCCAACCCCCTTTTGAGGCACCTCCCTGTATGCAAATAAAAGGCAGGGCAAGAGTATGTCCCATCTTCGCCTGAGCTTTTCTGGGAGCCCTTTAATCATGCCCTTTAAGGTTTTGTTGAATCTCTCAACTAAACCATTGCATTGTGGGTGATAGGGTGTGGTGAACTTGTAAGTCACTCCACACTCCTTCCACATTACTTTCAAGTATCCAGACATAAAGTTTGCAACCCTGTCTAATACAACCTCCTTAGGGAAGCCCACTCTTGAGAAAATTCCCAGGAGGGCCCTTGCCACTACAGGTGCTGTAGTGGTCATAAGGGGAATAGCCTCTGGGTACCTGGTGGCATGATCCACTACCACCAGGATAAACCTGTGCCCAGATGCCGTTTGGGGATCCATGGGACCAACAATATCAATCCCCACTCTCTCAAAGGGAACCCCCACCACAGGTAGTGGTATCAGGGGGCCTTTTTGGTGCCACCTGCCTTCCCACTGGCTTGGCAGGTTACACAGGAGCGACAAAACTCCTTGGTGTCTTCAGACATGTGGGGCCAGTGAAAGTGAGGGACAAGTCTGTCCCAAGTCTTGTTCTGGCCCAGGTGACCTGCTAAAGGAATGTCATGGGCTAGGGTCAATAGGAAGCCCCCTGAACTTCAGAGGTATAACCAACCTCCTGGTGGCACCAGGCTTGGGGTCTCTACACTCTGAGTACAAGAGTCCATCATCCCAATACACAGTATGGGGACCACTTGCTTTCCCAGCAGCCTCAGCAGCAGCTTGCTGTCTGAGGGGTTCAAGAGAGGGGCAGCTCTGCTGCTCCTGGCTCAGATCTGCCCTGGAAGGGCCCCCTGTCCCTAAGAACTCAACCTGATCAGGCTCAAGCTCCTCTGGGACAGTTCCTTCCTCAGGACTGAGATCATCTCCCTGAAGAGACTGATCTTCCTTCTGAGCCAAGGGGGAAGGCACTGCCTTTACCCTACAACTCCTCCTCTTGGATGGCACTTGGTCCATTATTTCAGAATCCAAGGCCTGTTCAGTGTTAGACATTTTGGCCTGTGACCTGGTCACAGCAAACACATCTGCAGGGATGCCCAGCATTTCTGCATGGGTCCTGAGCTCCACTTCTGCCCAAGCTGAAGTTTCAAGATCATTGCCAAGCAAGCATTCCACTGGTAGGTTTGCACTCACCACAACCTTCTTAAGGCCAGTTACCCCTCCCCAGGAGAAGTTAACAACTGCCAGAGTATGGTCTGTTCTGACATTGCTAGCATTGGTCACTTGGTACATTTCACCAAGTATAATCTGCCCAGGATCCACAAGGTCTTGTGTCACCATGGTGACACTTGCCCCTGTGTCCCTAAATGCCAAAGCCTCTTTTCCATTGATTAAGGGCTGTTGCCTGTACTTGCCCAGATTACTGGGACTCAAACAGGAGGTCACATCCATGCCTCCATCACAGACTAGGACAGCCTGAGTGAGTTCTCTGACTAGGTCAGAGCTCATCTCCTTACCCAGGGTCAACCCTACTAAACCCTTGGCTTGTGTACTCCCACCACCAACTGTAACTGCACTAGGGGGAACAGGTGCCTTAGGGGCATTGGTGGGGGCTGGAATAGAGTCTTTGGACTTGGTGCAATCACTGGTCCAGTGTGTCTTTTGCTTACAGACTTTGCACCATGGTTTCTTTTGGCCTTTTCCCTTGTTAGACTGTGAATCCCCACCTGAAGAAGATTTTTGGGGGCCTTGTGAAGACTTCTGGTCTTTACCCTTCTCCCCACCTTTATCAGAGTTCTTAGAATCGTGCTTATTTGGGTCACCACCTTGGTTCTGTACCTTCTGCCTCACCCTGGTTCTGACCCATTTGTCTGCCTTCTTTCCCAATTCTTGGGGAGAGGTCAGATCAGAGTCCACCAGGTACTGATGCAACAGCTGATTTTGACAGTTATTAAGAATCTGCTCCCTCATGATAAGATTGTACAATCCTGTGAAGTCACATACCTTACTGCCCATCAACCAACCTTCCAATCAATCAATCAATCACAGAATTTGTAGAGCGCACTACTTACCCGCGAGGGTCTCAAGGCGCTGGGGGGAGGGAAGGGGTGGGGGGGATGCTGCTACTGGTTGAACAGCCAGGTCTTGAGTAGCCTCCTGAAGGTCAGCAGGTCTTGGGTCTTTCGTAGGCTTAGTGGAAGGGTGTTCCAGGTCTTGGCGGCGAGGTGTGAGAAGGATCTGCCGCCGGTGGTTGTTCTTCGAATGCGGGGGACGGTGGCGAGGGAGAGGTCGGCGGAGCGGAGCTGGCGGTTGGGGACGTAGAAGAAGAGTCGTCTGTTGAGGTAGGCTGGGCCAGTTTTGTGGAGTGCCTTGTGTGCGTGGGTGAGGAGTTTGAAGGTGATCCTCCTGTCGATGGGGAGCCAGTGCAGGTTCCTCAAGTGGGGGGTGATGTGGCTGTGGCGTGGTACGTCGAGGATCAGTCGTGCGGAGGCATTTTGTATGCGTTGCAGTCGCTTGATGAGCTTGGCCGGGGCTCCCGCGTAGAGGGCGTTCCCATAGTCTAGTCTGCTACTGACGAGGGCCTGGGTGACTGTTCTTCTTGTGTCTGTCGGGATCCACCTGTAGATCTTGCGAAGCATGCGGAGTGTGTTGAAGCAGGAGGAGGAGACTGCGTTGACTTGCTTGGTCATGGAGAGCGTTGAGTCGAGGATGACTCCCAGGTTGCGTGCGTGGTCGGTGGGTGTCGGGGCTGCTCCCAGCGTCGTTGGCCACCAGGAGTCGTCCCAGGCTGAGGGGTTGGAGCCGAGGATGAGGACCTCCGTTTTGTCCGTGTTCAGCTTTAGTCGGCTGATCTTCATCCAATCGGCGACGGCCTTCATTCCGTCATGGAGTTTGGCTTTGGCGGCGAGGGGGTCCTTGGTGAGGGAGAGGATCAGTTGAGTGTCGTCGGCGTAGGAGATACTGTTGAGGTCGTGTTGTCTGGCGATGCGTGCGAGCGGGCCATGTAGATGTTGAACAGTGTTGGGCTGAGGGACGATCCCTGGGGTACGCCGCAGATGATCTCGGAGGCTTCGGATCGGAAAGGTGGGAGGCGGACTCTCTGGGTTCTGCCGTCGAGGAAGGAGGTGGTCCATTCCAGGGCCTTGTCTCGGATCCCTGCGTCGTGGAGGCATGCGCGTAGAGTGCGGTGGCAGACAGTGTCGAAGGCGGCGGAGAGGTCCAGCAGGATGAGGGCTGCGGTCTCACCATTGTCCAGCAGGATCCTGATGTCGTCGGTGGCGGCGATGAGGGCAGTCTCAGTGCTGTGGTTGCTGCGGAACCCTGATTGGGATGGGTCCAGGATGCTGTTTTCTTCGAGGTATCGGGTTAGCTGTTTGTTGACGATCTTCTCGATGACCTTGGCTGGGAACGGAAGCAGAGAGATGGGCCGGAAGTTCTTGAGGTCTCTCGGGTCCGCCTTGGGTTTTTTGAGTAGGGCGTTGATCTCTGCGTGTTTCCAGCTCTCTGGGAAGGTCGCGGTCTTGAAGGAGAGGTTGATGATGTTGCACAGGTGGGGTGCGATGGAGCTGCTGGCTTTGTTGAAGATGTGGTGCGGGAAAGGGTCTGACGGGGAGCCGGAGTGTATTGTGCTCATGGTCTTGATGGTGTCCTCGATGTTCACGCTGGCCGAGGCTGGCAGGGGGTCGTGGTCGATGGTGTGTGGCGGGTCTGGTGTATCGATCTTAGTTGGGGTTGTCTGGGTGTTGAAGCTGTCGTGGATGTCGGCGATCTTGCGGTGAAAGAAGGTGGCGAGGGAATCGCTTAGGGGTTGCGACGGCGGGATGTCGTTGGTGTTGGAGCTGGGATTGGAGAGTTCCTTCACGATGTTGAAAAGCTCGTTGCTGTTGTGTGCGTTGTTGTCGAGGCGGTCTTTGAAGGAGATTCTCTTGGCGGACCTGATGAGGTGGTGGTGGTTACGGATGGCGTCTTTGTGGGCTGTGTGGCTGTCCGGTGTCTTATCGCTGTGCCATTTCTTCTCTAGTTTCCGGCAGGTACGCTTGGAAGCTAGGAGTTCCGAGGTGAACCAGCTGGCTCTTTTGGTGGTGTCGCTGTAGGTGAGCTTTTTCAGCGGGGCGAGGGTGCTGGCGCAGTCGTCCATCCATCGTCTGAGGTTGCAGGCAGCGTCGTCGGTGTTGGATGGGTCGGAGGGAGGGCTGAGAGCGAGGGTTGCCCGGAGTTGGTCTTCGGTGACTTTGCTCCAGCAGCGGCGTGGGATCTGTTGGGTGCGGTGGTGTGTGGTGGGTTTCTGGAAGGTGAAATGGATGTAGCGGTGGTCGGTCCAGAGGAGTTCCGTGGTGTGGCTGAAGGAGACGTGGGAGCTTGAGGAGAAGATGGGGTCAAGCGTGTGGCCGGCGGAGTGGGTCGGTGTTGTGACGAGCTGGCTCAGGCCGAGGTTGGCGAGGCTGTCGATCAGGGTGGTGGAGTTGCTGTCGTTGTTGTTCTCCAGGTGAAAGTTCAAGTCTCCGAGGAGGATGTAGTCGGTGGAGGTCAGGGCTTGCGTGCTGATGAAGTCGGCGATGGAGTCGCTGAACTGGGGTCGGGGCCCAGGGGGTCTGTAGACAAGGGTGCCTCTAAGGGTGGTGTTGGGGTCCGTGTGGATCTGGAAGTGCATGTGTTCGGCGGTGCTGAGAGTGTCGTCGGTGCTGGTCGAGACCCTGATGGTGTTCTTGTGGACGATGGCGATTCCTCCTCCTACTGCGTTGGTGCGGTCTCTGCGGGTGATCTTATAGCCGTCTGGGATAGCTATGGCGATGTCGGGGGCGGAGGAGTCGTTCATCCAGGTCTCTGTCAGGAAGGCGACGTCTGGTGATGATGTGTCGAGCAGGTCCCAGAGCTCGACGGCGTGTTTGCGTGCGGAGCGGGTGTTCAGTAGGATGCACCGGAGGTGGTTGAGGTCCTTCTTGGCGGGCGCCTCGGTGGCTCTGAGGCTGGTGTAGCTGCAGTTCCGGCAGCTGAAAGGACCATGGGTGCGTTTCGCGGGCGGCCTTGAAGCAGTTGTGCGTCCGTCCGGGGTTGAGGGCGTGGAGTGTGGTGGCATCGTATCGGCGTCGGTCCTCGAGGCTGGAGCGGGGGCGCGCGGTCCAGGGGTTCTGGCGCTGGGCGCGGTCCAGTCGCGGACGGGCGCAGACGGGCTTGCCTTAGGCGCGCCTTCGGGCGCCAGCGCGCGCGGCCGCGCAGCGGCTGCCATATATGGGGAGGTGGGAGGGAGAAGCAGCTGGGAGGCGGGGGCAGGGGCAGCGAATGGGCAGTCAGGGGGCGGGGCCACAGGGGACGCAGCGGCGGGAATGGAGAGAGGCAGCGGGGGCACAGAAGGAAAAATGGGGAGAAAACAAACAGAGAAATACGGGCACAGTACAATGGGGCAGCGAGGGGCACAGAAGGAAAAAAGGAGAGAAAGCAAACAGAGAAATACGGGCACAGTACAATGGGGCAGCGAGGGGCACAGAAGGAAAAATGGGGAGAAAGCAAACAGATAAATACGGTCACAGTACAATGGGGCAGCGAGGGGCACAGAAGGAAAAAAGGAGAGAAAGCAAACAGAGAAATACGGGCACAGTACAATGGGGCAGCGAGGGGCACAGAAGGAAAAATGGGGAGAAAGCAAACAGATAAATACGGTCACAGTACAATGGGGCAGCGAGGGGCACAGAAGGAAAAAAGGAGAGAAAGCAAACAGATAAATACGGGCACAGTACAATGGGGCAGCGAGGGGCACAGAAGGAAAAAAAAAAAAAAAGGAGAGAAAACAAACAGAGAAATACGGTCACAGTACAATGGGGCAGCGAGGGGCACAGAAGGAAAAATGGAGAGACAGAAAGCAAGAAATACGGGCACCGAGGCCACAAGCGGAGGGGCGAGCTTACCAGCAGCAGCAGCGGGCGGACAACACAGGCGGAGCTGTGTGGTGGGGGAGCGACCTACCTGGCAAGGTCAAGGGTCGCTCTCCTCACCGCGCATCGGCCGCCATATATGGGGAGGTGGGAGGGAGGAGCAGCTGGGAGGCGGGGGGCAGGGGCAGCGAATGGGCAGTCAGGGGGGCGGGGCCGCAGGGGACGCAGCGGCGAGAATGGAGAGAGGCAGCGGGGGCACAGAAGGAAAATGGGGAGAAAACAAACAGAGAAATACGGGCACAGTACAATGGGGCAGCGAGGGGCACAGAAGGAAAAAAGGAGAGAAAGCAAACAGAGAAATACGGGCACAGTACAATGGGGCAGCGAGGGGCACAGAAGGAAAAATGGGGAGAAAGCAAACAGATAAATACGGTCACAGTACAATGGGGCAGCGAGGGGCACAGAAGGAAAAAAAGGAGAGAAAGCAAACAGAGAAATACGGGCACAGTACAATGGGGCAGCGAGGGGCACAGAAGGAAAAATGGGGAGAAAGCAAACAGATAAATACGGTCACAGTACAATGGGGCAGCGAGGAGCACAGAAGGAAAAAAGGAGAGAAAGCAAACAGAAAAATACGGGCACAGTACAATGGGGCAGCGAGGGGCACAGAAGGAAAAAAGGAGAGAAAGCAAACAGATAAATACGGTCACAGTACAATGGGGCAGCGAGGGGCACAGAAGGAAAAAAGGAGAGAAAGCAAACAGATAAATACGGGCACAGTACAATGGGGCAGCGAGGGGCACAGAAGGAAAAATGGGGAGAAAGCAAACAGAGAGATACGGGCACAGTACAATGGGGCAGCGAGGGGCACAGAAGGAAAAAAGGAGAGAAAGCAAACAGATAAATACGGGCACAGTACAATGGGGCAGCGGGGGCACAGAAGGAAAAAAAAAACGGAGAGAAAACAAACAGAGAAATACGGTCACAGTACAATGGGGCAGCGAGGGGCACAGAAGGAAAAATGGAGAGACAGAAAGCAAGAAATACGGGCACCGAGGCCACAAGCGGAGGGGCGAGCTTACCAGCAGCAGCAGCGGGCGGACAACACAGGCGGAGCTGTGTGGTGGGGGAGCGACCTACCTGGCAAGGTCCAGAGCCTTAGCAGAACAATCCACATAGTCCACCCAGTCTTGAGTCTGTGCTTTTTGGGTATCTCTGAACTTTAACCTGTATTGTTCAGTTGTTAGGCCAAACCCATCAATCAGAGCACTCTTCAAGACTTTGTAATTGTCAGCATCCTCTTCTCTAACAGTGAGGAGCTTGTCTCTACCTTTGTCTGCAAAGGAGAGCCACAAGATTGCTGCCCACTGCTCCTGAGGGACCCTCTGTACTTTACAGGCCCTCTCCAGTGCAGTTATCCACTTGTGGAGGTCATCCCCACTCTGGTAGGGAGGGACAATCTTGCTCAGGTTTCTATGGTCATAAGACCTTTCCCTATCTCTGGGGAAATTGCTACCACCATGGGACTCTAGTCCCATCTTTTTCTTTGCCTTTCAAGCTCTAGGGACTCCCTGTCTATAGCCAACTGCTCTCTTCTGATTCTCAACTGAGCTTCTCCATACTTGAGCAGTCTCTCTTTCCTTTCATGAGAGGATTCCCTCCTATGAGAGGAAACAGAGGTCCCTATTGAGGTGTCAGAGTGGTTAGACTCCTGAGAAGGAGATCTAGGCCTTCTGGGCACACTCACAATTCTTCCTGGGGGACAAAGGGGAGGTCATTCTGATCCTCCTCCTCATCCACAGGAGGAGCTGGATTTTCCAGGTCAAGGTCATTGTCACCTTCCTGGCCAGTTTCAGAGGTTGGGTCCTGGGTGATTTCACCCCTGGCCCCTTCCTCATCTTCTGCCCCACCCTCTCTGCCTACCCCTTCAGACCCTGGTAGTCTTCTGAGATCATCCAGCAGGAGTACCTCTATGAGGCATTGGGTGTTGGCACTTTTGCCTGTCTTTAGTTTCCTAGCAGTGCTTAATGCTCTCAATTCCAAGAATGGGAGATTATCATACTTGGAGAGAAGAAGCCCATTGGCTTCTGGCTGGGACCCACTGGTTCCTGGCCCTAAAGACATTACTAGTGTGGTGTGGTGTATGCACTACCTACTCTAGTGTGGCCTACTAAACTCTCTTGAGTTGTAGAAAGGGTGTGCTATCCCTTAACACACAACTCTAAGTTCAGTAGAACTTACTGTATCCTAAGCTTGATTTATATGTACCTAAGGTACCCTTAGTGGTTTTCAGTTGATCAATTCAATTGAGATTATCTGGTAAAACAATAGCAAGCTGGAATCCCACACGCTGCACACCAATGTGAGAAGTTGGCCTGGTATATGCTGTCCACTAATTATAGTGGGCACCTTGCACCAGTCCAAACAACCCCTTATTGGAGATAGGTTAAAGACAACCTTTATTGAAAGCTATCCTAGTGGTAGCTATGGAGAGCAGCCTTCAGGCTAAGTCTTGAAGGAATGTAAAGCAGCTTGTTTTACCATTCTATAATCTCTTGAGTGACCAAATGAAAGAGGACCACACCAGGTATATATTTAAAATATATGTATTTAGTCTTAAACACACCCCTCTAGTCTCTTTATGAGGCTAGAGTTTGAAGTACATAAGTTACAAGTCAGTTATCAACAGTAATAGCACAAATACACGTTTGAGCCCTAGGGGCGTACCAAACCATATACCAATAAAGTGGTATAAGAACCACGACTGAGCTAGACACAGGGCCTAGAGCCTGTAGAAGTGCTTGGCCCTCAAGGAACCACCCAAGGTAGTGACACAGGGGACCCACGGGGGACGCGTGCAGTGTGAGAACACAGCCGCGAGCCGCCGTTGACTTCTATAAGGAATGTCGCGGTTGGAGTTTTAAAGAAAAAGGGCACTTAGAGGAGGACTTGGAGCAAACCCCTTTAGAACTAGGTCGTTCTAGAGTCTATACCCACGGGAGCACCGGAGTACTCGAGTTACCTCACCCAGGGAAGCCGGGTGCATAGGTGTCTTTCGGGGTCGGGTTTCGTCGTCGTTTTCAATGGCGATCTGCTGCAAAGTGCTGCTGGCGACCAAGTCAAAAGTGTTCGGGTGGATCCAAAGGTGGATCGAAGATCTGAAGAACCTGAAAGCAGAGGGGACAGAGTCTGGGTCACTAGCCAGTGACCAGGAAGATGATGAGCAGATGCCCACCGATGTCGGGTGCTTCAGGTAGGTTGACGGTCGTCTTGACTCTTCAGCCATGAGGTCCAGGAGGCGTCGACGACAACCAGGAGCTGGATTCGAGCTGTCCCACAATATCTGTCGAGTGCAGGGGTGTCGGTGACCGGATTGGACCCAACAAGCCTTGGCAACTGCAAGTCTCGTGGAAATAGAAAAAGGACGGTGGTACAGATCAGCAAGGTCTGAGGGACTCACCCAGTGAGGGTAAGTCAGGACACGTCTGGAGCAATCAGGGAAGCCCAATCAGAAGAAGAGTTGCCTTCCGGAGGGCCCACTAGCCAACGGACTAGCGACCGCAAAGGAGCCTTGAGTGGACGCACTTGGAGCTGGCTCACAGGACACTCGTAGAGTGGAGGCCAGTGATCTTTGGTGCAGTTGGTGCTGGAGGCGGGGGCTACTTGGTGCCCAAAGCACAACTTCGTGGGAGCCCAGGAAGAGGATGCACTTGCAAAAGTTTTCAGTGTCCAGGGGTCATGGTTCCACATTACCCACGACAGCTACGGGCCTCAGCTTTGCTGGGGACTCAGGGCAGCCTCGGGGAAGTCTGGAAATCTACCTCTGGTGATGCAAAGACTTCGGCGTCCGGCGGGAGCTTCAGCGATGCAGACCAGACAATTGCTTCTTAGGTGCCTGCCAAGCAAGGGAGTCACTCCTTGACCCCAAGGGAGATTCTTCAGTCCTCTAATCTTCAGGTAGAGCGTCGAAGGTCCAGGATTCAGTGTCAGAGTTTCGTCCAGGGTAATCTAAAGTCCTAAGGACTGGGGTCCCAAACTTATACTAAGTTAGGGGTTGGACATACTCTGAGGACCCACCTATGGGAGAGTCAGGGAAGAGGGGTGGTTACACCCATTCCCTTTGTCCAGTTTCGCACCAGAGCAGGGGCAGGTAGCCCCTGCAACCGGTTTGAACTGGCATATGCACAGGGACACCAAGTGTGCCCCCAGTGCAGGACTTCTGAGCACCAGAGAGTGCTCCCGCCCAGCCCCAATACACATTATCCTGTCTGGGGAGGTGGTTACACCTCCCTGCGACAGGAAACCTATTGTCCAGGCCTCCCCTGCTGGAGTTTCAGTCAGCAGCAGGAGGCCAGACCCGTGTCTGTGGCAGCAGCATCCATTTTGTGATGCCAGGGCTCTGGAAAGAAGTTACCGGGTAGCCCGGTGTGTACATGTCTCTCCCTCTAGAAGGGTGGAATACTACCCCCGCCACCAGGACTGGCGGGGGGTAGTATTCCAAGATGTTTGACACCAAACACGACATGTTTTGGTGCAGCCAGTCCAAAGTTAGCATTGTACCGCGAGGATATAATGCGCTTAAGAGTATATGGTCAGGCTGTACCACAAACAGCATCAGAGGAGGGACTCCGAACGCTGTAGAGGGGCTCTGCTCATGCAGGGCACCCTCTCACATAAGAACCAAGCACTCTGCCTTCAGGATTGGTAAGGCCTGCCATAGGAGTGACTTATAGGTTTATATGTGTGTGCAATGGTAGTGATATAGGTAGCCTATACCACTGTAAGGGGTGCATGCACCACCTTACTCAGGCTGCAGTAGCAGACCTGTGGTGTCATTTTGGATGGCCTTCCAGGGGTGGCACAATACATCCTGCAGCCCCTGGTAGGCCTCTGGAGGTACCTATGCCCTGGGTACATAGTATACCATATACTAGGGACTTATAAGGGCACTCCAGATTCCAATCAGAGATGTGCCTAAGGCACATGGAAACCATTTTAGAGAGGAAGCAGCTAGGCTGGGGTTCTGATTAGCAGGGCCCCAGCCAGACTAAAGTCGAAAAACAGTGAAGCATCAGCAAAAAGTGGGGGTACCCATGTGAAGCAGATCCTACTCTCCTACACGCATGGCTTGTTTTCCCTTCTCATCTTCCTCCCTCTTATATTCCGCCAACCGGGAGAACCTGTTAGTTATATACTGTTTGTAGCACCTCTTGCACATTTGAGGAATCTTAAAAAGTTCCAGGAGCCCAATTTCTCTAAAGGTCTGCTCCACATAGGTCAACCACTTGGAACTCTTCCATTGATCCATATCGAGGCAATTCTTAAGTATTAACTGTGTGAGAGGAATAGATTCCCCCCTCCATACTGAGTGCCACAAAAGCAACGGAGCCAATTTAATCTGCTCAGTAATGTAAGGGGTATCTAACTCCTTGTGTAATATGGAGTTTGTAAAAGAAGGGGGGAGACCAACTACAGATTTAAAATATTTATTCTCAACTGTCTGGAGTATCGAGGTGTTTGCCGTACCCCACACCCCTGCTCCATTAGTTACAGCAGCTTTTACCCGAGCTTGGTAAATATTCTTAATAGTGGGCAGAGGCTTCGCCCCCAATTTTTGGGAAAATAATTTCAGGGCACTAATACCCCTCTCCATAACCCTCCTCCTTCCTTCCACTAATTTGTTCCATGTGAGGTCTTTATCAAAAAGCAACCCTAAAAACAGACTGCTTTAAAAGTGTTTTGGAAATGCAGTAAATATTATTCTAATAAATGCTATGGTAGGGCTATTACGCAGGAAACGACTGTTACATCTGTTAAAGAACATAACCATGCACCAAATGTAACAGAGATAGAAATTAGAAGTGCCCTTGAAAATATAAAAGAAGCTAGCACTAGACCAGATAGACCTACCACTGAGATACTGAAGCAGCAATTACTAACAGTACCCCAACATGCATCTAGTCAATTACCATCTATTGACTCCTTAAAAAGAACCATAGCAAGACAAAAGAAAGCCACTACTACTAGTACACCTGCCCCTAAAACCTTTCAAGAGGTTAAAATTCCCCCTGAGATAAGTGTCAAACACAGCAATGAACCATTCATATTTTTTGACAATAAATGTAAAGACAAACGAATTATTATGTTTGCTACTGCAAACAATTTAGTTAAATTGCAACAATGTAATACTTGGATGATGGATGGGACATTCAAAATTTGTCCCAAACCATTCTATCAGTTATACACAATACATGGCTTTTTCCAAAATACTAATATTCCATTTATCTATACCCTACTCCCCAATAAACAACAAGCTACCTACCTTGAAATTGTAAACCAAATAAAAGATAAAACCAATAATTATTTCCCTCAAAAAATAATTATTGATTTTGAGCATGCCATGATCAATAGTATACTAAAATGCTACCTCCATACAGGAAATCCAGGGTTGCTATTACCACTTTAACCAATGTCTCTGGAGACATCTACAAAAGTCAACCCTAAGGGGTCGATTCCGATGTCACCAAAAGTGCCTTCCCAATGCTATTCGTAGGCTTACCTTACGTCCGACTCGTATCCGGAGCTTTTTCCTACAAACTAGCAAGTACGATGCGTATAACAGGCAAATCTCCGACTGAATCGTCCGCTCCGATCCGTGCACTATGTCAGTAGCGAACAGGCTCAGGAAACACGGAAAGCGAGTCGTACGGAGGCGCAACCTAACAAATTTCCTGATACGCAAGTACGTGCGTCCCCAATACGTGTCGCACAGGGCGCCGGCTCCAGCACGTCACAGCATCCGGACGAGGCGTATGAATGAAAGCTCCGAGTCGCGCCAGAACACGATCAACGGGGACGAGATGGAGCAGCCATGTATCCAATCGCGCATGTCTTCCCTATACTGTACGCCCATCGTTACTGACGCGCACAACGCAGAAGGTAAGTTAGACACCTACCACACACCAAAATGTCACGAGTACACGAAAGGAAACACCACCATAGGGGGTGGATGCTTATCCCAAATAGCATATCCCACCCATAGGGGGGTGGATGCCTATCACTCCCATTATTGTCCACCCCATAGGGGGGTGGATGCCTATCACTCACAGAATTGTCCACCCCATAGAGGGGTGGATGCCTATCACTCCCAGCATATCCCACCCATAGGGGGGTGGATGCCTATCACTCACAGTATTGTCCACCCCATAGGGGGGTGGATGCCTAACACTCACAGTATTGTCCACCCCATAGGGGGGTGGATGCCTATCACTCACAGCATATCCCACCCATAGGGGGGTGGATGCCTAACACTCACAGTAATGTCCACCCCATAGGGGGGTGGATGCCTATCAGAATGACCATCCCCACTCATAGGGTGCAGGATGCCCATCAACACCAGGATACACACACATAGGGATACTAAGTAAACCACGCCCTCTACCATCTTTGCAACATTGCATGTTTGTATGTGACAAATGCTCACAACACAGATTGTGGCAGTGGACATACAATGTGACTCACAACACATGTGTGCCCAAAATGTTAATGTGTGTCACTAATATCCTGCTGCAAATGATCACTGTGGTAATGGGGTCCAAACCCCCCATCACCACAGTGACCAAAAGCTGATTGTGTGCATTAGAATTCCTGCATCTACTGATCATTGTGGTAATGGGGTCTAAACCCCCCATCACTACAGTGACCAAAAGGTGATTGTGGTGTTGAAAATTCCTGCATCTACTGTTCATTGTGGTAATGGGGTCTAAACCCCCCATCACCACAGTGACCAAAAGCTGATTGTGTGCATCAGAATTCCTGCATCTACTGATCATTGTGGTAATTGGGTCTAAACCCCCCATCACTACAGTGACCAAACGGTGATTGTGGGGTACACCAATCCAGCATCAAATGATCATTGTGGTAATGGGACATAAACCCCCCATCACCACAGTGACCAAAAGGTCATTGTGTACATGAAAATAGCAGCATCTTCAAAACAGCATGCACGAGTCCGTGTCCAAATTGCACAAGCAATGTTGTGGCAATGTAGTGGTTGTGTCACATACAAACATAGATTTGGTTTGGCAAATATTGGCATGTATCACAAGAACACCCTCTGCCATGTGCAGACAAGCAATGGCCATGACCCTTGACAATGACTCCAGTGAACAGTTAGACAATGTGCAAAGTGAGCACCATGAGGAATACACACATATCAACACCAACAGACACACACACTAAGGAATCCTGTGGAGACTGTAGATGTTAGGTGAACAAGTCCCATACCATGTCAGCAATGGGAGATACCAAACATGATGAATGTGCAGGCTGATGAGCCAGGAGACACAGGGACACTAGGGTAAAACCTCCCAAAAACATACTGCCAATGGCCGGGAAAAGACATAACAGTGCAGTGGTGCCGTAGCACAAACACAGACACCATTACAATAGCAAGTTCATGATACACATCATCAACATCATGTACATAATATGCAACACCACTGGATAACAAAAATGGCTTTATTCAGCAATAAAATATATATGAATGGTCATGCCACGATGCAAAAAGGCCAATGGCCAGTCCATCAAAGAGTCCAACCAGGGTAACATGTGAAAACTTGTCATCCATTTATTGCCTGCACTGCTATGGACCAGAGACATCTCACCCCTTGGAGGGGCATACATAGTGGCAGGCCAGGCACCGCAGGGACTGGATCAGGGGACAGGAGAATGGGGCAGGGAAGGTGTGGTGGGTACAGGAGTGACGCCAGCAACTGCAGTGGAGGGGTCTGACACAGTGGGCGCTGTCACCACTGCTGGGCACAAGTCAGATGTGGGGTTTACCTGCACCACTGCAGTGTGCGGGACAGATGTGGTGTACGGGCTCTCAACTGCAGTGCCCAAATCAGACGGGTGGGATGTTCCTCCTACTGCAGTGCCAACATCAAGAGGAGTGAAATGGGGTTCAGATGAGGTGGGCAGGACAGAGGGGGAGACACAGTCTCCACACCAGTGGCAGGAACAGGCTGAGCATGTGAGGCGGGGGTGGAAGTGCATGTGGAAGGGGGGGAGGGCCTAAGCATCCTGGGTATGCTGTATGGGTGTGTGGGTGAACCTGGTGCAGGGAATGGCCGTAGGACCTGTGTATTGGCGTCCGGGGGGCTGCAGGATGGAGAGTGTGAGGTGGAAACCTGTGCTTTTTGTGGTGCCTTACCCTTCCTGGTCCTGGGAGACTTGCGGGTGGGGGCCTCAGTGTCCATGCGCCTGGGAGAGGGTGTCCGTTTTGAAGGGGAACTCCCCTCTGTGCGTGGTGACTTCCTCTTCCCCTTGTAAGTTGGAGCAGATGGGTCTGTGGGGAAGAGGCCAAGGTCACAGAGGAAGAGCTGCTTGGAAGTGGGGGCAGTAGGTGAGGCAAGGGAAGGTGTTTTGGAGGGAGAGGCATCTGAGGAATGCGGAGTGCTTGTGGATGCCTGTATGTGTGTCTGTGACCCATCCCCTGTGTGTGTGTGCCATCAGTCCCCGGAGTGTGCGTGCTTGTGGATCTAAACTTTGGCTTGCGTGTCTGTGTGCTGCCATTGCCTGATGTGGTGCGTGCATGTGCGGGTGTGTGTGTCTGTTGGACAGGCAGGGGAGTGGTGACTGTGGATGTGGCAGAGGTAGCAGGGGTGAAGGCCTGTTGGAGGAGGGACACTGCTGCCGTCTGTGTGGAGGCCATGGCCTGAATGGTCCGATGTAGGGCAGACATGTTTGATGAGATGCCCTCCATGAAGGACACCAGTTGTGTCAACAGACTGGTGTGGGAATGGAGGACACTCAGCATCGCTGTCTGACCTACATGGAGCTGCTTCAGTAAGTCCACAGACTCCACACTCAGGGCAGCAGGGGAGACAGGGGCAGGTGGTGCGGTGCCTGGCACGAAGGAGACATGCTCCCTTACACGGGAGCCTCCACGGACATCTGGAATGGGAGCAGAAGGGAGGGTGGAGATGGTGGTGGTGGCGGGGCCAGACCTGCTAGGTGTTGTCTGGGGGCTGCTGGCACCCGCCTCCACAAGGGAGTCATCACTGAAGCTGGCGTGTTCCTCAGCCGAGGTGGACGTAGCCGAGGTCTCCTCAGTGTGGCCCCCCTCATCCTCCGTTCCACTGGGTCCCTCCGAATCCTCCGCAGCAGACCCTGTCTGGCGCTCTGGCTCCTCATGGTCCTTGGAGCTGTCTCCTCCAGTGTCCGCAGATGTAACTGCAAATCAACAGGGTAAACAGAGAAACATCAGTCACATGTATAGATATCACACATCACAGTCAGAACAGCACATGACAGCGCACGTTTGTGCATCATTTGCAGTAAATACTCTTAAGTGCAGACACATATTTGTAAAACACACATGTCAGTCTGCCAGCAAACCATGCCCCTCATATCCTACATGTCCATGGAGACATCAGTTGGTGCATGTAGCCAGACACTACTCATTTGTGCACACATGCACCACATAGACAGTTGCCTGAACTGCAGGATTTGTGATGGAAATGTGTCAGTACACACATATACCATCTCCTGCCACTGAGATTGTACATGTGTCAGGTAAAGGGATGGCCAAAGTAATTGTCAGTAATATGGATATGCTTCCTTCACCACACACCATGATGTGCTCATGTCTTGCTGGACGATGCCACAATTGAGTGCATGCAGGACAACTTCCATCACTGCAGGATACACTATAGCAAATGAAACAACATGCTACAGGGCAGTCTGGGTAATCAGTCATTGCTGCCTTCTGTCACTGGGGCAGTGCATCACAAAACCAACAGTCTGCACTGTATCTCAATCATGTAGTTGTGGGGAATATAAGCCCTGCATCTGTCAAGTGCACATGTTGCCCCACTGCTACCCACATGTTAAGGCAAATGATGATCCCACGTCCAACATATGCCACATGAGAGTGACAGCAAGCACAAGTCTGGCAACATGATCACATTACAGTCTGATGACAATGAAGTATAGCTGCCTGCACTTAAATTTTGGATACACCATCAGGCACAGTCAAGTGATTACACACCGATGTTTGACCCCATCGTGAAGATCCAACAGCCACATGTCAGCTGTCTGACCACCCAAAAATAATTGACACCCCAGGAGTCTAAAAAGCTAGCCCACTCCACAATGAGACAGAGGCTGACACCTGATTGCACATTGCACAATGCATTTAATTTACTTTGACACACATGATTAGGAGAACTGAGTGTACACCATGTCCGGAGTAGACATACCTGACCTGGTCCATGTGCAACATGGGATTAGCCCGAACAGTAGGCATGTGTCCATGCATGTGTGACACACATGATGGACATACTTCAGAGATCACAACATTGTCACACATGCTGCATGTGTGTGTGGGAAACACCCCAGACACATATGGCGAGGCAGAGCATCAACTAGGACACGTATGTATGGCCCACACAGAGTGCATGTCACATATCTGTCAATGTGCAGATACATGTCAATAAATTCCCCACTCATGAAGGCTAATACATACTGCCGGTAGCAGATGCGGTCCCCCACATCAACCTTGGACAACAGCAGGCCCCCCCGTGAGACATGTCACTGACTGAAAGGGACACACCTGTGTATCAGATGAGGAAGGGCCATTACAGAAATAATGGACATGATTCTAGTTCAAGCAGACAGACAAACTGTGGTAGCGTAACCAGGCTGAAGGAATGCAAAGATCATGTTAGACACAGTTCACAGATAAGGCATGCACTTACCCCCTCCTTGCTGCTGTCTGGCCTTTAACAGCCCATCCAGGTCAGGGAAGACCACTGGCAGAATCCGGCGCATGTGGGGGTCAGGGTCCGGTGTCCGCCCCTACTGCGAGGAGGCGACAGCTTCAGCAGGACTCTAGCAATGCGTCTGCTCCAGCCACGTAGGTCCTGCCACCTCTTCTGGCAGCTGCGGATGCGACACCTGTGGACCCCCACAGATCGAACTGCCCTGGCAATGGTCAGCCAGATCTCCTGTTTCTGATGGGCATCGACCTGTGAGGATGACAAAGTTAAAGGGCCATTAACACACATCCAACATGTTTGTGCATCACACAGTTGGATAAACATGTGCTTTTCACAAGGGCATCTGATGTACACAGGTAGTGCAACTATGTGGATGGACACTTGTCCTGCATCACCAACATGGAAACATTGCCTGGGTAGTATGACCGTCTCTAAATGCACTCTCACAGCACAGTACCTGTTCAGTGCAGACTTTGGGTGTGACACTTTGGGTGTGACAACTACTGAGGGAACATGCTAGCCAATGCTTCACACAATGCCATTAGTGCTAGTCAGACAAGATGCACAATGAGAGGGGATGTGGACTGCACACTCACCTGCTCCCCTGGTTTCCTATACAGCTTGCTGTACTGTGGTAGGAGGCTGTCCAGCAGGGCCTGGTTTTCCTCCATTGTGAAGGCTGGGGCCCTCTCCACAGTACGTGCCATCCTTGGAGCCAGAGGATACAGAGACAGCAGCAGTGGTAGCAGAGATGTCTATATGGAGCATTCAGTGCAGGCAAGTGAGCTCTCAGGGCAAGACACAGCCTTATATTTGTGCTGCAGAGGCAGAATCGGTCCCATGCGTACAAAGCGATAGGCCCGACTCGTTCGCATCCTATTAATTAGTCCAATCCATGAGATAGGACGCATCGGACACGCCTACCGCAACTTTCAAAATACCTGCATCATGACAGTTTAGATTTTGATACATTTGTTCTAAAAGTCAACCGAATCGTACCGTACGCGAATCGTGCACGATGCAAAATGCGCGTCTGTCACCATGACGACCAACAGGCAACCAGTGCGTCCGGCTCGGTCAGGATGTGGCAGACACGTGTATTGAACACTCACCGCGTCGAACAGCATTGAATCAAGCATGCAATCTGTCAGTCCGGCTCGGTCAGGATATGGCAGACGCGTGTATTGAACACTCACCCGCGTCGAACAGCATTGAATCAAGCATGCAATCTGTCAGTCCGGCTCGGTCAGGATGTGGCAGGCGCGTGTATTGAAAACTCACCCGTGTCGAACAGCATTGAATCAAGCATGCAATCTGTCAGTCCGGCTCGGTCAGGAGGTGGCAGACGCGTGCATGCAATGCCCACTCATCAACTCAGACAATGTATGTATGAATAATGGCATGCTGTATGCCCTGTGTGGATGGAGTTCTGCACATGTCAAATGGGACAGACACAATAGACAAGACTACTCACATTATGATCCTAGCTTACAGTGCAACTATAGCAGTGTTTGTGAGGGACATGACTAGTGTGAGTGACCACTTCACAGATCATCCTCCTATGCTTGGCCACTGTCCCAGGGGATCATTGTGTTGTGTAGGTCATACATCACATCATGACAATGTCCAGACCATGACAGTGTTGTGCATGGTGACAAGCTGTCTGTATGTAGTGTTGTTGCTAGGTTGTAATACCTTGTCCATGTCTGTGTACATTCAATGCATGTGCTATTTGACCTAAGAATCTATGGCTGATACTTAATTGTGTGTGTGTTGTGCATGTTACAATTGATCACATGGAGAGTGTCAGAGAACAGTGAGTAGTCACAGTACTACACAGGATTATTTGGTAATACATGAAATAATTGTGTGTATGTTCATGCTCACATTGCTGTAATTTCTGGATTAGGTCAACCTCAGACATCTGACTTCACTGTGTCATCATTGTAAGTGCCACGCAATCTGTTGATACAGTATTACTTGAAGTTTAATTCATATAGTAATATGTGTACATACTTTGTCATGTGTTCCTCAGGGCACCAAATGTCCACAGACCCTTCCCGGATCTTGAAACCATGGTGGAGCGTGAGTGCATGAGGAAATACAGGTTCACAAGGGCATTAATTTCGGAATTGACAGACCAGATGTCACCACACTTGCTACCTGGACGCACATATCCCTTTGCCCTGACCCCCAAGGTGAAGGTGATGGCGGCACTACATTTTTTTGCCACAGGTTCGTTCCAGTTTACTGTGTCTGATGCTGGTGGGATGTCCCAGACGATGTTCAGTCGAGTGCTCCGGGATGTGTGTGAGGCCATGTTGAGGTTCCTCGACCTGTACATACATTTTCCCACACCGCCACAGTTCCGTGCCATTAAGGATGACTTTTATGCCCTGGGACACATGCCACATGTGATTGGATCGATTGATGGGACACATGTGGGTTTGGTTGCACCACGAGCCCATGAACAGGTTTACAGGAATCGTAAACACTTTCATTCAATCAATGCCCTTGTGGTATGTCTGGCGGACCAGATCATCTCCCATGTATGTGTGCGTTTCCCGGGATCTGCACACGACGCATACATAATGAGGATGAGTCGGATCCCCCAGCTGATGTCCCAGTTCATGAATGAGCGTGCCTGGCTTGTTGGTGAGTCAAGTTGTCAGTGTCAGTTGTGTGATCATTGTCTGTCATGTTGTACCCTGTTGTTGCTCAACTGATCCTTCATATTTGATAATTTTAGGAGACTCTGGATACCCAAACATGCCCTGGTTGCTGACACCACTCAGGAACCCGGTCACACCTGCTGATGTCCGTTACAACGGGGCACATGGGCGGACCAGGCGTGTGATTGAGCGCACATTTGGGCTGCTGAAGACCAGATTCCGCTGCCTTGACCGGACAGGAGGTGCCCTTCAATATTCCCCAGAGAAGGTGTGCAAAATCATTATAGTGTGCTGCATGCTTCACAACAAGGCTGTGAGGAATAAGCTACCGCTCATTCAGGATGACAGGGACCAACGTCCTCCCTCATGGGAGGATCCAGGCCTGGGGAACGTTGCCAGTGAGGAGGAGGAGGAAGAGGAGGTGGATGTCAGGAGACAGCTCATTGACAACTTCTTTACTTGAGTGTAAGTATGCATATATGTCTGATGATGCCTTTCCTAAGCGTGATGTGTGTATGTAGGACAATATGTTGTGATATGTGTGTGGGTCAGCTAATTTACAGGCTCATTGCCGTTGTACAGTGTATGTTAAGTTATGATGGTCTCCACTACATTGTTGTATTCACTCCTAGCAATTGGTCAGAATTTACAATGGACAATAGTGAGTCAATGATTGGATATGTCATCATGGCAAGTTGTATTTAAGACTGTACTATGTCTCTCCTTCACAGGCTCCTTTGGCTGTTGTGTGGGTACACACAACGCTGTTCCATAATGGATTTTCAATTTGGACCAGTACTCTCTGACAGCCAATCTATTTGGTCAGATTTGTCTTTTCTTTGGTTTATTTGGATACTTGGAACTGTAATCAGTTTGCTTTTGTGTTGAGCAGAGCTTCTGCCTGTGTAATAAACCTGTTACACACATTGATGTTTGCCTTCTCCGTAGCAAAAACATGCTACAACCGTTCATATCATGTTTTTCTGCCATGGTGTTCATTTCATTAGACAATGGTCTTTGTTTGTGCGGTTCAATGGTTTTTATTTGACAACAGTGTGTGCAATGTTTAATGTTGCATGTGCTATGTGTGTTGTGCTGACCTTGCGTGGCTATCTCTGGTATGTGTCATGTGACATTTCTTCATGAGGCGGTAGATGAATTGTAAGCTGGTCCCTAGGATCATGCTGTATTATGCTAAAGTTACCAGAGCCAAGCTGACATAATAGCTTTGTGTGTGACATTTTAGCACACATTCTTTCTGTGATTGTAGTGCAAGATGCCTTTGAGTCCACATGAGATCATTTTGGTACTGTTGAAGCGCTGCGCCACAAGGTTGAAAAACAGGACTCTTTGTAATGGTAGAACTAGTCAGCACGGATAGTTTCGCCATGAACTGCTACACTTTGTTACACATAAGTGGAATACTTGCATTACATTGACGCACAGGGCAATAATCTACACAGATGGAAGATCTACATATACGCACCAGCGCTTTGCTGTGCATATGCTGTGACCAGTACTCCTACTGTCTGAGGTGAGCGGTTGACCCGTATTGCCACAGAGTTCTTCAATGGTTTGTAGAATCTGTCACCATCACAGGGAGGGTGGTGCTTTCCACACTGAGGTTGTAAACACATTTCACCTGTACTATTATGTTTGATTAAGGAATTGTATGTTGTTTGAGAATCATGTTTACTGCTGCTGGGGCTAGCTGGGGCTAGCTCGTATGCTGCATTGTAGGACAACAGTCAGAGATTGTTTTTTCTCAGACGTGAATTATTGAACATTACACACACTCTGATTCATGATTTGGTGGACAAGCATGGGTGAGTGAGCGTGAATGTGTGCATTGCTACCTTGCTTCGGAGATGTTGTTGGTGCTGGCTACTGGGTGGTAGAATCATTGGGTGTCTTCTGCATATATTTTGTTGAGATGATGAGACACCAGAGGTAGTGGGTCATTGGATTGTGTGTTCTGATGTGCAACTAATGTCCAGCCATCCTTCGACAACGGCCTATTTTGCCGTGCATACTTCTGTATGAGAAGAATCACTACCACAGAACTCATGCACCTCAGTGTGAGACAGTGCCAGGTGATACAGATCATGAGCTAATAAGTGGGTACAGTGTACAATTCACAGATGACACAGGGATTGTGTGAATATGAATTTATTAATGTGCATGTGAAAAAATCTAACAGGTAAAGGTGATTGCATTCCCAAATTTATTATCCACAGTTCATAGAGGAGTTGGAAGTGTTGTCAGATGAAAATCCTTCTGAGCGAAATCCACAGTCCATTTGGCATTTAGTCCAACTTACATGCTCCATCCCATGTGGGAGAGTCCAGGGACTGTCAACAAAGTGAATGATTTGCACACAATGGAGGATATCCAGAGCATTTATTTGGTTCCGGGAGGGATGCATGTCCATCAGTCTCTCACTTGCCATCCTTCCTTGGACGGCCCCTCCTCTTCTTTGTTGGGGGTGGACCCTCAGTATCAGGCTGCTGCAGCGGAGGGGACTCTACGCCAGACTCCTCATCCCTCCCTGTGGCAGTTGCCGATGTAGAGGCAACAGGTGTGGAGTGCACACGGGGAGGTGGGGTAATGTTGGTGGTTATCTGGCGTAGGCATGTAAGTATGTCCCTATGCACCGCAGTGAGATTGTCTATTTTCGACCAGTTGGACTCCATACGGTCCATGTGTTGGTCCATACGGTCCATGTGTTGGTCCACACGGTCCATATGGTTGTCCATCCGGTCGAAATGTGCAGCCTGCTGATGTTTTATGTCCCTGAGGATCCCGACAACCTGGCCAAAGTCTCCGGTGCATTCGCGATATACATCGAAAATGCGTTGTAACTCGGGGTCAGCTTGTTGTCCGACACCAGCTGTGGGACGTGTCCTCCCACCACGCACCCTCACACCACTCCTTTCCCTACCCGCACGGACATTGCCTGGCGTAGCACGCACTGACAGCTCCTGTCCTCCTTCATTGTTGACAGGGCTGGTATTTCCTGCCAAATCCAGATTGGGCTGTCTTGCTGTGCTCCCAGGGTTTTGTTGTCTGGGTGTGTCCGTGGGGATCCGGGGCATCTGGATGTTAATGGACGTTGCAGGAGTGGTCGCTGGGGCTGCTGATCGTACTGGTGCCGCATGCTGACCCACACCGGAGGTGCCAGGTTGGTTCCCATCGCCCGAGGAGGTGTGAGAGTCATCCACACTGGAGGTCTCAGTGTCCGACGTTGTGCTGGAGCTGCTGGTGGACTCTGAATCTTCTCCAGATGATGCCCTCTGTTCTGGAGTGCCTGTGGGTAGTAGAGAGACACAATGTTAGTTGTGTATTTTCAGATGTTATGTTGTCATGCACAGCCAAATGTGAAGATGTTGTGGATAATGTTGCGTTTCCTTCTTATTTCTACTCATCAATCGTCACAGACACTGAGATTTTTTGTAATCGGACATTGTTATTTTGGAGACATGTGCTTTACTGAGCATGTCCAGCTCTGTGCATCAATGTGCATGTATTGTTATCCTTGACTGTTCGTATTAATTTTTTGGCAAGTGTCACACTGTGCATGAGCCAGGTGTGTTGTTATTTCACACATCAGTGTTTTCACTATGACATACATACTGTAACTAATCTTATGTTTGGCAGGAATTGTGCATCTGTGCTTGCCTTTGTGGAGTTTCTCACAGTTACATTGCTGGGGTGACATGCAAACTCACTCTCCTGAATATGTGTCATCATTAGATGATTTTGCTTGGATGTATGTGTTGATGTGAACAATCAATGACATCACATGTGTAACCTCGTATGCAATAGCAACGCGTTTCTTCTGACAAATGCATTGTTACATGGCAGTCCTTGAAACACAGCTCATTACATTGGCATGCAGTAGGGGAGTAACTGACATGAGTAGTTGTATTATGCGATAATAGTATGATCTGACATTCCCTAATGTTGCCCACACTGGACTTGTAATGGTGAATAGTATAAGTTTGTACTCCTGCGCAGAGCCTACAGCAAGTTTGTGTGATGTTTCGCATTGTGCTGTTCTGCTATGTCCCAACATGGTTGTTGTTATGCGTGTGTAGTTTTTGCATTGTTTGTGAACGTATGCAATGTGAGTAGTCATATTTATGTTGATATTTTTCATCACTTTGCACACATGTGTATATCTTGATGTGGTGCATTTTGTTGCTGCATACTTTTGCACATGATCACTTCATGTACATTCTACTTGTTCTCCATGGACAGAGAGATCTTTCCCAGGGATGGTCTTTTGCCTTTTCATGGTCAGAGCTGTGAGGTACAGTGTGTTTAGTGCTTGAGTTAGGCTGTGTTGACTTCTACCCCACTTTCCAATGGCTAACAGACCAACTTACTCATCATTGTCAGAGGAGCAATGACAGTGAGGGTGGTAGTTTTGAAGGATGCTGAGGCCGCTGAATGATGTTGAATTACAATGCTACACACAACAATGCCTTGTGCACATGACACAACGCAAGAGTGTCAGCCGTCTTGCATTACACCTCACATCTACTGTCCGTGGGCATTGTCCCGGATGTGTGTTTATCTGTGTGTGTTTTGTGTTATGTGGTGTGACAGCTAATTAGAGTGTGTCCTGTCCTCCACACACATTTGTAGCATGCACATTGAGGGCACATGTGACTGATCTATACCTGTCAGTGTGTGTAATGTGCAGTTAAGGTTATGGTCTGTAGTTGTGTGAGTAGGCCAAGAACTGGCAGTAGATATTTCCAGATTTCGTACAGGATGGCCCTGTGTAGCCATCTTGACAGGGCATTTGCATTCACTCTCAGGGACAGCATAGTGACAGGTGTGTTCTTGTGGGACTGGGGGGACTAGTGTGTGCTGGTGGCAGTAGGCATTGCTTCCACTCCTCCTCCCACCCAGGACAAATGGGCCAGCATGTTCCAGGGTTCCATGACAGTGTGTACAAAGTTACATTCAAGATGTCTGACAGTGGTGCCTGCAGTCATGCTGTACAGGACTGCCTACAGGGCCTTGTGTTCCCCACACCGTGGCCAGTGTCAGCCATCTTGACAGGGCATTTGCATTCACTCTCAGGGACAGCATAGTGACAGGTGTGTTCTTGTGGGACTGGGGGGGACTAGTGTGTGCTGGTGGCAGTAGTCATTGCTTCCACTCCTCCTCCCACCCAGGACAAATGGGCCAGCATGTTCCAGGGTTCCATGACAGTGTGTACAAAGTTACATTCAAGATGTGTTGCTGTGGTGTCTGTGGCTGTGTATTTGGGGTGAATTTAGACTATTTGTACATGTACTCACCAGGTTCAGGGATTCCAGCTAGTCCAGTTATGGCCTCCTGTGGGAGGAGGTCCCGCACCTTCACCTCCCAGGTGGTGAAATGCACCGGTTTCTGACGTCCACCGCCAGACTTGGTGCTCAGGGCATGTTCTCTGGCAATGAGCCTCTTTACCATCCTGCGAACATCATAATACCGGTTCCGGATATCCTCCTTTGTGCGCAAGGTAGGTGAATGGGCATTCACCTTGTTGACAATCCTCTCCCACATCTTGGTTCTCTGGGACTGGGAGGTCTGTTGGGCCAAGCTGCCAAATAACTGTGGCTCAACTCGGATGATTTCATCTATCATCACTTCCAACTCAGCAGCTAAGAACTGTGGATTCTTCTTTGGGGGCATGGTGATGGGTGTTGGTGGAGAAGTGTGTGTGTGTGAAGGTGAGGGTGAGTGTGTGTGAGTGGAGGTGTGTTTCTTTGGTGCTAGTTGTGTGGATATTGTTTGGTGGATGAGATTTGTGTGTTTGTGGTAGCTAGATGAGTTGTCTGTCTAGTGGTGTGGTGTGCTTGCATGTCTGTCGAAGTAGCAAATGGTGTTGGGAACTTTTGGCTCCCTTTATATAGGTTGTGTTGTGGGTGTGTCTTGTTATTTGAAAATGTGTTTTTTTGGAGATGACAATGCGTTTTTTGGTAGTCTTCTTTCTGTTTCCATTGTTTTATTTTCTTCTCATTTTGTAAGTCGTTTTGACAGCACTTGATGCTTGTTATTGTGTAATTTGTTTTGGACGAGTCTGTTCCATTCATACTGGGCTATGTGGCATCGTTGGCGTCCGAGTCTGTCGGGTCGTGTTGATGCTTGGCTATGTGGCATCGTTGGCGTCCGAGTCTGTCGGGTCGTGTTGATGCTTGGCTATGTGGCATCGTTGGTGTCCGAGTCTGTCGGGTCGTGTTGATGCTTGGCTATGTGGCATCATTGGCATCCGAGTCTGTCGGGTCGTGTTGATGCTTGGCTATGTGGCATCGTTGGCGTCCGAGTCTGTCGGGTCGTGTTGATGCTTGGCTATGTGGCATCGTTGGCGTCCGAGTCTGTCGGGTCGTGTTAATGCTTGGCTATGTGGCATAGTTGGCGTCCGAGTCTGTCGGTTCGTGTTGATGCTTGGCTATGTGGCATCGTTGGCGTCCGAGTCTGTCAGGTCATGTTGATGCTTGGCTACATGGAGTCATTCGTGTACGTGTCTGTAGGTTGACGCTTGGCTATCTCGAATCTTGCGTGTACGAGTCTATCGCGTCAGGCTCCTTTCCTGCTGACTCGGACGTATAATATATTTTCCGGACGAGTCGGTCATAAATTTCAAGCTTCGCATCGTACTCAGCTATTTGTAAGGCGTGTGTACGGTTCGGTCGGAAAAAATGACGGGTCCGTGTCGGGTAGTACGTTTTCCAGCCGAAATCGGAATCGACACCTAGGTGTTGAGTATGCAACAGACAGTACCTTTGCATATCAAGTTAAAAAATTAATTGCACTGGCCTATGTTCCAGTAACTGAGGTAGCAGAGCACTACAATATCCTAATTGAAAGTCCCTACTACAAAAGACATGAAGAAAAACTAAGCCCACTATTGGATTACTTTGAGGATACCTGGGTGGAAAGACTCCACAGATCAGGCCACAGAAGACTCCCCAAATTCCACATTCCATGGTGGAATGTCTACTTAAGCACCTTAAATAAACAAGCCAAAACAAACAATGCTGTTGAAGGATGGCATAATGCCTTCCAGTCAACAACAGGAAGAGGGATACCTACCCTACATAAATTACTCCAAGCCCTACAAAAAGAACAAAGTTACCAGGAACTTAGGATGGAACAATCTATAACTCAAATAGGCCCTAAACTCACAAAACAAACCAAAAGAATGTACGACTTACTACAAAGTCAAGTAACACTATACCCAACTACTTGAGGCCTAGAATACCTGTCACTAATAGCAAAAACAATTCTTTAAAAAATTTCATTAAAGCAATAGAAAAAGACTTTCCTACAAAACACATTTGGTAACTGTCCATATAATTTTGCTTAATTTTGTAAAATATAAATAATGTGTCATATATATAAAATGCAGTTATAAAAAGATATATTGACATATTATTTACATTTTACCTAACATTACACATATATCAAATAACATAATGAAAATACCCTCCCACAATTATTAAATAAAACACTTACGATTTCTGTAGCTGAAGAAAACGTAATCCAAAAATCGGGAATCCATCCAGGTATCTCTCAATCCAAATAATATTAAAAATTCACCCCAAAAAAAATGTAAAAATACAACTGTTCGCCAAAAATAATCCAGCATCGATAAATCCAACGACTTTAAACCATAAAAAAACAGAAAATAGTGTTTAAAAAAGAAAAGAAACGCTCCTGGAAAACCCAAAAAATTGAGAAAGTGTTAAATTAATATTAGTATTAAATACTAATACACACTCTTAATAAAAAAAAAGCGCTATCCTCTCCAAAACGCGATTCGAAGAACAAAACCTACAAAAAGAGAAAAAACATACCCACCCACACAAACATACACATACAGTATATTAAACAACATAAATACACACTTCATACATAATAAACATACATTTAGAAATATAGCATAACATTTCTACACTAGGCCGCAAACACAAAATATCGATATCTCGTTATAGTCGAACTAACTACCAAAACGCACCAAAAACACAACAACCTACCACTAAACATACTAACTACCACTTAACAACATGCACTTACAAGTAAAAATGTAATATAAAGGTAGTAAATTAAACTTACCTTCATCAACGCGACGCAGCATCTAACCGCGAGCTTCTCCCCTTTGAAATGACCCAAAACAACAGTAAGCGGTTAAAAAATAGTCCCTGTTAAACCAAAATGGCTGCTTAAATAATTAAAAACATACTAAATAATTCTAAAACAAAGGAAACATACATAAAGTAATTTCTTTCTAAAAATATTACATCAATGTACTTATTTTTTGAAAATAATATAATTTTTTTATGTATTGTAAAATTATAGTAATAATTAATATAAGACATATTAATAATTATTACAATTACTTATTAATTTGTATCATTTACAATGTATATCCAAAAATGCTTAAAATGTGTAAAATGTTAAAGAATAATTTAACCTTTTGAAAATGATATTTGTATAAAATGCTAAAATGTACTAATTAATTTTATTAATTTATCATAAATTATTAATATTAATTAAAAATATATATAATGTTATAAAATTATTAAAATTTGTTTTTGTTGTTTTATGTGAAAATATGTATAATATGATGTATTAAACATACAAAAGCATCCATCAATATTTTGTAAATGTTACAAATACAAAAATAAAACTGTAAAAACATGTTATAAAAATTATTTTTCTTACACAAATGTTATCAACAAAAATTTATAAAAATGTTTCCTAATCCAAAAATATTATACCTATGTTTTAAAATGTAAAAATGTAAAAAACATGTATGTTAAAAAAAATTGTATGTGAATAAACATATGTATGCAAAATATTTCATTTTCATGTATTAAAAATATATATTTACTTTCTATGTTTCATCAATTGTATAATACTAACTTAATAAAATGTATTTATTTACCCTAAGATTTTTATTAATAAATAATAAAAAATATGTTAACCAATAAAAAGTGTTATTCTTTCTCTATTAAATATTTATCATTATTTATGTTCCTAAATGTATATTTTAATGCAATGTCTATATTTTATTTATCTAAAAATACCATATCAATATATATATTTCGTAATTGTACTTACTATTAAATCTTTAAAAAGCTGTACAGTTAACATATTGAATTTACTACTCCCACTCCAACTAATATTAAGTCAGGGAAGGTGTTGGTCAGTAAAAATATACAAATTACTATTCCCACTCCAGTCAGTATTAATTCAGGGAATGTGCTGGACACTAAAGATATATAATTTACTATTTCAACTCCAGTAAATATGAAGTCAGGTAAGGTGCCAGACACTAAACATATATAAATTACTATTCCCACTGCAGTTACTATGAAATAAGAGAAGGTGCTGGACACTAAAGATATATAATTTACTATTCCCACTCCAGTCAGAATTTATTCAGGGAAGGTGCTGGACACTAAAGATATATAATTAACTACTCCCACTCCACTGAATATTAAGTCAGGGAAGGTGCTGGACACTAAACATATATAAATTACTATTCCCACTCCAGTTACTATTAAATCAGGGAATGTGCTGCACACTAAACATATATAAAATACTATTCCCACTCCAGTCAGTATTAATTCAGGCAATGTGCTGGACACTAAAGATATATAATTTACTATTCCAACTCCAGTAAATATTAAGTCAGGGAAGGTGCTGGACACTAAACATATATAAATTACTATTCCCACTCCAGTTACTCTTTAATAAGAGAAGGTGCTGTACACTAAAGATATATATTTCACTATTCCCACTCCAGTCAGAATTTATTCAGGGAAGGTGCTGAACACTAAGGGGTCGATTCCGATCTCGGTCGGTAGGGCTCCGAATCGGATTCGGCTTTACCGGATCCGAGTCGGAGGCTTTGTTTCCGACCGAGTCGTACTGAGGTCCGGACGCCCAAGTACGATGCGATAGAACGCGAAATCGCCGACCGACTCGTTTCCGGGTGCGAACCGCTCCGTCCGACTCGTTCGCACTCGATTCGTACCGCGCAATGGAGACGTTTTACGACCGAGCCAGTACGATGCACGATCCGGACAGCCGGATCGAGTCGATGCCTCCGACACGAAAAAGCTCTCGGAAGCGGACTTCGGGGGTCCGTGCCGGACCCCCTTCACTTGTAGCCTTACGGGTTGGACACAGGGGGGACCCATGGGTCCCCCCTATCCATGTGTGTACGGTGCCGATGGCACCAACGCGTACCCACTACAGGGGGCCCCCTTGTGCGCAACGTACCCATTGAGTCAATGGGAGCCCATGTAAGCGTCGTAGGGGAAACAGCGTTTACAACGCTGGTAATACCACGCGGGTAGGTTACAATGCGGACGTTACATCGTTTGCGTTGTTACCACGCATGGCATTACATCGCAAGTCGTTTCTACGACTTGCGCTAGATGGCAGCGCAACACCAGGGAATGTGTTGGATTTTAAATCCAACACATTCCCTGCTGTTGCGCTAACTGGAGTAGGAATAGTAATTTATACTATTCCTAAATCCAGCGCGCCATCTAGCGCAAGTAAATGCGATGTAAAGCCATGCGTGGTAACAACGCGGACGATGTAACGTCCGCGTTGTAACCTACTGCGGGGTAATGGATGGCGTAGTAACGTCATACATTCGTTGTACGACTGGCTCCCATTGACTTCAATGGGAGTCTGACCGAACCGAGTCCGGCAGCATACGGCCGCATCGTACTCGCCCGGATGGACTGCAGGGGTCCGGCTCGGTCGGAAAACAATCCGGATCCGGATCGGTCGGAGAGCTTTCCGACCCAGATCGGAATCGGCCCCTAAATATATATAATTAACTATTCCCACTCCACCGAATATTAAGTCAGGGAAGGTGCTGGACACTAAACATATATAAATTACTATTCCCACTCCAGTTACTATTAAATGAGGGAATGTGCTGGACACTAAACATATATAAATTACTATTCCCACTCCAGTTACTATTAAATAAGAGAAGGTGCTGGACACTAAAGATATATAATTTACAATTCCCACTCCAGTCAGAATTTATTCAGGGAAGGTGCAGGACACTAAAGATATATAATTAACTAGTCCCACTCCACCCAATATTAATTCAGGGAAGGTGTTGGACACTAAACATATATAAATTACTATTCCCACTCCAGTCAGAATTTATTCAGGGAAGGTGCTGGACACTAAGGGGTCGATTCCGATCCCGGTCGAAGGCGCACCTAACACCATTCGCCTGGGAAAAAAAACAGGCGAATGCGTGTTTCCCGACCGATTCGCACATACGTCCGAACGAGCAAGTACGATGCGCATAACTGCCCAAATCCCGACCCAGTCGCACTCACCCAATACAGCTCCTGTTCTCCGACCGATGCGGATCCGGAAACGCAGAATCGAGTCGCACGGAAGCCCAAACGCAGCCCCGTCCGGCCGGACAAGTACGACGCGCCTTCCGTACGTGCCGAACCCGTCACTACGCACGGCACGTCAAAGCATCCGGGAGAGGCGCACATAAGCTCCGATTCGCGCCACAAGACGATCTACGGCTACGAGACGAACAAGCCATCGACGAGGACGAGGCGAAGCAAAGAGAAAGATGAACGAGACGAACCAACCATGAATCCCATCGCGCCGATCCTACCAATACTCTACATCTATTACCGGAACTGGTACGGACGCGTACGGCGCAGAAGGTAAGTCAGACACCCACCACACAAACAAACCACACGTACCCGACATATAACACACACACATAGGGATGCAGAAATTACTTACACCAGCAACAGCAGCACCATAGGGGCGGGATGGCTATCACCAATGACACATACACACATAGGGGCCTGGATGCCAACCGCGAACACCACCCCTACCCATGGGGGGCCCGATGCCTACCACCACTACCACCCCTACCCATGGGGTGCTAGATGCCTATCACTACTACCACCCCTACCCAGGGGGTGCTAGATGCCTACCACTACTACCACCCCTACCCATGGGGGGCTGGATGCCTACCACTACTACCACCCCTACCCAGGGGGTGCTAGATGCCTACCACTACTACCACCCCTACCCAGGGGGTGCTAGATACCTACCACTACTACCACCCCTACCCATGGGGGCTGGATGCCTGTCACTACTACCACCCCTACCCATGGGGGCTGGATGCCTGTCACTACTACCACCCCTACCCAGGGGGTGCTAGATGCCTACCACTACTACCACCCCTACCCAGGGGGTGCTAGATGCCTGTCACTACTACCACCCCTACCCAGGGGGTGCTAGATGCCTTCCACTACTACCACCCCTACCCATGGGGGGCTGGATGCCTACCACTACTACCACCCCTACCCAGGGGGTGCTAGATGCCTACCACTACTACCACCCCTACCCAGGGGTGCTAGATGCCTACCACTACTACCACCCCTACCCATGGGGGGCTGGATGCCTGTCACTACTACCACCCCTACCCAGGGGGTGCTAGATGCCTACCACTACTACCACCCCTACCCAGGGGGTGCTAGATGCCTACCACTACTACCACCCCTACCCATGGGGGGCTGGATGCCTGTCACTACTACCACCCCTACCCAGGGGGAGCTGTATGCCTGTCACTACTACCACCCCTACCCAGGGAGGGCTGGATGCCTACCACTACCACCACCCCTACCCATGGGGGGCTGGATGCCTGTCACTACTACCACCCCTACCCAGGGGGGCTGGATGCCTACCACTACCACCACCCCTACCCATGGGGGCTGGATGCCTACCACCAACACCACCGCCACTCATAGGATGGACAATGCATGACACAACCAGCACACTACAACCTAGGGAATGCAAGAAAAAGACATCCCCCAACACCATGACAAGCGTGTGTAGACTGTGTCAAATGCCTACAACACTGAACATGACTTTGAACATACAATGTGACCCCCTATCACATGTGTCACACATAAATGTGTGTGACCTCCACAATGCAAGCAGACCATGACCACTGTGGCAATGGGGTTCAACCCCCATCATCACAGTGACCAAAAGGTAAGTGTGGGGTCCATAGCTGAAGCACATTTTGAACATTGTGGCAATGGGGTCTAAGCCCCCATCATCACAGTGACCAAAATGTAAGTGTGGGGTGCATAGCTGAAGCACATTTTGAACATTGTGGCAATGGGGTCTAAGCCCCCATCATCACAGTGACCAAAAGGTAAGTGTGGGGTCCATAGCTGAAGCACATTTTGAACATTGTGGCAATGGGGTTTAAGCCCCCATCATCACAGTGACCAAAAGGTAAGTGTTGACATTGAAAAAGCTGCAACTGCCAAACTGCATGGATGATTCCTGGTCACAGAACAACAAACACATCAGTGGCAAAGTAGTGCTTGTGTCCCATAGCAACATAGATTGGGGGAGGCAAACAGTGCAGTGCAAATAAGACATACCTTTGGCCATGTGCAGACAAACATCACCCATGGGGGCTGACACTGTCAACATTCATCAATGACACAATAACAGAAGTGACCATCATAATGCAGACCCACATATTTGCACCAATGGGCACACAAATGTAGATATCCTGTAGAGACTGTAGATGTGAGGTGAACAAATACCATACCATGGCATCAATGGGACACACAAACAATGATCATTGTGCTGACTGATGACCTAGGAGTCCCAGGGACAGCAGGTGAAACCCACCAAACAACATACAGCCAATGGCACACTAAAGATATGCCAATGCAGTGGTGCAGATGCACAAACACAAACAGGCAGCTCCACACTGCACATCAAACACAACAGGTGAGGGGGGGTGCCAGTGTCCCCAGGCAACCACACAACACATGATGAGGCCTGAATACCAATTACACAGATGCGCATACAGTGCCACACAAAAGTAACTCATGGATCCAAATCCCCTATGTGGGCAATCAGGCATTGTTAGATGAGAGGGAGCACAAATCACACATGTCACACAAGCATGTAGGAACAGCAACTGACACAGCAAGACACAGACACACCACAGCACTACCCCCAGGGTCCCCACAATATGTTGACCCTGGGCTGCATGACAATCCCACTGTGATGACAAAGCTAGATGTCGTTCACACTGTGAACCACAGTCATGTGTCCTGATCAACAAACTACCATCACACCTACACAAGCACAAATCAATCAGCACGGCCAGTAAGCCAAGGCCAACATGGAGGCAGGGGTCTAGCCGGGCAACAACTCTCATCTGCACACACTCAACACCACACACCTCGACCTCCAACAATGTGCAGCAGTGAAGATCACATGCACTGGTGACATTGCACATGCACCCATGACAATCCCATGGGGGGTGGTGGTAACTAAGGTGCAGAAACACATCACACATGGCCACTCAACAAGACTCCTGAATGTCTGACACACTGCACACTACGCTGTACATGGACATGACGGCAATACCACACCAACCAATGGGATCCCAGCCACAGTCCCACACCAATGAAGAAGCCAAGGTCACCCACAAAGAACACACATAGACAACTACCAACATTGCAGCCCTGACCCTGAGGAGTGCCAGCAGTCACACACACAACGTGTCACAATCACTGAAAGCTAACACAAACTGGAAATTACATGACAGGTGTAAACAACAAGTGCCAAGGGGAATCCTGACTGTGTCCCATCTGCGTTTGCCCACAAACTCAGCCCTGACAGCAAACACACCTATGGGTGACACCCTGATGACCAGTAATGTGCCATGCACCCACATCACAGAGAACCCAGGGAGAAGACTTTGGGGGAACATAGGTCAACTCAGCAAGCATCACAAACAGGAACATCACTAGGGATCCCAGCATGCACAGCAAAATGGAAGTGAACACAGACAGACATGCTCACACAACACACACCTTGGGCTCAGGCAATGTCACAGGATTACTCACTGCCATGAGGGGACTCCACTCCTGTGTGAGGAAAGCTGTGCCATATGTTGCCTCAGTAGGGCTCCATCATGTCAGCAGAACACTTGGTCACACAGTCAACAATTAGCACGAAATGAAGGCTCCCGTCATATCAGCCTGGTCATGGGAGTGTCAACGAAATCATCAGCACAGATCCAACACACATGTATAGCAAGTTGCACTGACAACACAGATGAGTCCTTCCCCATTGATGCCCAAACTTGCATGTCCAGTGGAGATGGCCACACGGTCAGGGAAGTAGACTAATTGAACAATGGCAAGCACAACAGATGTGCAGGGGTGTAAGCCACAGATGTGATATTGCAAATGTAAGTAGGAAATCCCATTGCCAAATATTGAAAACATGACACCCTCATATGCTGCTAAGGATGACATGGATACACTACAGGATAGGACACATTACCCGTGGACCACATGGGTTCCTGCACAGTAACACTTCATTTTCATGAGACCAAAAATCACCATCACTGCAGCAAGGGCACGGTTAGCATCATCAACATCATGTACATCAGAAGCAAAACCACTAGAGAACAGAAAGTAGCTTTATTCAGCATATGTGGGTTCAAAAGTTAAAGTCCAGAAAAAAAGAAACAAAGGCCAATGGCCAGTCCATTCTGAAAGTCAAAACAGGGTGACAGTGGCAGATGTCACCCTACGCATGCCTGCACTGCTACACACCAGGGACAATCCCCTCGGAGGGGCATACGGGGGGCAGGCCAGGCACCGCAGGGACAGGATCAGGGCTCACCAGAAGGAGGCAGGGAAGGGGTGGTGGGTGCTGGAGAGCCACTGACAACTGCAGTGGAGGTGTCTGACATGGTGTGTGCCGGCACAACTGGGGGGCATGACTCAGATGGTGTGGGTGCCGGCACGACTGCAGTGGGCCGTGCAGATGGAGTGGACAGGTTCCCCACTGCAGTGCCCAAGTCAGACGGGGTGGTAGTGGACTCCACTGCAGTGCCTACCTCCAGGGGAGGAGAATGGGGTTCAGGTAAGGTGGGCAGGACAGAGGGGGAGGACACCGTCTCCACACCAGTGGCACAGACATGCGCAGCGGGGGGTGTGGTGCCGGAAGAGCAAGTGGCAGGGGGAGAAGGCCGGATCTTTTTGGGGATGGTGTATCTGTGGGTGGGGGAACCTGGGGCAGGGTGTGGTGGGGGCACCTGTGGAGTGGGGGCCTGAGGGATGGAGGAAGGAGACTTGGTGCTTGAGCTGCAGGGCGGCGGCGGGGTCTTGCTCTTCCGGGTCCTGGGGGACTTGCGGATGGGGGCGTCAGTCGGTCTGCGCCTGGGGGAGGGTGTCCGGGGGCGAGGGGCACTCCCCTCCGTGTGGGTGGGCTTCCTCTTCCCCCTGAATGCTGTATCAGCTGGATCGGAGGGGAAGAGGCCGAGGTCACTGAGGAAGACCCGCTGTGTCTTTGGGGTTGCAGGTGAGGCAAGGGAAGGGGCCTTGGAGGGAGAGGTAACTGAGGACTGCGCAGTGCTCGTGGATGCGTGTGTGTGTGCCTGGGCCCCATCCCCTGTGAGTGTGGTTTCAGTCCCCTGACTGTGCGTGCGTGTGCGTGTGGATTTTGGCGTGTGTGTCTGTGTGCTGCCTGTGTCTGTGCTGGTGTGTGCCTGTGCCGGTGTGTGTGTGCTTGGGACAGGTAAGGTGCTGGGGAGTGTGGATGGGGCAGAGGTAGGAGGGGTGAGGGACTGTTGGAGGAGGGACACTGCTGCCGTCAGGGAGGAGTCCATGGACCTATTGCCCCTCTGTAGGGCAGACATGCCCGATGAGATGCCCTCCATGAACGACACCAGCTGAGTCAACAGAGTGGTGTGTGCATGGAGGACACTCAGCATCGCTGTCTGCCCTACATGGAGCTGGCGAAGGAGGTACACAGACTCCTCACTCAGGGCAGCAGGGGACACAGGGGCAGGGGGTGCGGTGCCTGGCACGAAGGAGACACGCTCCCGAACATGGGAGCCTCCACGGACCTCGGGAATGGGAGCCGATGGGAGGGCGGTGGTGGTGGTGGTGGTGGCGGGGACAGCAACACTAGCTGTGGTGTGGTGGCTGCTGACACCCGCCTCCACAAGGGAGTCATCCTCCGAGCTGCTGTGGTCCTCAGCTGAGGTGGATGGTGCTGAGGACTCCTCGGTGTGGCTCCCCTCGCCCTCCGTGCCACTGGGTCCCTCCGACCACTCCTCGGCTGCTGACCCAGTCTGGCTCTGCGGCTCCTCCTGGTCCGTGGAGCTGTCCCCTCCTGTGGCCGTGGATGTATCTGCAAACAATAGGGAAACAGACAGACATCAGTCACCTGCACCGAACGCACACACCACAGTAAGTACAGCACATTACAGAGCAAGCCCTGGCATCCTTAGTTGAACATTGCTAAAAGTGCCCAAACAGAGTAGGGGAAGCCAATTGTCAGTCTGATGGTCAACCATGGCACTCACATCTCTCCTGGCCTTGCACCCATCTGTCTGGTGTCTGTCGGATGGCAATACCCCAGTGTGGACACATGCACCACCTACACAGTAGTTGGACAGTGCAGAGAACACGGTGAAGCATGTGAACATGCACACATCACAACTCTTGCCACTGAGTCAGTACAGGTGTCCGGATAAAGGGATGCCCAGAGTCAATTTTGAAATGCATGTGATGCATACCAGCGACAGACACCATGATGCACCCATGTCCTGATAGTCATTGCCACAATGGTGTGCATGTAGCACATGTCACTCCCCTGCAGGATCACTCATAGGAAGTTTCATGCCATGGCACAGGCATGCCTGCTAAGTCATACATCACTGTCTCCAGTCACATGGGCAGGGCAGCCAGACAACAACAGTCTGCACTGTGTCACTATAGTAGGTCATGGGGAATGCAAGTCCTGGAGCTGAACAAGTGCACATGTACATCCCCCACACACCACATCATCTGAACCCTTATCTGTCCACGTCATACCAATTGGACATATGGGAGACCTGTAACACAACCCTCTGAACCTGAGCACCTCACAATCTGCTGTGAATGGGAAACAGCTGCCTGAACTTCACATTCGCATACCCCAGTCTGCACGGTCAGGTGATCAAACACCTATGTGTCACACAAGTATCGTCTCCTATGGTCACATCTCCGGTGGCATGCTGAGCCCCAACCGAGAAACACCCCTGACAACGAAGTCACAGCACACTGACACAGAGGCAGACACCTGAGGGGACATATCACTGAGCACAACGTGTCAGCTGATACACGTGAGTGGGAGTACAGAGTGTATTGTATGGCCTGGAGTAGGCATGACTGTCCTGCCCCACGTGAATGAGGGATGAGCCCTGGACAGTAGGCAGGTGGCTAAGTATGTGTGACACACGTAATATACACACTCCTGGGGCCCAAACATTGTTCCCACCCGCAGCATGGGTGTGTGCCAGATACCCCAGGCACATGTGGTGGATCAGCTCAGCAATTGGACCACATATCAAAGTAACACGCAGATTACATGTCAGAACACAGGCATTGTGTAAGCAATGGACCCACCCATGATGCCCACCACAGAGTTAGGGGAACAAATGCTGTCCCCCACCTTGAGCTGAGCAAAATGCAAGGACACAGTACCCAAGTGACACAATTCCCTGACTGTAAGGGCCACACCTGGGTATCAGATGAGGAGTGGGCAGTGCACAATTGAGGGACATGGGTCCTGGACCACATGACTGATGTACTGTGGAAGTTTAACCAGGCCAGAGGAGGGCACATAGCATGGCAGACAAAGTTCACAATGCAGTCATGGACTCACCCCCTCCTTGCTGCTCTCTGGCCTTCAGCTGCCCATCCAGATCAGGGAAGACCACCGCCAGGATCCTGAGCATGTGGGGGGTCAGGGTCCGGTGTCCGCCCCTCCTGCGAGGAGGCGACAGCTTCAGCTGGACCCGTGCGATCCTCCGGGTCCAGCCCCGAAGGTCCTGCCACCTCTTCTGGCAGTTGCGGATCCGGCGCTTGTAGACCCCCACGGATCTCACTGCCCGGACGATGGTCAGCCATATCTGCTGCTTCTGGTGGGCATCAACCTGTGAGGATGACAAAGTGAAAATGCCATTACTACACATTCAACATATCCGTGCATTACACAGTTGGATATACATGTCTCAATCACAGGGGCACATGATGTACACAGGCAGTGCAACGATGGCTATGGACAGTTTGCCAGCAGTTACTACATGGTATCATTGCCTGGGAAGTAAAACCTTGTTTAAATGCACTGTCACTGCACTATACCTGTTCAGTGCATGTAACTACACACTATGGGGGGTGACAACTACTCAGTGAGCCTGCTAGCCAGTGGCGTGCAGACTGTAAGTCTTGCTAGTCAGACAACATGCACATTTAGTAAGGCAGTGGACAGCACACTCACCTGCTCCCCTGCTTTCCCATACAGCTTGCTGTACTGTGGAAGGAGGCTGTCCAGCAGGGCCTGGTTCTCCTCAGTGCTGAAGGCTGGGGCTCTATCCACAGTACGTGCCATTGCAGGATCCAGAGGGTGCAGATACAGCAGCAGTGGTGGTGGCAGATGTCGTCCTGGAGCATGTAGTGCAGGCAAGTGAGCTCTCAGGGGAACAGCCAGCATTATATGTGTGCTGCAGAGGCAGATACTGTCCCATGTGTCCAAAGTGATAGGTCCAAGTCGTTTGCATCTTCTGAATCTGGCCAATCCATGGAATTGCACCACTTACACACGCCCACAGCATCCTTCAAAAGTTCAACTTCATGACACCCATGAATTTGCAACATTGTTGTGGGTGACCAACTGAATTCACAGCATCAGACTCGTTAAAGATTTGAAAACGCGTCCGTTGCCAGGCCAGGCCATAGCCAATGGGTGCGCACCGAACGGTCCATTGCTGTACAACGCGTATTGCGGATACAACGCGTACCTGCTCACATTGTATGCAATGGCCAATGCGTGCGCACCGATCGGTCCATTGCTGTACAACGCGTACCCGCTCACATTGTATGCAATGGCCAATGCGTGCGCACCGATCGGTCCATTGCTGTACAACGCGTACCCGCTCACATTGTATGCAATGGCCAATGCGTGCGCACCGATCTGTCCATTGCTGTACAACGCGTACCCGCTCACATTGTATGCAATGGCCAATGCGTGCGCACCGATCGGTCCATTGCTGTACAACGCGTATTGCGAATACAACGCGTACCTGCTCACATTGTATGCAATGGCCAATGCGTGCGCACCGATCGGTCCATTGCTGTACAACGCGTACCCGCTCACATTGTATGCAATGGCCAATGCGTGCGCACCGATCGGTCCATTGCTGTACAACGCGTACCCGCTCACATTGTATGCAATGGCCAATGCGTGCGCACCGATCGGTCCATTGCTGTACAACGCGTATTGCGAATACAACGCGTACCTGCTCACATTGTATGCAATGGCCAATGCGTGCGCACCGATCGGTCCATTGCTGTACAACGCGTATTGCGAATACAACGCTGTACCTGCTCACATTGTATGCAATGGCCAATGCGTGCGCACCGATCGGTCCATTGCTGTACAACGCTGTACCCGCTCACATTGTATGCAATGGCCAATGCGTGCGCACCGATCGGTCCATTGCTGTACAACCCGTACCCGCTCACATTGTATGCAATGGCCAATGCGTGCGCACCGATCGGTCCATTGCTGTACAACGCGTATTGCGAATACAACGCTGCACTCGCTCACATTGTATGCAATGGCCAATGCGTGCGCACCGATCGGTCCATTGCTGTACAACGCGTACCTGCTCACATTGTATGCAATGGCCAATACGTGCGCACCGATCGGTCCATTGCTGTACAACGCGTACCTGCTCACATTGTATGCAATGGCCAATGCGTGCGCACCGATCGGTCCATTGCTGTACAACGCGTACCTGCTCACATTGTATGCAATGGCCAATGCGTGCGCACCGATCGGTCCATTGCTGTACAACGCGTCCCTGTACAAGTCACTGGCATATGTCACCATGCCTGTCACAGGTGAACATATGCCAGCCACATATACTTCCCAGGGAGTGAGGGGCACACCTACAACACCACAGCCTGTCCACACTGTGTCCTAAGGCATGTAAGGCTGCATTACCTGTTCCGTGTATGGGGGTCAACATGTTGTTTTTTGGGTGGCACTTGGGGGCAGCCACTCCCAGGCTGTGCACGTGTTCATGGGGACAGAATCCTTGGTGTGTGTGCAACTGTTCATTTCAGGGCATGTGGCATGGTCACATTTCACGGTTGTGTATGTGTAGGTCATGTCACATACCCCCTGAGTCCCATGTGGGATGGTATGTACGTCCCAGGGTGACCCATTGCCACAATTGTGATGGCCCTCCACAGGCTGTGTGCATGTTGTGTTTACAATGTCTCTGATTCCATGTGCACAATGGGAGACAGTCTCCACATCCACGTTGTTTGTGCATGGACTTTGATGTTGTGCGTGTGTGTGTCACAGACGTCCATGTCTGTCCTGCCGAGGCAACAGGGACCACTACCTGTGGGGGTCATGGTTGTTTAGCTGTGGTGTATTCATGATGCACCATGTCATGCCAGTGTCCATGTGGCAATACAGGGTCCCTGGGAATCTACCTGTCGATGAGCTGTGATGCCTGGGGCACATCTGTCCTCACATGTCACTGTGGTGTGTGTTTGGAATGTGACAGCAGTACATGGGTACTGTGACACAGCCTAATGATATCCCATAGCACAACCTGGGACTTGTTGAGGACACATGTTGAACTGTGATGTTAGATGTTAGCCATGTAGGTGCCATACATGTCCTTACGGAACGGAACACGCATCATGTACTTGTGTCTTGTAATGATGTATCATGTGATATTGAGTCTGGTCTATGCCACATATGTGGGGTGACTGACAATCTTTCTTTCTTCACCTATGCATTGCAGGGCACCAGCTATCCATCGGCCATTCCCTGACCTTGCAACAATGGTTGAATGGGACTGCATCCGACGGTACCGCTTCACCAGGCCACTGATTGAGGAATTGACGGTGCGGTTGGCCCCACATTTGCAACCTGGCCGGACATACCCTATAGCGCTGACCCCCAAGGTGAAGGTGATGGCAGCCCTACACTTCTTTGCCACCGGTACCTTTCAACACACTGTGGCGTCTGCTGGTGGGATGTCACAGACCATGTTCAGCCGTGTGCTCTGCGATGTTTTGGAGGCTATGTTGAGATACCTGAACCAGTACATCTATTTCCCTAGACTTCAACAACTCACTGACGTGAAGAGTGACTTCTATGCCCTGGGGAGGATGCCGCATGTCATTGGCTCCATTGATGGGACACATGTGGCTTTGGTACCACCACAGGCCCAAGAGCAGGCATACCGGAACGGCAAACACTACCATTCGGTCAATGCACTGGTGGTCTGTCTTGCAGATATGAGCATCTCACACGTCTGTGCCCGTTTCCCCGGTTCTGCACACGATGCCTACGTGATGAGGAGTAGTCGCATCCCGAGGATGATGTCACAGATGCGGAACCAGCGTGCCTGGCTTGTTGGTGTGTACTGACTTTGTACCATTGTGTGTGTTCTGCAATGTAGTATTCCACCCTCTTTTCCAACTCAGCTAATGTGCAATTGTCTGTATGTAGGTGACTCCGGATACCCCAACATGCCGTGGTTGCTGACGCCCCTCAGGAACCCTGTGACACCAGCCCAGATGCGCTACAATGAGGCACATGGTCGGACCAGGAGAGTGATTGAGCGGACATTTGGTCTCCTGAAGAGCCGCTTCCGCTGCCTAGATAAGACAGGAGGGGCCCTCCCATATGCCCCAGCAAAGGTGTGCAAGATTGTCATCGTCTGCTGCATGCTACACAACCTGGCAGTGCGGAAGTAGTTGCCTCTCATCCTGGATGACGATGACCAACATCCGCCACCTGTGGAGGATCCTGGGCTGGACCACGATGCCAGTGATGATGATGATGAGGGTGATGTCCGCACACAGCTCATCATCAACTTCTTCAGCTGAATGTGAGTATCCAGGGATGTTATGTCAATGATGTGAGTTTGCATGATATGTGTTGGTGGTGCTCTGGTGCTGTTTGAGTGTGTCCATGTGCTACTTGACTGGATGCGTGCAGCGATGTGTCCTTACAGGTAGTCTGTACTCCACAACAGTGTTGACATGCTAACTTGGTTCTGGGTGGGTATCTTGTGACATGTATTGGGCATGAGTATTGCAGTTCTGTCCTGTTCTTCAGTGCTTTTGACTGTGTGTCATTTCTGTCCTTCACAGGGTACTTTCAGAGTTGTTTGGTCAACTGTGATCCCCCGACACCGTGAATCAACTTCCAGGGTGGTAGCTGTCGTTTCCCTACAGGTGATGTGCGCCACACCCATGGACTTCCTTTCTTCTACACTTGTTGACTGTGTGCCCACTGCCAGGTGGGATTACCTTGCATCTGTAGTGGTTGCAACATGTTGCAAATGTGTAATAAACCTGTGCTGCACTTTGTGATGTGCGTTGTCTGTGGTCACACCTCTGACTGACATTTGCTTACTGCACCAGTGGGCTAGTTAACACAGACTGTGAATAGGTGTTGGGTCTGTGCAATGCAACGTATTTCCTGGCAACATCAGTGTAGGCGATGAGTCAGATGGCCCTGGTGTGTATGTGTTGTGTAGCCCTGGTGGTGTGTCTCCCTCATATGTGTCACGTCGCCATGACTCACATGCCGGTGTTGTACTTGCTGTAGCAGTTAGCATGCACAGTGTCATTTCACAGATCATCATCGCCACTTCAGAAACAACGTTGGAATCACAACACAGGCAAGTATGGTGTATTAGTGAGTTTATTGACATACATGTGTGAGTATAGTGCACAGGATGGTGGGTGCTGTACATTGTGATTGTAATCCAAAGTTCCTAAATGATTTGGAAGTCCTGATAGCAGTAATGTCCTCAGTAAAGTCCACAGACATCTGATATATTGGTCCAACTTGAGCTCCCCATGTCATGTGGGAGAGTTGTGTTGCATTCGACAGGGTGAAGAGTTTGCGCACAAAGGTGATTTTCCAGAACAGGTGTTGGCTTCCTGGGGGTTGTGCATGGCCATCAGCCTCTCAGTTGTCCTTCCTCGGACGACCCCTCTTCTTTGGGGGGGGACCCTCAAGTGCAGGCTGCTGCGGTGCAGGGGACTCTCCGCCAGAGTCATCCTCCCTCCCTGTGGCAGTTGCAGTTGTTGCAGCACCAGATGTTGTGGGCACACAGGGAGGTGTTGACATGTTGGTGCAAATCTGGCGGAGGCATTGTAATATGTCCCTATGCACCGCCGTCTGTTCTTGCAATGTGTCCCACTTGGACTCCATGCGGGACATGTGTAAGTCCAAGCGGGCATGATGGGCAGCCTGCTGCTCTTGAATGTCCCTGAGGATCCCCACTACCTGGCTGAACTCTCCGGTGCTAGTCTGGTACGCATCAGCTATGCGTACCAGTTGTGGGTCATCATGCAGTCCAGACCCCTCTGCAAGCAGCGACCTATGTCTACCACCCCTCCCACCACCCCTGGCGACACATGAAGGACCTGCGGTGGCAGGCACAGGTGACCTTGGGCCCCCTTGGGGGTTGTTGCTGGTGTTGGTGTCCGTAGCTCCACGTTGGGCCGGGGTCCGTGTGCTGTTGGTGGTGGCGGTCCTTGGTCTGTCCGTGTCGGCAGGGGTGGTCTGTGTGTTGGCAGTTGTTGGAGGGGTGGGTGCAGGGGGTGCAGCTGGTGGTCCTGCTGGTGCTGCATGATGACTCACTGCGGAGGTGCCAGGTAGGTCTTCGTCATCCGAGGTGGGCAGAGGCTGTTCCACACCAGTGAGCTCAGTGTCCCCCGGAGCCTGGGACAGGGACTCCTCAGCGTCTGCTGCTGTGTCCCCATCATCACCTGTATTTGGAAGAGACACACAATGTATGTAATGTTTCTACAGGCATCAATGGTTCAAACACCTGACAGTTGTGACTGTACCTCTGGATGCGGGCCTGTACATTGCATTGTCCTAAGTTGTCACAGTCAGCTGTTGATATTGGTGTAGCGCATTGTCCTGACAACATGAGGCATTTCAATGTGAATGTTGAGGTGTGTGCATGGCCAGCATTGGTGGTATTTGGTTGACATCCGGACATCCTTCTCCCTCCAGCCCAGTTATCCCACCATGAAGCATGCCACCCTTGTAGTGGGTGCAGGTTGACTCTCAGGATGTCAGTCAGTGGTGTCCTGCTGTTGGTTGGTGGCCAGTTCCCATCAGGGCCTTGTGCTCCCCACAACAGAGCACCAGTGTCAGACATCTTTGAAGTGGCTTTTCACTCCCTGTGAGGTGTGCATGCTTCAGTGTGAGCTTGCTGGGCCATGTGGGTGGGGGATGTTGAGCTGTGACTACCACTCCCATCATGCTATTGCCTCCTCCCCCTTCCCAGCATGCCCATACTTCCTTCCTTTTGAGTGTACTTCACTGTGTGTGGGTGTGACAGCAATGGCAAGATGGCTGACAGTGGTGTCCTGCTGTTGGTTGGTGGCCAGTTCCCAGCATGGCCTTGTGCTCCCCACAACAGAGCACCAGTGTCAGACATCTTTGATGGGGCTTTCCACTCTCTGTGAGGTGTGCATGCTTCAGTGTGAGCTTGCTGGGCCATGTGGGTGGGGGATGTTGAGCTGTGACTACCACTCCCATCATGCTATTGCCTCCACCCCCTTCCCAGCATGCCCATACTTCCTTCCTTTTGAGTGTACTTCACTGTGTGTGGGTGTGACAGCAATGGCAAGATGGCTGACAGTGGTGTCCTGCTGTTGGTTGGTGGCCAGTTCCCAGCATGGCCTTGTGCTCCCCACAACAGAGCACCAGTGTCAGACATCTTTGATGGGGCTTTCCACTCTCTGTGAGGTGTGCATGCTTCAGTGTGAGCTTGCTGGGCCATGTGGGGGGGGATGTTGAGCTGTGACTACCACTCCCATCATGCTATTGCCTCCACCCCCTTCCCAGCATGCCCGTACTTCCTTCCTTTTGAGTGTACTTCACTGTGTGTGGGTGTGACAGCAATGACAAGATGGCTGACAGTGGTGTCCTGCTGTTGGTTGGTGGCCAGTTCCCAGCATGGCCTTGTGCTCCCCACAACAGAGCACCAGTGTCAGACATCTTTGATGGGGCTTTCCACTCTCTGTGAGGTGTGCATGCTTCAGTGTGAGCTTGCTGGGCCATGTGGGGGGGATGTTGAGCTGTGACTACCACTCCCATCATGCTATTGCCTTCACCCCCCTTCCCAGCATGCCCGTACTTCCTTCCTTTTGAGTGTACTTCACTGTGTGTGGGTGTGACAGCAATGGCAAGATGGCTGACAGTGGTGTCCTGCTGTTGGTTGGTGGCCAGTTCCCAGCATGGCCTTGTGCTCCCCACAACAGAGCACCAGTGTCAGACATCTTTGATGGGGCTTTCCACTCTCTGTGAGGTGTGCATGCTTCAGTGTGAGCTTGCTGGGCCATGTGGGGGGGGATGTTGAGCTGTGACTACCACTCCCATCATGCTATTGCCTACACCCCCCTTCCCAGCATGCCCATACTTCCTTCCTTTTGAGTGGACTTCACTGTGTGTGAGTGTGACAGCAATGGCAAGATGGCTGACAGGGGTGTCCTGTTGTTTGTTGGTGCCCAGTTCCTAGCAGGGCATTGTGCTCCCCACAACAGAGCACCAGTGTCAGACATCTTTGATGGGGCTTTCCACTCTCTGTGAGGTGTGCATGCTTCAGTGTGAGCTTGCTGGGCCATGTGGGGGGGGATGTTGAGCTGTGACTTCCACTCCCATCATGCTATTGCCTCCACCCCCCTTCCCAGCATGCCCATACTTCCTTCCTTTTGAGTGTACTTCACTGTGTGTGGGTGTGACAGCAATGGCAAGATGGCTGACAGTGGTGTCCTGCTGTTGGTTGGTGGCCAGTTCCCAGCATGGCCTTGTGCTCCCCACAACAGAGCACCAGTGTCAGACATCTTTGATGGGGCTTTCCACTCTCTGTGAGGTGTGCATGCTTCAGTGTGAGCTTGCCGGGCCATGTGGGTGGGGGATGTTGAGCTGTGACTACCACTCCCATCATCCTATTGCCTCCACCCCCCTTCCCAGCTTGCCCATACCTCCTTCCTTCTTACTCTGCTTCCCTGTGGGGTAGTGTGCCTGTGCTGAATGGATGGCTGACAGTGTTGTCCTGGCGTTTGTTTGGCTACAAGTCCCATGTGTGTCACTGTGCTTCCCACAGCATGACCCAGGGTGGTGGTTCTTTGTGGGATAATTAATTTTAGTGTGAGGCAATGCATTTTCCCAGGTGCGTTGTGTGTAGTTTGTGTTAGGGGGGTGTGTGGGAAGAGCTGCTGGTAACTATGGTCATAGCTGTCAGTCCTCCTTCCCACCCAGCCAGTTTTCCCACCATGGAACGTGCTTCCATTGCAGGGAGTGCAAGTTGTCTTTCAGGATGTCAGTCAGTGGTGTCCTGCTGTTTGTTGGTGCCCAGTTCCCAGCAGGGCCTTGTGCTCCCCACAGCAGTAGCCAGTGTCAGCCATCTTGTTAGTTGTTTTCCACTCCCTGTGATGTGAGCATGGTTCAGAGTGGTGTTGAATGGCGTATTGTGATGGTGGGCAATATCTGTGACTACAACTCCCATGATGCTATTGGCTACACTGACTTGACCAGCATACACAGAATTCCTTCCTTTCTGTGGGATTCCCTGTGTGGTGGTGTTGTAGTGGTGGCTACATATCTGACAGTGTTTGTTGGTTAGATTTGTGCCACTGCCTAGCTTTATTTGTTGTAGGGTTTGTACATGTCATGACACAGTTACATATCACTATGAGATGGCATGTATTGTGTTTATCTGACTGACATACACATCTTGGGATGATTCTGGTTTTGTTGCTGTGGATTTGCTAAGGGTGCATGGTTTGACTATCCCCTTGACAGTGATGTGTGTGTATTGTCACACAATATTGGGTATATTGGTTGTGTACTCACCAGGCTCTGGGATGTTTTCTAGTCCATATACGCTCACTGGTGGTAGGATGGCCTGCACCTTCTCCTCCCAGGGCCTGAGGTATAGTGGTTTGGCAGGAGGGCCACTGCCGGTGTGTTGGCTCAAGGTGTAATCCTTCTTCAGTAGGTCCCTGACCCTCCTGCGCACATCATACCACCTGTTCTGGATGTCTTCCTTTGTGCGCAAACATGGTGATTGTGCGTTCACCCTGTCGACGTTCCTCTCCCACATCTTGGTTTTCTGCGACATGGGTGTCTGTTGGACCAGTGTACCAAACAGCTGTGGCTCTACCCTGAGGATCTCATCTACCAGGACTTCCAATTCACTATCTAGGAACTTTGGATTCTTCTTGGGGGGCATGGTGATGGGTGGTGGTGGTGAGTGATGTGTGTGTTGGTGTGCAAGTGAGGGTGTGTGAGTGTGTGTTTTGCTGGGTGTATGTGAGGGTGCTATTTGTTGAGGTGCTGATGGTGTGTGGCTTGTGTGATGGATGAGCTGTGAGTGTGTGTGTTGTTGCTGTCTGTTGGTGTTCTGTGCTGGCAGGTAATTTGAATTTGCAAAGGATCATGGTAGGGATTTGTGTCCTTTATATGGGTGGAGTTGTGGGTGTGTCTTTGTTCCCTGTTTCCCCCCCCAGTATTTATTGGCTTTGTAATTGCTTGTTTGGCCTTTTTTTTTGTGTTTTTCCCTTTGTACTTTTTGTGCATGTAGGAGACGTTCTTCTGACCGAGTCGGACCCTGCAGTTGTCTCGTGCGAGCTTCTCCGAGTCGTTCACGCTGTGTTTGTGCTGTTTTATGTGCTACGTACGCGTCGGTCGCGGTGTATTGGGTTGCTTCGGCTCGCTGTTTTGTATGCGTGTCGGTCGTACGGCTTGAGCTCCGTGCGACTCGGTCGTGTTTTCCACGCGATGCATCGTACTGCGCGGCTCGGAGGTCGCAGGTATGTTTCGTTCGGGTTCCTTCCTGGTGCGTGCCGGTCTGTTCAATTCGCGCGGTTTTCCGGCCGGATAGCTTTTTTCCGCGCGGTTCGGTCGTTCGTATTGTGTTCTGTACGAGTCGGTCGGATTTTGCACGCATTTCATCGTACTTTGCGTGTCGGGCTGCACCGGTACGTGTCAGTCGGATAAAATTCCGGATCCGAGTCGGTCGGTACGTTTTCCGGCCCGAATCGGAATCGGCCCCTAAATATATATAATTAACTATTCCCACTCCACCCAATATTAAGTCAGGGAAGGTGCTGGACACTAAACATATATAAATTACTATTCCCACTCCAGTTACTATTAACCCCTTCGATGCTTATGACGAGCTGGACTCGTCATGGCACACAGTGGTCGTGTGCTCAAGACGAGTCCAGCTCGTCATAAGACCACCCACGGGGAAGCGCTGGCGCTCCCCGTGGGAATCCGATCGTTGGGTTTTTTGGGGGAAGGCAGGAGAAGGGCTTCCCTGCCTCCCCCCGCCCCCTCAACGACGCCAGCGCGCGAGGCGCGCTGACGTCATTGGGGTTTCCTTGATTCCCGCGACGCGCTGGAAGCCATTTGCTTCCAGCGCGTCGGGGAATAAGGTTAGTTTTGGCTCCGGGGAGGGGGGTTTCAAACAGAAGAGGCATCGAGGGAAAGGAAAATCCTTTCCTTTCCCTCGATGCCTCTTTTGTGCATTCCTGCTGCACGATCATGCGATCGTGCAGCAGGAATGCCCACTAGACACCAAGGAATTTTTTTTTTTTTTTGTAAATGAAAATACTGTTTTGGGGAGCGGCCCCTTGGGCAAGGGTCGCTCCCCTTTTGGGGGCCATATGTTTTTGGTGCTCTGCCCCCCTGGGGGGGGGAGGCAGTTTTTTTTATATAGCGCGGGTCTTTACCCGAAGGTGTCAGAGCGCGTCACAATAGGAACAGTAACATTACATGAGGAGAAGGTTACAAGTGAGCATAATACAAAAGCAAGCGTTACATTACATGAGGAAAAAGTGACAATTGTGCATGATACATGAGATACAAAATACAAATAGAGGTATAATACTGCAATAAGTGGCAGTTACTCAGAACACACTGGGAAGGCACTTCTATAGGCATGGAGTACAGAATTTCCTATAGTGGAAGAACTTCCTTGAGGGAGTAGAGAGGGCGTGAATTAAACAGGAGACTTAAAATGAAGGGTACACAAACAAAAAATCCAACAAGGGTGAGGAATGTACAGGAAAAAGTACAAATTTACAATGAAGAGCGAACTTCCTAGAGGGGGCTGAGAGTGAAAGTATTAGTTCTGAAAGTGTCTTTGGAAGAGAAGAGATTTGAGGTCAGCTTTGAAGATCCGGGTAGAGGAGGTGGCACGGAGCAATGGGGGAAGCGAGTTCCAGATTCTCACCGCATTGCCTGAGAAGGATTGCGCCATCGATCTTTCCCTTTTGAAGACGGGGGGGGGGGCTCAAGCAGAAGCTTTTCCGCATTGCGAGAAGGGGCGAGAGCCACCAGACAATTTCAATTTATTCGCCAGGTAACGAGGGGAGGACGTGTGTAAGGCTTTGTGTGTGATGCAGGCAGTTTTGTAAATAGATCTTGCCTCGATCGGAAGCCATCAAAGAGAGGACAGGATAGGAGTTTAGACCCTGAAATGAAGCGAGCTGCTGAATGGAGGATGGATTTGAGAGGGGAGAGGTGGGATTTGGGTAGGCCCGTCAGAAGAGAATTGCAATAATCCAGTCTTGAGAGAACCAGAGATTGTACCAAGGTTTTTAAGTCTTTCTCCGGGAAGAACCGACGGATCCCCCATAGAAGGCGCAACTGGTAACGTGCGTTCTTAGCAATAGAGTTGATGTGGGAGATTAGGTTGAGTCTTTTGTCAAGAATGACACCTAGGGATTTAGCGCTGTCGACAATGATGGGTTTGTTGTTGAGTAGGTTCAGCTGATCCATCCAAGATTTAACAGGAGGAGGTGAGAGAGAGGTAGAGAGGAGGAGGAATTCAGTTTTGGCGGGATTCAGAATGAGTTGGTGAGCTAACATCCAGTTGTGAATAGAGTTGAGAGTAGAGTTGAGTAGTGAGAGATCGTGTGCGGAAGATAAAGGTATCTTCCCACTAGTCCACCAGGCATTTATTTGTGGAGAGTGACCCCTTGGGTGGCAGAATAGCAGTATGTTTTTAGGCCCATCTGCCCCCAAGGAGGGCAGAAGCCACCAGACACCAGGGTTTTTTTTTATTTTTGTGTTGGGGAGTGGCCAAAAGGGCAAGGGTTGCTCCTCTTTACGGGGGTGAATATTTTATTTATACTCTTTGGCCCACCTACCCCTTAGCTTGGCTGGTGGATTGTGTGTGGACTGGTGCATTATTTGCATATGTGATTGTAATGTTTTTTTCTCCTTTTTATTCTAGTGTAAAGCTTTTGATTCCTGTTTGCGGTTTCGGCAGTGGTTGTTCTGCAGTTTTGCGTAATTGCATTTATTTGGTAAGAAAAATATTTTTGTTGTGTGTACTCCAAATGAGTATTATTGTCATGCATGAATGAATTTTTTTGTAAGTGGTGTCATAATGGCAGCATATTTGTTAGTGTTCAGAGCATGAAATTCTTTGCAATGTTTTGCATTGTCTTATGTGTAATTTTTTTTTCTTCTTTTTTAGTGGGATATTGTTGATCCTTACTGTGTCTGTGCAGAGTAGGTGGTGGTGAGTCTAGCTGCTTCTGTCACGTGAGTGGTATAGTGTTGGAGTATATAGGTCTTTGTGATAAAGCTACATCTTGTTTATTTCTTTTTTTTACAAAGGGTTTGTTGTTGTTGACTTGTTTGACAAGTAACCTTTATTAGTAAGCATTATGGCTAGCCGTAGAATGACTGCTCAGCAGGTGGTTGGTTTGCTTCTTGAATCTTCCTCTGAGCAGGATTATGAGACTGACAGTGCGTCTGAGGGAGAGGAGGGAGGGGAAGATTCAGGCAGTGAGTTTTCTCTCCACATGGAATCATCGGATGATGAAGGTACTCTCAGTGCAGATGAAGTGCCTGTTTTAGAGGAGGATACTACTGTGCCGATGGTGCAAGAGGCATCTGGATTGCAGCCTGGGGCTGCTAGGCTTCCTACTGGAAGTGCTGGACTCTGGGTTGATCCAAACATGGTGCAGCCGGTGTTGCCTGCCTTTAGTGGTTATGCAGGATGTAGAGTGGATTGTGAACATTTTTTGCCTATACAGTATTTTCTGTTGTTTATGGATGATGTATTTTTGGGTGAGATTGTTGAGCAAACTAATTTGTATGCTGAACAGTTTTTGAGGGACAACAGTGCCAGACTTAGGCCCCATTCTAGAGCTACCCGGTGGAGTCCCACAAATCTGGAAGAGATGAAAAAGTTTTTGGGTTGACTTTTTTGATGGGTTTGATAAGGAAGCCGTCCATGGGTTCATATTGGTCTACCAGTCCCTTGATGGCAACGGCCATATTTCCTGCAGTTATGACTCGTGATCGGTATTTACTTTTGCTTCGGATGCTGCATTTTGTTGATAATGGTTTGGCGTTGCCACGAGATCACCCTGAATGTGACCGTCTTTTTAAGATTCGGCCTGTTCTTGATCACTTTGTAGATCGATTTTCAGAGATCTATACTCCAGGGAAAGAAATATCTATTGATGAGTCTTTGGTCCTGTTCAAGGGCCGTTTGGTTTTTAGGCAGTACATTCCTAGCAAGAGGGCACGCTATGGAATTAAGCTGTATATGTTGTCTGAGAGTAGGACAGGATATGTTTTTAATTTGCGTGTGTACACTGGTAGGGATTCCACTATTGACCCCCTGGTTGTCCGTCCACTTTTGGAGTTTCAGAGAAAATTGTGTGGGATCTTGCTAGAGGAATGTTTAACAGAGGCCACCATTTGTACCTTGATAACTTCTACACTGCTGTGCAATTGTTTAAGGAATTGTTCAAAGTGGACACTTTTGCTTGTGGCACAATCCGCTCTAACCGTAAAGGTTATCCAAAAGAGCTTGTTTGCAAAAAACTTCAGAGGGGACAGTGCAGTTCCTTGCGTAGTGATGAACTACTAGCTGTGAAATTTGTGGACAGGAGGGATGTGTACATGCTGACTACCATCCATGATGAGAGTACTTCACCTGTGGCTGTTTGGGGTCAGATTGCTGAAGTGCGCAAACCTGTGTGCATTTTAGACTACAATAAGCACATGGGTGGTGTTGATAGAGTAGATCAGAGGTTGGAACCTTACACTGCTATTCGTAAGGCTTACATTTGGTATAAGAAGTTGGCCATCCATCTCTTCAATTTAGCAACTTTCAATGCTTTTGTTGTGTTCAAGGAGTGTTCTCCTGCGTCAAAGTTGACTTTTGTTCAGTTTCAGCAGTCTGTCATAGGCAGCCTTGTTGTTGTGGAACAGGCAAGTGTTCCTAGAGTTGGAGTGGTGAAGGATGTGGCTCAATTGAAAGATCGCCACTTTCCTGATCACATTCCTCCTACACCCTCAAAAGACTTTCCCACTAGGAGATGTAGAGTCTGTTGGCGAAGAGGTACGCGGAAGGAAACTCGTATGTACTGCCCTGAGTGTCCTTCTAACCCTGGGCTGTGTGTGCCTGCTTGTTATAGAGCGTACCACAAGCAAAAGAATTATTGGGAGCAACCATGAGTGGTAAAGTGAACTGCCTGGTCTGTAATGTTTAAGAATTGTTGTTCTGTTTCAAGGTTGGCATTAGTGCAATGTATTTAGTTTCTGATTTTGTGTTAGTAGATTTGTATCTATTTGCAATTTGTTTGTGTTTTCTTTTTTGTATAAAAAAATCCTAAACGTGATGGTGGTGTGTGTAGGCTGGTGCTTGGCTGGCGGTGTGCGTGGAGTGGCGCTTGGCTGGCGGTGTGCGTGGAGTGGCACTTGGCTGGCGGTGTGCGTGGAGTGGCTCTTGGCTGGCGGTGTGCGTGGAGTGGCGCTTGGCTGGCGGTGTGCGTGGAGTGGCGCTTGGCTGGTGGTGTGCGTGGAGTGGCGCTTGGCTGGCGGTGTGCGTGGAGTGGCACTTGGCTGGCGGTGTGGGTGGAGTGGCTCTTGGCTGGCGGTGTGCGTGGAGTGGCACTTGGCTGGCGGTGTGCGTGGAGTGGCACTAGGCTGGCGGTGTGCGTGGAGTGGCGCTTGGCTGGCGGTGTGCGTGGAGTGGCACTTGGCTGGCGGTGTGCGTGGAGTGGTGCTTGGCTGGCGGTGTGCGTGGAGTGGCGCTTGGCTGGCGGTATGTGTGGAGTGGCGCTTGGCTGGCGGGGTGCGTGGACTGGCGCTCGGCTGGCGGTGTGTGAGTAGTGACTTGCTGCTGGTCACTTCACACACTGCTAGCCGAGCGACACTCCACGCAATCCATCAGCTTGTGTGGTTGCTGTGTTAGGAATGTGGGCGTGGGAAAGTGATGGGCCCTTGAATGGCGCTGTCTGCTGGTGTGAGTGTTGTAATGTGATGGGCCCGCGACTGGTGGTGTGAATGGTTTTGTATGTGTCACACGTATGAAAGGTGTATGAATGGCCTGTAAAGAGGTTGGTGCCTTGTCGTGGCTTTACAGCTCACGAGCTGTGAGTCAATGGCTCAGTTTCTCGTCCTTTCAATTATTAACAGTGCATTTCATTTTTGTGAAATCACTTGTTAATACAATTGTATATACTGAACCATCACTCACCCTCGTGCCAAATCCAACCAGTATGTGTGTGTGCTTGAGGATTAGATGGCTGTGCAGTAATATTTTTTTTTTGTCTTTCTCAAGCAGGGTGTACCTTGTCCCTTTTTGTGAATGTTGTAATGTGTTTGTTTCGTGCCTGGTGGTGTGAATGGTCTTGTGTGTATCACGTATCAAAGGTGTGTGAATGGCCTGTAAAGCGGTTGGGGCCTTGACGTGGCTTTACAGCTCACGAGCTGCGAGTCACTGGTTCAGTTTTTGTCCTTTCAATTATTGACAGTGCATTTCATTTTTGTGAAATCTCTTGTTAATAAAATTGTATATACTGAACCATCACTTGCCCTCGTGCCAAATCCAACCAGTATGTGTGTGTGCTTGAGGAATAGATGGCTGTGCAGTAATCTTTGTCTTTTTAGTCTGTCTGCCAAAGTGTACATTCCGTCTAAGAATAACCTACCAACTGTAGATATTGTCTTAAACGAAACACCCATGGGAGTACATGGTGATATCTCTCTTGTGGATCCCAACAAGTTATGGTACCCACAATGTCCTGCAAACCTCAAAATGTCTGTCACATTTTCCTTGCAATATTGTGCCAAAATGTTCACGCTGCAGAAATAAACAACACATTATCTCAAAACGACCTGGTTTTGCAAGGGGGTCACCTGGGTTTTGGCCGGGCTCGGCGGCCACCTAGGGAAACCTACCAAACCCACACATTTCTGAAAAGTAGACACCTGGGGATTCCAGGGAGGTATGGCTTGCGTGGATCCCCCAACGTTTTCTTACCCAGAATCCCTGCAAACCTGACATTTTGCTGAAAAAATCACTTTTTTCACACATTTTTGTGTGGTAAAGTTGTGGCATCACGGGGCTGACACAAATTTCCTACCACCCAGCGTCCCCCAGGTCTCCCGATAAAAATGGTGCCTCACTCGGGTGGGAGGCCCAAGTACCCGCGACAGGCAAGGGCCCACAACGTATTGAGGCGACCTCAAATGGCCTATCACAAAACGACCTGGTTTTGCAAGGGGGTCCCATGACGTTTTGGCCAGGGCTCGGCGGCCACCTAGGGAAACCTACCAAACCCACACATTTCTGAAAAGTAGACACCCGGGGATTCCAGGGAGGTATGGCTTGCGTGGATCCCCCAACGTTTTCTTACCCAGAATCCCTGCAAACCTGACATTTTGCTGAAAAAAATCCCTTTTTCACACATTTTTGTGTGGTAAAGTTGTGGCATCATCGGGCTGACACAAATTTCTACCACCCAGCGTTCCCCGAGGTCTCCTGATAAAAATGGTGCCTCACTCGGGTGGGAGGCCCAAGTGCCCGCGACAGGCAAGGGCCCACAATGTATTGAGGCAACCTCAAAATGGCCTACCACAAAACGACCTGGTTTTGCAAGGGTCCCATGACGTTTTGGCCCGGGCTCGGCGGCCACCTAGGGAAACCTACCAAACCCACACATTTCTGAAAAGTAGAGACCGGGGATTCCAGGGAGGTATGGCTTGCGTGTATCCCCCAACGTTTTCTTACTCAGAATCCCTGCAAACCTGACATTTTGCTGAAAAAATCCCTTTTTCACACATTTTGTGTGGTAAAGTTGTGGCATCACTGGGCTGACACAAATTTCCTACCACCCAGCGTCTCCCAGGTCTCCCGATAAAAATGGTGCCTCACTCGGTGGGAGGCCCAAGTACCCGCGACAGGCAAGGGCCCACAACATTTTGTGATAGGCAATTTTAATGTCGCCTCAATACGTTGTGGGCCCTTGCCTGTCGCGGGTACTTGGGCCTCCCACCCGAGTGAGGCACCATTTTTATCGGGAGACCTGGGGGGACGCTGGGTGGTAGGAAATTTGTGTCAGCCCGGTGATGCCATGACTTTACCACACAGAAATGTGTGAAAAAAGGGATTTTTTCAGCAAAGTGTCAGGTTTGCAGGGGATTCTGGGTAAGAAAACGTTGGGGGATCCATGCAAGCCATACCTCCCTGGAATCCCCCGTGTGTCTACTTTTCAGAAATGTGGGTGTGGTAGGTTTCCTAGGTGGCCGCCGAGCCCCGGGCCAAAACGTCATGGGACCCCCTTGCAAAAGCAGGTCGTTTTGTGATAGGCCATTTTGAGGTTGCCTCAATACGTTGTGGGCCCTTGCCTGTCGCGGGTACTTGGGCCTCCCACCCAAGTGAGGCACCATTTTTATCGGGAGACCTGGGGGGACGCTGGGTGGTAGGAAATTTGTGTCAGCCCGGTGATGCCACAACTTTACCACAAAAAATTTGTGAAAAAAGGGATTTTTTCAGCAAAATGTCAGGTTTGCAGGGGATTCTGGGTAAGAAAACGTTGGGGGATCCACGCAAGCCATACCTCCCTGGAATCCCCGGGTGTCTACTTTTCAGAAATGTGTGGGTTTGGTAGGTTTCCCTAGGTGGCCGCCGAGCTCCGGGCCAAAACGTCATGGGACCCCCTTGCAAAACCAGGTCGTTTTGTGATAGGCCATTTTGAGGTTGCCTCAATACGTTGTGGGCCCTTGCCTGTCGCGGGCACTTGGGCCTCCCACCCGAGTGAGGCACCATTTTTATCGGGAGACCTGGGGGACGCTGGGTGGTAGGAAATTTGTGTCAGCCCGGTGATGCCATGACTTTACCACACAGAAATGTGTGAAAAAGGGATTTTTTCAGCAAAGTGTCAGGTTTGCAGGGGATTCTGGGTAAGAAAACGTTGGGGGATCCATGCAAGCCATACCTCCCTGGAATCCCCCGTGTGTCTACTTTTCAGAAATGTGTGGGTTTGGTAGGTTTCCCTAGGTTGCCGCCGAGCCCCGGGCCAAAACGTCATGGGACCCCCCTTGCAAAACCAGGTCGTTTTGTGATAGGCCATTTTGAGGTCGCCTCAATACCTTGTGGGCCCTTGCCTGTCGCGGGTACTTGGGCTTCCCACCCGAGTGAGGCACCATTTTTATCAGGAGACCTGGGGGGACGCTGGGTGGTAGGAAATTTGTGTCAGCCCGGTGATGCCACAACTTTACCACACAAAAATGTGTGAAAAAAGGGATTTTTTTCAGCAAAGAGTCAGGTTTGCAGGGGATTCTGGGTAAGAAAACGTTGAGGGATCCACGCAAGCCATACCTCCCTGGAATCCCCCGGGTGTCTACTTTTCAGAAAAGTGTGGGTTTGGTAGGTTTCCCTAGGTGCCGGCAGAGCTAGGGTTCAAAAACTACAGCTAGGCACTCTGCAAAAAAAGGGTCATTTTTCACTGTGAAAATGTGGTGCGTCCACGTTGCGTTTTGCGCTGCTTCCTGTCGCGGGCACTAGGCCTACCCACACAAGTGAGGTACCATTTTTTTGGAAGACCTTGGGGATCACGGGGTGGGTGGAATTTTGTGGATCCACGCAGATTCCAGAACTTTCCTCCACAGAAAAGTGAGGAAAATGTGGTTTTTTGCCAATTTTTAAGGTTTGCAAGGGATTCTGGGTAACAGAACCTGGTGAGAACCAGTCAAGTCACCCCATCCTGGATTCCCCTGGGTGTCTACTTTTCAAAAATGTATAGGTTTGCTAGGTTTCCCTAAGTGCCGGCAGAGCTAGGGTTCAAAAACTACAGCTAGGCATTTTGCAAAAAAAGGATAATTTTTCACTGTGAAAATGTGGTGCGTCCACGTTGCGTTTTGCGCTGCTTCCTGTCGCGGGCACTAGGCCTACCCACACAAGTGAGGTACCATTTTTTTTGGAAGACCTTGGGGAACGCTGGGTGGGTGGAATTTTGTGGATCCACGCAGATTCCAGAACTTTCTACCACAGAAAAGTGAGGAAAATGTCTTTTTTTTGCCCATTTTTTAGATTTGCAAGGGATTCTGGGTAACAGAACCTGGTGAGAGCCAGTCAAGTCACCCCATCCTGGATTCCCCTGGGTGTCTACTTTTCAAAAATGTATAGGTTTGCTAGGTTTCCCAAAGTGCCGGCAGAGCTAGGGTTAAAAAACTACAGCTAGGCACTTTGCAAAAAAAGGGTCATTTTTCACTGTGAAAATGTGGTGTGTCCACGTTGCGTTTTGCGCCGCTTCCTGTCGCGGGCACTAGGCCTACCCACACAAGTGAGGTACCATATTTTTGGGACGACCTTGGGGAACGCGGGGTGGGTGGAATTTTGTGGATCCACGCAGATTCCAGAACTTTCCACCACAGAAAAGTGAGGAAAATGTGTTTTTTTTGCCAATTTTTAAGGTTTGCAAGGGATTCTGGGTAACAGAACCTGGTGAGAGCCAGTCAAGTCACCCCATCCTGGATTCCCCTGGGTGTCTACTTTTCAAAAATGTATAGGTTTGCTAGGTTTCCCAAAGTGCCGGCAGAGCTAGGGTTCAAAAACGACAGCTAGGCACTTTGCAAAAAAAGGGTAATTTTTCACTGTGAAAATGTGTTGTGTCCACGTTGCGTTTTGCGCTGCTTCCTGTCGCGGGCACTAGGCCTACCCACACAAGTGAGGTACAATTTTTTTGGGAAGACCTTGGGGAACGCGGGGTGGGTGGAATTTTGTGGATCCACGCAGATTCCAGAACTTTCCACCACAGAAAAGTGAGGAAAATGTGGTTTGTTTGCCAATTTTTAAGGTTTGCAAGGGATTCTGGGTAACAGAACCTGGTGAGAGCCAGTCAAGTCACCCCATCCTGGATTCCCCTGGGTGTCTACTTTTCAAAAATGTATAGGTTTGCTAGGTTTCCCTAAGTGCCGGCAGAGCTAGGGTTCAAAAACTACAGCTAGGCACTTTGCAAAAAAAGGGTCATTTTTCACTGTGAAAATGTGGTGTGTCCACGTTGCGTTTTGCGCTGCTTCCTGTCGCGGGCACTAGGCCTACCCACACAAGTGAGGTACCATTGTTTTTGGAAGACCTTGGGGAACGCGGGGTGGGTGGAATTTTGTGGATCCTTGCAGATTCCAGAACTTTCCACCACAGAAAAGTGAGGAAAATGTGTTTTTTTTGCCAATTTTTAAGGTTTGCAAGGGATTCTGGGTAACAGAACCTGGTGAGAGCCAGTCAAGTCACCCCATCCTGGATTCCCCTGGGTGTCTACTTTTCAAAAATGTATAGGTTTGCTAGGTTTCCCTAAGTGCCGGCAGAGCTAGGGTTCAAAAACTACAGCTAGGCACTTTGCAAATAAAGGGTCATTTTTCACTGTGAAAATGTGGTGCGTCCACGTTGCGTTTTGCGCTGCTTCCTGTCGCGGGCACTAGGCCTACCCACACAAGTGAGGTACCATTTTTTTCGGAAGACCTTGGGGAACGCGGGGTGGGTAGAATTTTGTGGATCCACGCAGATTCCAGAACTTTCCACCACAGAAAAGTGAGGAAAATGTATTTTTTTTGCCAATTGTTTAGGTTTACAAGGGATTCTGGGTAACAGAACCTGGTTAGAGCCAGTCAAGTCACCCCATCCTGGATTCCCCTGGGTGTCTACTTTTCAAAAGTGTATAGGTTTGCTAGGTTTCCCTAAGTGCCGGCAGAGCTAGGGTTCAAAAACTACAGCTAGGCACTTTGCAAAAAAAGGGTCATTTTTCACTGTGAAAATGTGGTGCGTCCACGTTGCGTTTTGCGCTGCTTCCTGTCGCGGGCACTAGGCCTACCCACACAAGTGAGGTACCATTGTTTTGGGAAGACCTTGGGGAACGCGGGGTGGGTGGAATTTTGTGGATCCACACAGATTCCAGAACTTTCCACCACAGAAAAGTGAGGAAAATGTGTTTTTTTTGCCAATTTTTTAGGTTTGCAAGGGATTCTGGGTAATAGAACCTGGTGAGAGCCAGTCAAGTCACCCCATCCTGAATTCCCCTGGGTGTCTAGTTTTCAAAAATGTATAGGTTTGCTAGGTTTCCCTAAGTGCCCGCAGAGCTAGGGTTCAAAAACTACAGCTAGGCACTTTGCAAAAAAAGGGTAATTTTTCATTGTGAAAATGTGGTACGTCCACGTTGCATTTTGAGCCATTTCCTGTTGTGGGCACAAGGCCTACCCACACAAGTGAGGTACCATTTTTATCGGGAGACTTAGGGTAACACAGAATTGTAGAGCAACTGTTATTACCTATTGACTTTCGATGCATTTCTGCCTTCCAAATAAAAGACAATGTGTAAAAAATAAGTCATTGTGAAAAATGACCTATAATTCTCATGCTAGTATGGGTACTCCCAATTTCGGAAATGTGCAAATATCTACTGTTTCTAAAATATACATTTTGTTCCCATTTCAGAAATACATAGGTGTCTTTCATAACAATTTTTCCATGTATACATTTTCCCAAAATAATTGCTATATACCTGGTACATAATAAAAAACCATTGCAAGATGCTGCTCAGTTATTGGCTCTGGGTTCGTCGGGTTCTTGGTGAACCTACAAGTCCTATATATCCCCACAACCATAAAGGTCCAGCGGATATAACGGTATATTGCTTTCAAATAGCTGTCATAATTAGAAGAAGTTACAGGTGAAAACGTTGACACAAATGGCTGTTTTTTTCAACTAATTTTCAATTTTTCCTTCATTTAACTGTTAGTTTCTATAAGGAAAACTTTAAGGATCTACACAAATGACCCCTTGCTGAATTCAGAATTTTGTCTACTTTTCAGAAATGTATGGATTTCTAGGATACATTATTAGTTTCATACCCATTTCTACCATTAACTGGAAGGAGGTTGAAAGCACAAAAAATAGCAAAAATAGGCTATGTCCCAGAAAAATGCCAAAACTGTGTAAAAAAGTTGGTTTTCTGACAAAAGTCTGCTTGTCCCTGAAATCTGGGAAGATGGTGATTTCAGCACCACAACCCCTTTTCTGATGCCATTTGCAGGGAAAAAACAAGTTCATCTGTAGCCCTTTTTTCGCATTTTCCCCCAAAAAACAAAATTTTGCTGTATTTTGGCTAATTTCTGGGTCCCCTCCGGGGGAATCCACAAACCCTGGGTACCTTTACACTCCCCATGATGTTAGAAAAAAAGGACGCAAATTTGGCGTGGATACCTTATGTGGTCAAAAAGTTACAGGGGCCTAAGCGCGCACTACCCCAAATAGCCAAAAAAAGGCTTAGCACAGGGGGGGAAAAGGCCTAGCAGCGAAGGGGTTAAATGAGGGAATGTGCTGGACACTAAACATATATAAATTACTATTCCCACTCCAGTTACTATTAAATAAGAGAAGGTGCTGGACACTAAAGATATCTAATTTACTATTCCCACTCCAGTCAGAATTTATTCAGGTAAGGTGCAGGACACTAAAGATATATAATTAACTATTCCCACTCCACCCAATATTAATTCAGGGAAGGTGTTGGACACTAAACATATATAAATTCCTATTCCCACTCCAGTTACTATTAAGTCAGGGAATGTGCTGGACACTAACAGTATATAAATTACTATTCCCAATCCAGTCAGTATTAAGTCAAAGAATGTGCTGGACACTAAAGATATATAATTTACTATTCCAACTCCAGTAAATATTAAGTCAGGGAAGGTGCTGAACACTAAACATATATAAATTACTATTCCAACTCCAGTAAATATTAATTCAGGGAAGGTGCTGGATATTAGAGCTATATAATTTACTATTTCCACTCCATTCACTAGTAAGTCATAAAAATACTGTATAATAGACTTATATAAATAACTATTGACCCTATCCTTTCTATTATATTACATAAAGCAAACAACACTAAAAATATTTTATTCAATATTCCCTCTACAATTATTACCATTTCATGAAACATGTTTGACTTTAAACTTTATATTATCTACAATTTATAGTTTTTCCTACAATTTTCTTTAGATTTTCAAATTATTTACCACCCTTATCCCCTAATAACTCTACATCCAACTCCTCAAACTAAATATCTAAAATCTATTCTAAATATTAATACATTTATAATATTTTTATTTGATATTTTAAAAAAAGCCCTCACCATTTTCCCCTAAATACACAACATCCCACTACTAAAACAAAATTTCAAATTCCAATAATAAATTTTAACATTTAATTTAAATTTTTATAAAATATTTTTAAAACACTCCCCACCCTTATCCCCTAACAACCCAACATCCCGCTCCTAAAACAAATTTTGAAATTTCAATTTTTAATTTTCATTTTATTTTCTAATTTTCTAAAAATATTTTTAAAACACTCCCACCCTTAACCCCTAATAACCCAACATCCCGCTCCTAAAATACATCTTACTATTATTATTTTAATACAATTTCATACCAATATTAATACAATAAAACAAATAATATATTAATATTAATAAATACTAATTCGATATTTTCAAAAAACGATATTTTACACATTCTATATTATTTTTTTCGATAGTTTTTTACAACACGAACAAACGATATTTTCTATTAACGATATTTTTGACTCGATATTTTTTGCTTCGATATTTTTCCCCCCCCAAAAAAACGATATTTTTTACATCAATATTATTTACATCGATATAATGGTAATATCGATATAAAAACTCGATATTCTTGCCATTCGATATTAAAAAGTCGATATTATGACTAATTACCCCAGCCTGACATGCGCACGGTAAACCCTGCAATCCCGTGGCTGTGAAACAGCTGGGGGATTGCTGGCACAGGCATCCAGCCTCAAAATGTGCGCTGGTTTAGCCTGCTCCCACCAATCCTGGAGCTGCTCTCAGCATGAGAGCAGCTCCAGGAGTGGTTGCATTGGTGTCCACTGAGCAGGAAGGAATTCCTTCCCTTTCCTGCTGATGGACACTGATCGGGGAGAGAGGTGCGCACCCGGGGGAGAAGTATATGGCGCCCTAGCGCCCCACTATATTTTTATAGTTGTAGCCACCACTTTACAGTGTGTGTTGTAGAAGGAAAGGATGTACTCGCAGTCACTGTGAAAAGGTACCACATATGTGCAAATTTTCTTTGGCCCTTTAAGGTTGTTGTTTTCAATTAATTTTCGATATTTTTATAACAAAGGAAACATTCTTGTTTTACAGTTCTTTATTGTGAAATGCCCACAGCAGTGTTTACCCTTGTTATCACTGAGCTTAATTTCCGTGTAAGCAGGACTGTGTTTTTTAACCGTGTAAAGTCACAGCTTGACTGTAATAAATTACAATAAAATGCTCTTCATTTACTTTACCCAGTATTTGTAGCTTTAAAGAAAGAGATAAAGGAACATGCGTTTGTAGCTGTAAAGCTATGTGAAGGGCTTTGGCACAGAGAAAGAAGGAGGGAGATAGGACATTACAGTCAAAAGTCCAGACTTAGGGGCCGATTCCGATCTGGGTCGGAAAGCTCTCCGACCGAGCCGAATCCGGAGTGTTTTCCGACCGAGCCGGAGTCCTGCAGTCCGACCGAGCGAGTACGATGCGGCCGCATGCTGCCGGACTTGATTCGGTCGGACTCCCATTGAAGTCAATGGGAGCCGGTCGTACGACGCGTACATGGGCTCCCATTGACTGAATGGGTACGTCGCGAACAAGTGCGCCCCTTACAGTGGGTACGCGTCGGTGCAACCTGCACCGTACATACCTGTGTTGGGGAGACCCATGGGTCTCCCCCTGTGTTCGACTCGTAAGGCTACAGGGTTTGGGGGGTCCGGCACGGACCCCCAACGTCCGGCTCCGGGAGCTTTTTAGAGCCGGACGCTCCGACTCGATCCGGCTGTCCGACGCGTACATCGTACTCGCTCGGTCGTAAGACGTCTCCATTGCGTGGTGCGATTAGTTTCTGTACGAGTCGGTCGGAGCGGTTGGGATCCGGAAACGGTTCGGTCGGAACACACGCGTACAATCGCATCGTACTCGCTCGCTCGTACAGCTGTACGAGTCGGTCAGGAAACAAGCGTACGGCTCGTACTTTTTCCAGCCGGATCCCGTTCGGAGAGCTTCCGACCGAGATCGGAATCGGCCCCTTAGTAAATATAGAACCAGCTTCGAGTTCTGGGGTTGGCTCAAAATCCTGTTATCGTGTGCATAATTATAAATCTCAGTGTGCTATAAGGAATTAATATGATCTTATGTAGTCTACGTGTCGCTCATGTAAACTAATCCAATACATTTTGGTTGAGTTGGTGTTATACAAATATTTGAAATAATTTTAAAAAAACTTGGAATGAGAAGGGTGTAGTGTTTAAAGGCAAATATAAAATAAAACACAGGATGTGTCTGAGGTGCTCTCAAAGGGTAAATAAAAAAACAATTGTTTCTGGTAACTAACGATGCTATATGCAAATTAATGATAATTATATTTACATATGTGAATGTTTACTGATAAATAAAGCCTCCTCTTTGAAAATAATGTGGCCTGCACCTGACATAGGCAAGGTGCACCGTCAAAGACTGTTTCAATGTAAATGAAAAATTAAATTAAGGATCTGTGTGAAGTACACTAAAGCTAAAGGAAAGCTCGCAATCGCAAACATTGGTAAAAGCTGAATTTAAAAAAAGTAGTTCCCACAAGAAAAACAGTGGAAGGACATAAGTATTTTGCCCATGGTCCATTGGAAGGTTCAGCAGGTCAGGCTGTCACATGCTGACCACATATTTAATTATTTAGTTATTTATTTATTGTCTGTGAGATGGGTAACTTTCTTACTACCATCCACTTCCCCCTAAAGGTCAGAGAAGTCGCCATGAGTCGCAGTTTCAAGCCCGGAGACCTTATCTTCGCCAAGATGTAAGACTATCCTTACCGGCCGGCAATAGTAAGTCTTGTTTTTCTCATCTGAACAGCATTCTCTTATATGTCCTCTTGCTCCTCTGGTTAAAGCAGTTTACTACACTTCACCACAATTTCAAACATCTTTCATGGCCATTGGCTAAATATTTATTATTTTACCCATGGAGTCCTCATCCTGTTTGTCTCAGTGATAGACCCTTGACAGCTTTGGTGTTATGAAAAACACTTAAGCATGATCCATGGAGCCCACTCACTTCAGGGGTATTTTTAGTGGCAAAACGTTTTTTGCATGGGAAACAATGCATCCATGCATCTATTTTTTAACGCTATCCAAGAGTTTGTCATTATCTAGGAAATTTTTCTCTGGTATCCAATTTAGCTTGTTATTGTATTGAGGGTTGAAAAATTTAAAAATAAGTATCGCTACCAAAGATCCCCTCCCCTTTAGTGGCGGTGTTATGAAAAGTATTAGAATAATGATTATTTTATTTGTGAGCGGACTTGAAAGTTTCTTGACAGGGGAGGGGGTTGCCTTTTTGGCATAGTGATCTAGGGTCTGTTTTATTTCAAAGTAGAAAGATTTGCACGTGTTACTAACTTCTGAAACTGATTCTCTTGTTATACAATGACACCCTGAAAATATGTTTATCTTGGCAGGGTACTGAGCCAATAACCTACCACTACAAGGACTGTCCTTAAACCTGCAATTGGCACTCAGTTCTGGGAGATCAATTTTTATTTGAAATTTATAGTGTCACTGGAAGCTTAGATAACAACTCTCCTGTTTGAAAGCTGGGCGCGGGTTACTTTCATATTAGGGTCTGCACTGATTTAAATGGTTTTGTACCATCAAATGTTTTGGGAGTGTCAAAAGTATCTGTAATAATTCATTGATAAATTTCTATTAAAAATACCTTCTCCATCAGAACTTAATGGAACAGGATGTGGCTCCCCATACACACAATTAAGAGAATAGTCCATGACCGTTGATCATTGTCCCCACCATTTAATTCCAGTCCAAATTTGGTATTCTGTGCCATCAGTCCCTGGGGTTAATGGATGTCAAAGGGTAATAACAGTTATTGCCTTAGCACATTTGAGTCTAAACCTTTAATAAAGAAAGGGGCATATGTACAAAAAAATGTCGGAACGTAGAGCTGCGCCAAAATTTGCAGCACCGTGCTCCGAAAATGCAGGGATGCGCCGTATTTACAATACAGTGCACCCCTGTGTTTTACCTAGTACTAAAATTAGCTACCTAGCGCCAACGCAGGCCCCCCTGGACCATAGTGCAAGGGTGCCTGCATTGCAGGTCCCTTCCTGCACATAAACAATCAATAATGGTGATTTGTTACTACTATGTGTGCTGCAGAAAGGGACACCTTCCTGCACATAAACAATCATTCATGGTGTTTTCTTAGGAGGAGTGTTAAAATTATTTCTTCTCGTTGCATCGATCAAACGCCTGCTATTGCATGGCGTTAGTTTGTTGCGCTGCCTCAGATTTACACATCCTTGTAAATTTGGGGCAGCGTCAAAAAGCAAAGGGTGTTGCGATGGAACACCCACAGCAACACCCAAGGAACGCCCCTTTCATGCAGCTATCTGCATGAAAGGGTACCATATTTACAAAGCTGCGTTAAGTCACAAAAAGTGGCTTAACATCACTTTGTAAATATGAGCAGGGCATTGCGCAACAGGAACGTCATTAAAAGTGACGTCCCTGTGGCGCAATGCCCTAGTAAATATGCCCCAAAGTTTCCAAGTTGTCCCTGGTCGCATGACACCAGGGAGTTTTAGTGTCGTCGTTCCTAGTATTAGTGTACGCCTCCAAACGCTACACTTAGGGGCTCATTACGATGGCGGACGGAAAAAAATCTGACCGCCATGGTAGCGGAAAATCACCGTCCGCAGGTACCGCGGAAACACCGCCGACCCTATTAGGATCAACCGCCAAAATATTCCGACCGCAGCGGTAGGAGGCATCGGAAAACTGCCCGTAGAGGGAAGAGAAAGTCAAAATTCAACCGCGACGGTCGGTAACATAGCGGAAACACATCAACCCGCCGCAAGACACGCGGAGTGACCGCCAATGATATTATGATATCCCCGATGTCACAGCGGTACGTTCCGCTGTTTCCGTCCGCCGCAGTCGCTAACAGTAATGAATGTGAGATACGGCGGAAGGCCTGCAGCACAGCCATCGATGCGGATGCTCCGGCAAAAAAATGGCGGCCAAGTGAAAAAAATACACAAAAAGCCCACCTAATGCACACAGGCAACTAGCCCTGCCCCCAAAACAATCTGAAACATCCCAATGACACACCCCCATGCCAAAATCAATAACACAAATCACAGGCCAACCCACCCAGCACACCTGACTGCATTACACCATCTTGACACACCCACATAGCTAAGCATAAAAACAGCCCCTTCCATGACCACAATCCTTTGCACTACTCCAGCCCTGAAGGAACCAAACCCTGCAGCACATTGGATAGGCAAAACACCACACATCTCACCAGCACAACAACACACACACCACCTACACCACCCTCACAACTGCACCCCAAAACATCAGCACAGCACACACCATGGCACCACAGAAAATGCCAAAATTCACTGACACTGAGTTGACAGTAATGGTAGATGAGATAATCGGATAGTGGGCAGGGTCAATGCAGTAGGGAATGTACCCCGCAACAAGAATGAAATCATGAGGCAGTGGCATGTCCTGAAGAGTGTTGTCAAGAAGAGGAGGGCCAAGAACCGTGAGCTGGCTGAGGCAACTGGTGGAGGCCCTCCCATCCCACCAAAACCGTTCACTGCGTGGGAGGAGAAGGTACTTGCCATACTGCATCCAGAGACTCTTGAAGGAATACCCGGGGGAGTGGAGGCTGGTAAGTACCAACTAATGTATACCATGAAACTGCCATGTACTGTCTTGCACAACTACAAAGATACATCCCTGAGGCACAAGTACACACATCTGCACCCCAAAAACACACACAGGTCACACTGATTTTACATCCACCCCACCTCAAACATCACAAAGGTAGACAACATCTACTGTGTTGTATGTGTCCAGGCAAACAGCACTACAACTCCCACCAGGCACACCCTGCCCCATCCCTCTGCAGGATGTAGCACTCCCTCCCACCCACAAGCATGTCTCAGCCATTGTGTTCTTCACCCTCACCTAACAGGTAGGTAGCCATCTTTCCAGGGAGGAGTGTTTCGAATAGGGAGGCCTGCACTACAACTCCCACCAGGCCCCCTTGTCCCACAGCTGAGCAGGATGGACTACTCCCCCACCCACAACCATGTGGCAGTCATTGTGTGCTACACCCTCACCTAACAGGTAGGTAGCCATCTTTCCAGGGAGGAGTGTCTGGAATAGGGAGGCCTGCACTACAACTCCCACCAGGCCCCCTTGTCCCACAGCTGAGCAGGATGGACTACTCCCCCCACCCACAACCATGTGGCAGTCATCGTGTGCTACACCCTCACCTAACAGGTAGGTAGCCATCTTTCCAGGGAGGAGTGTTTCGAATAGGGAGGCCTGCACTACAACTCCCACCAGCCCCCTTGTCCCACAGCTGAGCAGGATGGACTACTCCCCCCCACCCACAACCATGTGGCAGTCATCGTGTGCTACACCCTCACCTAACAGGTAGGTAGCCATATTTCCAGGGAGGAGTGTCTGGAATAGGGAGGCCTGCACTACAACTCCCACCAGGCCCCCTTGTCCCACAGCTGAGCAGGATGGACTACTCCCCCCACCCACAACCATGTGGCAGTCATTGTGTGCTACACCCTCACCTAACAGGTAGGTAGCCATCTTTCCAGGGAGGAGTGTCTGGAATAGGGAGGCCTGCACTACAACTCCCACCAGGCCCCCTTGTCCCACAGCTGGCCAGGATGGACTACTCCCCCCACCCACAACCATGTGGCAGTCATTGTGTGCTACACCCTCACCTAACAGGTAGGTAGCCATCTTTCCAGGGAGGAGTGTTTGGAATAGGGAGGCCTGCACTACAACTCCCACCAGGCCCCCTGGTCCCACAGCTGAGCAGGATGGACTACTCCCCCACACACAACCATGTGGCAGTCATTGTGTGCTACACCCTCACCTAACAGGTAGGTAGCCATCTTTCCAGGGAGGAGTGTTTGGAATAGGAGGCCTGCACTACAACTCCCACCAGCCCCCTTGTCCCACAGCTTAGCAGGATGGACTACTCCCCCCACCCACAACCATGTGGCAGTCATTGTGTGCTACACCCTCACCTAACAGGTAGGTAGCCATCTTTCCAGGGAGGAGTGTTTGGAATAGGGAGGCCTGCACTACAACTCCCACCAGGCCCCCTTGTCCCACAGCTGAGCAGGATGGACTACTCTCCCCACCCACAACCATGTGGCAGTCATTGTGTGCTACACCCTCACCTAACAGGTAGGTAGCCATCTTACCAGGGAGGAGTGTCTGGAATAGGGAGGCCTGCACCACAATTCCCACCAGGCACACCCTGCCCCATCCCTCAGCAGGATGGAGCACTCCCTCCCACCCAAAAGCATGTGGTAGAAAGTCCCCCCAAAAGATGCCAACTGTACAGGTAAGCAGCCAGTGCATGCACCCCACCATTCGTCAACGAAAGCATTGAGCTAATGCCAACACAATGCCACACATCACAACAAAATATATGCCAATTACATACCATTGGATAGAATGCAGACAGCGATGCATATGTAACTGTGACAGAAACAGAACTGTGACTCAACTAAACCCATGTGTAAGCAAATCAGGGACCAAATATGCACTGCACAGAATGCTATGTGCAAATTCCATGGGTGCTGAGCATGAAGGACCATAGTAACAATGAAAAGACATGGCCTGTCGAGCAAATAAATACAAGCACAGAACATTACAACGGTATGCATGAGATAACAATGTGACAATGTCTAGTACATGTGCATATGTAACATCTGTCGGGAAGAGTAATCATCCTCGATGCATCACATCAAGTTGCATGGCAGCCAGTTGTCAGATGACAACTCATCAGTTCCATACAAAGAGTATCAAGTTGGGCATGGCATCCAATGACTTGTCACACCATGGAACAAGATGTATGTACCACCACATCATGTCATGACGAACAACACTGTGCAGACATTCAACTCATGAAATACGTAACTGTGTGTTGCATAACATGTAAATAAGAGACATCAAACACAGCAAGCCATATGGCTGTAAGTCAATGACCATGTACCCTCTGTTCCACAGGTGACCAACAACTGACTGCAGAGGACAACAACCTCAACTTGCAGAGCCAGTCTCCTCCCCCGGAACATGGACACTCGGATGCGGAGTCCCTGGATGCTTTGGAGCTCCAAGCTGGACCATCTGGTGTGCCAGGGCGCAACCGGTCACATGACCCCACTGCCCCCCCACCATCAGCAACAACAACAACGCTGACCCCTGCTGGAACGACCTGTGCCGCCACCACCACCACCTTTGCCTGCAACATTCGCCCAGCCACAGAGGATGCCCAGCCCACACCAACAACTGTGGAGGGCAGGCGTGTGGCTAGAGTGGTGAGGCAACAGGTCAGTGATAGCAGGGCAGGTGGGAGGACAAGTGGGACTCCAACAACACCGGACACAGTGACCGAAGACCTGGCTAACATCACCAGAGTTGTGGGTGCCTATGAACGCACAAAGGCACAAATGGGCCAGGCCCACGAAGATGCCCTGGAGCTCCAACGTCTGCTGAGGTCCATGGACAACCGTATGGGACAAATCGTGGACCTCATGGGCCAGTTAGTGGCGGTACAGAGGGACAGGCCAGTGCCACAGACCACACCTCCACCTCCCCCCGTTGCCACGCAGGATGACAGTTCATCATCCACCCCTGCGGGCACGGAGTGGGGTGACTCCTCAGACCCCACTGGCCCAGTAGACGATGCCCCCCCTGCCAAAAGAAGAAGGGGCTGTCCAAAGAAGAACTTGGGACTCATCCGTGGCAAAGCACCGGCCAAACGCCAGTCAAAGAGCCAGCCATGATGTCAACACTCTGCACCCAACCATTGACTCTGTACACTGTCCTCACCCACACTGCCATGGTAATGGCATCCGTCTGTTGGACTGTGTCACCACAGCAATGTGGTGCCTACCCGATTGTCTCATCTACCATGACTGCCAACTCATTGATTCACCATACACACTTATGTAAATATACACTTCCCTCTCACAGATACCCATTGCAAATAAACTACAAAAACGCAAAAGGTGGTTGAGTCTGCTCCATGTTTATCACAGTATGTGCAATGTTTACCATGGTTACAATGTCACAGGAGCATGGATCCTCTGTAGGCAAGGGGAGGCAGAAGGGACCTAGCAAAAGACAACAGAACAAAAGTCACTAGTCAGGTGGTGGCATCACAGCCATCACACAACACATGTCCTCACTGTACAACAATATGCACACATAACAATGTGCAACAGTACCAACAGAGACATCCTGTAGCAGTTCCTACATACCCTGTATCCAACACATAGGCAGCCAGCACTGAGTCAACAACAGGATGCACTCACAAAGATCACATAGACCTCCACCCAAACAACTACATCAACAGAAAATGGACCAGTTGTACATCGTCACCCACCTTCAAGTGAAGTAGCGGTTGATGAGCTGCTGACGCTGGTCGACACCTTCCTCCTCACCACTATCCTCATCACTGGACATTTGTGGGATCTCAGGGGGGGGCCCTGGCTGGTCATCATCGTCCAGGATCATGGGTATCCCTTTCCGTAAGGCCAAGTTGTGCAGCATGCAGCATGCTACCACTATCTGACACACCTTTTTGGGTGAGTACATGAGTGCCCCTCCGGTCCGGTCCAGGCAGCGAAATCTCGATTTTAGGAGACCAAAGGTTCGCTCCACCACCCGACGTGTCCTACCATGGGCATTGTTGTAGCGGACGTCAGACGGTGTCCTAGGATTGCGTAGTGGGCTCAGCAACCACGGTCTGTTGGGATATGCAGAGTCACCTAGGTGTGAAATAAACATAACGATTCAGTAATACAACTGTGGCAGAGGACAGCATGGCACACACAGCACACAACTTGACTCTGCCTACTCACCCACAATCCATGCCCGCTCCGGAAGTAGATTGGCCATCAGCTGGGGCACAATGCTGTTGTGCAGGATGTATGAATCATGTACAGAGCCCGGAAACTTGGCACATACATGCGATATGATCATATCGGCCTGGCACACCACCTGCACATTGATGGAATGGGAATGTTTCCGATTCCGATAGATGTGTTCCTGTGCCTGTGGTGGAACCAGGCCAACATGTGTGCAGTCAATAGCACCTACAACATTCGGGATGTGGCCAAGGGCATAAAAATCTGCCTTTACATCCGCCAAAGCCGCCCTCCTTGGAAAACTGATGTATTGGTCCTTGTATCGCATCATGGCCAACAGGAAATCCCTTAGCACCATGCTGAAGGTGGGCTGAGACTTCCCCCCTGCAATGCCCACTGTCTCCTGGAATGACCCACTAGCCAGGAAATGCAGTGCCGCCATCACCTTTGTTTCGGTTGTCAATGCTGTTGGGTATGTCCTGCCAGCCCGCAGGTGAGGATCCAACATGGCACACAGGTCTTGGATGTTCGTGCGGTCCAGACGGAATCTGCGTATCATGTCATCATCTTCAATGTTAGCCAGCAGGGTGACAGGACGATACACATTAGGTCGCCTCCTAGGTGAGATGAAAGGGGACACGTCATTGCAACGGACCATGAGATGTGCACAACTCCGTAGCTTCTGATTCACACAGCGCAAACATTGACTGGCATCACAATGCACCATACTGTGCAAGTCAATAGTCGTGACACATAGAGAATACATTGTACTACACTTCTTCAGTATTACCACTGTGAGAACAACAAACATGGAAGCTGTATCTGTGAATGGTAATAGTCACATTTCAGAATCTGGTGCAAACAGCCCGGACAGTAAATGATACAGGACATGTGTGAAACAGAAACACTGCTGGCTTCCAAATGTCTGATGTACGTGCCACACATTCTTGTGCAATCATGACAGGGGACACATGAACTACACAATTTGTCCAGTTCTGAAGGACTCATCATTGAATGTGAGCCAATGCTAATCCACACAAGTCTAGAGACACTCACAGACATATTCACAAGCCTGTGCTAATATCCACTGTCATCAGTAGACATGCTATACATGCTGTTACACACAATTCAAAGTCACTCAATGACTAATAATGAACAGCATATGCATATGCAGTCTTGACGTGAATCAAGACACAACAACACAACTGCACAATATCATCAGCAAGCACACAGATTGTCAATGTGGCACACAAAAAGTGGATAAGGTACGTGATCCAAAAGGACTGTAGACAAACGTCAATCTGCACTAAAGTTGCACTATGACATGCAGTATGAAGGTAGCACTGCTCAGACACACAACTAAAGTACAACATTTGCCATGGAGCTAATACTCCAGCTGCTTGGACACACAACAGTGACACAGAAACAACCCACACCACCACCCGGACAAAGCCACAACACTACACCTAAAAGTCAGCGCATGAACATACAGAGTAAATACCGAAGACACAACAGCCTCATGCACATAACAACAGGGGATGTCATCGCACGACACAGGTACCAAAGGACTACTATCAAAAGCATCCTGAGCCATATACCACACAGCCTGTCAGGAACAACCAGGCGATACAAAAGGGGATGATGGACGGAACGTTTGAGCCAATCAAACACTCACCCCCAGTCAACTGATCTGGGTTTAATCCATCATCATTCTTTAGCTCACTCCATCACCCCAGTTCAGACATGGCCATATGCAAATCAGTCTGACCCTGTGCCTCATGGGAACAGTCCAGCCCGAACTGCCAAGCCATGTCTTCCCTGGACCAGAAACAAGCATCCTAGGACCGGTTTCTGGCATTCCAGCCGCCATCAGCCAGGCTTGCTTGAATCCAGTGGCAAAGTGAGCAAGGGACCCACGTCTGGGCATACCCCCGCCAACTTAGGGCAAACAAAGCGATACAAAGGGGATGATGGACGGAACGTTTGAGCCAATCAAACACTCACCCCCAGTCAACTGATCTGGGTTTAATCCATCATCATTCTTTAGCTCACTCCACCACCCCAGTTCAGACATGGCCATATGCAAATCAGTCTGACCCTGTGCCTCATGGGAACAGTCCAGCCCGAACTGCCAAGCCATGTCTTCCTGGACCAGAAACAAGCATCCTAGGACCGGTTTCTGGCATTCCAGCCGTCATCAGCCAGGCTTGCTTGAATCCAGTGGCAAAGTGAGCAAGGGACCCACGTCTGGGCATACCCCGCCAACTTAGGGCGAACAAAGCGATACAAAGGGGGATGATGGACGGAACGTTTGAGCCAATCAAACACTCACCCCCAGTCAACTGATCTGGGTTTAATCCATCATCATTCTTTAGCTCACTCCACCACCCCAGTTCAGACATGGCCATATGCAAATCAGTCTGACCCTGTGCCTCATGGGAACAGTCCAGCCCGAACTGCCAAGCCATGTCTTCCCTGGACCAGAAACAAGCATCCTAGGACCGGTTTCTGGCATTCCAGCCGTCATCAGCCAGGCTTGCTTGAATCCAGTGGCAAAGTGAGCAAGGGACCCACGTCTGGGCATACCCCCGCCGAATGATGGATTTAACCCAGATCCTTGTGACTGGGGGTGAATGTTTGCATTGTCCAGCATTCCGTCCATCAATTGTTTCTTTTGCATTTGTCGCCCTAAGTGGGAAGGGTATGCCCAGACGTGGGTCCCGTGCTCACTACACCACTGGATTCAAGCTAGCCTGGCTGAAGAAGGGTGATGCCCTGAAACCGGTCCCAGGATGCTTGTTTCCGGTACAGGGAGGACCTGGCTTGGCAGTTCGGGCTGGACTGTTCCCACAAGGAACAGGGTCAAGACTGATTTGCATATGGCTGGGTCCAAACTGGGGTGGTGTGGTGAGCAAAAGAATGATGGATTTAACCCAGATCCTTGTGACTGGGGGTGAATGTTTGCATTGTCCAGCATTCCGTCCATCAATTGTTTCTTTTGCATTTGTCGCCCTAAGTGGGAAGGGTATGCCCAGACTTGGGTCCCGTGCACACTACACCACTGGATTCAAGCTAGCCTGGCTGAAGAAGGGTGATGCCCTGAAACCGGTCCCAGAATGCTTGTTTCCGGTACAGGGAGGACCTGGCTTGGCAGTTCGGGCTGGACTGTTCCCACAAGGAACAGGGTCAAGACTGATTTGCATATGGCTGGGTCCAAACTGGGGTGGTGAGCAAAAGAATGATGGATTTAACCCAGATCCTTGTGACTGGGGGTGAATGTTTGCACTGTCCAGCATTCCGTCCATCAATTGTTTCTTTTGCATTTGTCGCCCTAAGTGGGAAGGGTATGCCCAGACGTGGGTCCCGTGCTCACTACACCACTGGATTCAAGCTAGCCTGTCTGAAGAAGGGTGATGCCCTGAAACCGGTCCCAGGATGCTTGTTTCTGGTACAGGGAGGACCTGGCTTGGCAGTTCGGGCTGGACTGTTCCCACAAGGAACAGGGTCAAGACTGATTTGCATATGGCTGGGTCCAAACTGGGGTGGTGTGGTGAGCAAAAGAATGATGGATTTAACCCAGATCCTTGTGACTGGGGGTGAATGTTTGCATTGTCCAGCATTCCGTCCATCAATTGTTTCTTTTGCATTTGTCAGGAACAACCAAGCGGACTCTCAACATTCCTCTGCAGACAAAGATGCTGGCTGTGCATCACTTGTTGGCCTCTGGTACCATTGGAACAACAAAAGTCTGAGTTAGATGGGTGCCACAGCCAGCCCTATCAAGGTATATCTCACCTGTCTTGGATGCCATCATTAGCTTGAGTCTTCAGCACCATCAGTTCACCCACACAGCGCAGGACCAGCTTGTGCCCCCGAAAGGCTACCACACCATAGCAGGCTTATCCACACGTGTTAGTTTAATATCACTGCACACGTGTCCTAATTGTGCACCCTGCCAAAACTGCACACTGTGAGAAGTTGGCCTGGTATATGCTGTCCACTAATTATAGTGGGCACCTTGCACCAGTCCAAACAACCCCTTATTGGAGATAGGTTAAAGACAACCTTTATTGAAAGCTATCCTAGTGGTAGCTATGGAGAGCAGCCTTCAGGCTAAGTCTTGAAGGAATGTAAAGCAGCTTGTTTTACCAGTCTATAATCTCTTGAGTGACCAAATGAAAGAGGACCACACCAGGTATATATTTAAAATATATGTATTTAGTCTTAAACACACCCCTCTAGTCTCTTTATGAGGCTAGAGTTTGAAGTACATAAGTTACAAGTCAGTTATCAACAGTAATAGCACAAATACACGTTTGAGCCCTAGGGGCGTACCAAACCATATACCAATAAAGTGGTATAAGACCCACGACTGAGCTAGACACAGGGCCTAGAGCCTGTAGAAGTGCTTGGCCCTCAAGGAACCACCCAAGGTAGTGACACAGGGGACCCACGGGGACGCGTGCAGTGTGAGAACACAGCCGCGAGCCGCCGTTGACTTCTATGGGGAATGTCGCGGTTGGAGTTTTAAAGAAAAAGGACACTTAGAGGAGGACTTGGAGCAAACCCCTTTAGAACTAGGTCGTTCTAGAGTCTATACCCACGGGAGCACCGGAGTACTCGAGTTACCTCACCCAGGGAAGCCGGGTGCATAGGTGTCTTTCGGGGTCGGGTTTCGTCGTCATTTTCAATGGCGATCTGCTGCAAAGTGCTGCTGGCGACCAAGTCGAAAGTGTTCGGGTGGATCCAAGGGTGGATCAAAGATCTGAAGAACCTGAAAGCAGAGGGGACAGAGTCTGGGTCACTAGCCAGTGACCAGGAAGGCGATGAGCAGATGCCCACCGATGTCGGGTGCTTCAGGTAGGTTGAAGGTCGTCTTGACTCTTCAGCCACGAGGTCCAGGAGGCGTCAACAACAACCAGGAGCTGGATTCGAGCTGTTCCACAACGTCTGTCGATTGCAGGGGTGTCGGCGACCAGATTGGACCCAACAAGCCTTGGCAACGGCAAGTCTTGTAGAAATAAAGAAAGGACGTTGATGCAGACCAGCAAGGTTTGGGGGACTCACCCAGCAAGGGTAAGTCAGGGCACGTCTGGATCAACCAGGAAAGCCCAAGCAGAAGAAGAGTTGCCTTCGGGAGGGCCCACTAGCCAACGGACTAGCGACCGCAAAGGAGCCTCAAGTGGATGCACTTGGAGCAGGCTCACAAGTCACTCGTGGAGTGGAGCCCAGTGATCTTCGGTGCAGTCAACGCTGGAGGCAGGGGCTACTCGGAGCCCAAAGCACAACTTTGTGGGAGACCCAGAAGAGGATGCACTTGCAAAAGTACTTGGTGTCCAGGGGTACCGGTTTCACGTTACCCACGACAGCTACGGACCTCAGCTTTGCTGGGGACTCAGGGAAGCCTCGGGAAAGTCTGGAAATCCACCTCTGGTGATGCAAAGACTTCGGCGTCCGGCGGGAGCTTCAGCGATGCAGACCGGACAATTGCTTCTTAGGTGCCTGCCAAGCAGGGGAGTCACTCCTTGACCCCAAGGGAGATTCTTCAGTCCTCTAATCTTCAGGTAGAGCGTCGAAGGTCCAGGATTCAGTGTCAGAGTTTCGTCCAGGGTAATCTAAAGTCCTAAGGACTGGGGTCCCATACTTTTACTAAGTTAGGGGGTTGGACATACTCTGGGGACCCACCTATGGGAGGGTCAGGGAAGAGGGGTGGTTACACCCATTCCCTTTGTCCAGCTTCGCGCCAGAGCAGGGGCAGGTAGCCCCTGCAACCGGTTTGAACTGGCATATGCACAGGGACACCAAGTGTGCCCCCAGTGCAGGACTTCTGAGCACCAGAGAGTGCTCCCGCACAGCCCCAATACACATTATCCTGTCTTGGGAGGTGGTTACACCTCCCTGCGACAGGAAACCTATTGTCCAGGCCTCCCCTGCCGGAGTTTCAGTCAGCAGCAGGAGGCCAGACCCGTGTCTGTGGTAGCGGTATCCATTTTGTGATGCCAGGGCTCTGGAAAGAAGTTACCGGGTAGCCCGGTGTGTACATGTCTCTCCCTCTAGAAGGGTGGAATGCTACCCCCGCCGCCAGGACTGGCAGGGGGTAGTATTCCAAGATGTTTGACACCAAACACGACATGTTTTGGTGCAGCCAGTCCAAAGTTAGCATTGTACCGCGAGGATATAATGCGCTTAAGAGTATATGGTCAGGCTGTACCACTAACAGCATCAGAGGAGGGACTCCGAACGCTGTAGAGGGGCTCTGCTCATGCAGGGGCCCCCTCTCACATAAGAACCAAGCACTCTGCCTTCAGGATTGGTAAGGCCTGCCATAGGAGTGACTTATAGGTTTATATGTGTGTGCAATTGTAGTGATATAGGTAGCCTATACCACTGTAAGGGGTGCATGCACCACCTTACCCAGGCTGCAGTAGCAGACCTGTGGTGTCATTTTGGATGGCCTTCCAGGGGTGGCACAATACATGCTGCAGCCCCTGGTAGGCCTCTGAGGTACCTATGCCCTGGGTACATAGTATACCATATACTAGGGACTTATAAGGGCACTCCAGATTCCAATCAGAGATGTGCCTAAGGCACATGGAAACCATTTTAGAGAGGAAGCAGCTAGGCTGGGGTTCTGATTAGCAGGGCCCCAGCCAGACTAAAGTCGAAAAACAGTGAAGCATCAGCAAAAAGTGGGGGTACCCATGTGAAGCAGATCCTACTCTCCTACACAACCCCCCCCAAACGTAGGGACATTAAACTAACCTTGACCAGTTGAGTCTTCATGTTCTAAGTGGAAGTACCTAGAGAGTCCATCTGCATTGGCATGGTTACTCCCAGGTCTATGTTCCACTGTAAAGTCCATCCCCTGTAGGGAAATGGACCACCTAAGCAGTTTGGGGTTTTCACCCTTCATTTGTTTTAGCCATAAGAGGGGCTTGTGGTTTGTTTGAAGAAGGAATTGAGTACCAAACAAGTATGGCCTCAACTTCTTCAGAACCCAAACCACAGCAAAGGCCTCCCTCTCTATGGCTGACCAACGTTTCTCTCTAGGGGTCAGCCTTCTGCTAATAAAAGCTACTGGCTGATCCTGACCTTCATCATTCAATTGTGACAGTACAGCCCCTACCCCCAATTCAGATGCATCTGTTTGGACAATGAACTTCTTGGAGTAATCAGGACTCTGTAGAATGGGAGCAGTGCACATGGCCTGCTTCAGGTCATCAAATGCCTTTTGACAGCTAACTGTCCACTGAACCTTTTTGGGCATTTTCTTGGAAGTTAAGTCATTCAGGGGTGTCACTATTGATCCATACCCCTTGACAAATCTCCTATAGTACCCAGTCAGGCCTAAAAAGGCTCTCACCTGAGTCTGGGTAGTTGGAGCAGTCCAGTCCATGATGGTCTGGATCTTGCTCTGCAATGGTTGAACCTGGCCTCCACCCACAAGGTGGCCCAGGTACACAACCTGACTCTGCCCTATCTGGCACTTTGTGGCCTTGATAGTTAGGCCTGCTTTCTGCAGGGCCTGCAAAACATTTCTGAGGTGGACCAGGTGATCCTCCCAGGTGGAGCTAAAGACAGCAATATCATCTAGATATGCTGCACTATAGGCTTCCAGACCTGTTAGGACTGTATTCACCAACCTCTGAAAAGTGGCAGGTGCATTCTTCAGACCAAAGGGCATTACCACAAATTGATAATGCCCACTAGGGGTTGAGAATGCTGTCTTTGGCTTTGCATCATCAGCTAGCCTGATCTGCCAGTAGCCAGCTGTTAGGTCAAATGTGCTGAGATACTTGGCTGAGGCCAAAGTGTCTATTAGCTCATCTGCCCTGGGTATTGGATGGGGATCAGTCCTAGTGACTGCATTGAGACCCCTGTAGTCCACACAAAACCTCATCTCTCTTTTCCCACCACTGGTGTGAGGTTTTGGCACAAGGACCACTGGACTAGCCCAAGGGCTATCTGAGGGTTCAATAACTCCCAAATCCAACATTTTCTGGACTTCTGTCCTGATACAGTCCCTGACATGGTCAGGTTGCCTATAAATCTTATTTTTAATAGGCAGACTGTCCCCAGTGTCCACTTCATGAGTGCACCAGGTGGTCTGACTTGGAGTCAGAGAGAACATATGTCTGTACTGATTGAGCACTTGTCGACATTCAGTTTGCTGCTGAGCAGTGAGGCTGCCTGCCAAGGCTACACCATCCACTGACCCATCATCAGGGTTCTGTGAGAGCAGGTCAGGGAGTGGGTCACTCTCTTCCTCCTGTCCCTCATCAGTAGCCATGAGCAAGCCCATGTCTGCCCTGTCCACATATGGTTTTAATCTGTTGACATGGAGAACCCTGTGGGGACTCCTGGGTGTTCCTAGGTCTACTAAATAGGTGACCTCACCCTTCTGTTCAACAATGGTATGGGGTCCACTCCACTTGTCTTGGAGAGCTGCTGGGGCCACTGGCTCCAGCACTCACACCTTCTGTCCTGGCTGGTAAACAGTCAGCACAGCCTTTTGGTCATGCCAGGCTTTTTGCAGTTCCTGGCTAGCCTCAAGGTTTTTAGTTGCCTTTTTCATGTATTCAGCCATCCTGGAGCGGAGACCAAGTACATAGTCCACTATGTCATGCTTTGGGGGCTTGAGAGGTAACTCCCATCCTTCCTTTACCAAGCACAATGGACCCCTGACAGGGTGACCAAACAAAAGTTCAAAAGGGCTGTAGCCAACCCCCTTTTGAGGCACCTCCCTGTATGCAAACAAAAGGCAGGGCAAGAGTATGTCCCATCTTCGCCTAAGCTTCTCTGGGAGCCCTTTAATCATGCCCTTCAAGGTTTTGTTGAATCTCTCAACTAAACCATTGCATTGTGGGTGATAGGGTGTGGTGAACTTGTAAGTCACTCCACACTCCTTCCACATTGCTTTCAAGTATCCAGACATAAAGTTTGCACCCCTGTCTGATACAACCTCCTTAGGGAAGCCCACTCTTGAGAAAATTCCCAGGAGGGCCCTTGCCACTACAGGTGCTGTAGTGGTCCTAAGGGGAATAGCCTCTGGGTACCTGGTGGCATGATCCACTACCACCAGGATAAACCTGTGCCCAGATGCTGTTTGGGGATCCATGGGACCAACAATATCAATCCCCACTCTCTCAAAGGGAACCCCCACCACAGGTAGAGGTATCAGGGGGGCCTTTGTAGTGCCACCTGCCTTGCCACTGGCCTGGCAGGTTACACAGGAGCGACAAAACTCCTTGGTGTCTTCAGACATGTGGGGCCAGTGAAAGTGAGGGACAAGTCTGTCCCAAGTCTTGTTCTGGCCCAGGTGACCTGCTAAAGGAATGTCATGGGCTAGGGTCAATAGGAAGCCCCTGAACTTCAGAGGTATAACCAACCTCCTGGTGGCACCAGGCTTGGGGTCTCTACACTCTGAGTACAAGAGTCCATCATCCCAATATACTTTATGGGGACCACTAGCATTCCCAGCAGCCTCAGCAGCAGCTTTGCTGTCTGAGGGGTTCAAGAGAGGGGCAGCTCTGCTGCTCCTGGCTCAGATCTGCCCTGGAAGGGCCCCCTGTCCCTAAGAACTCAACCTGATCAGGCTCAAGCTCCTCTGGGACAGTTCCTTCCTCAGGACTGAGATCATCTCCCTGAAGAGACTGATCTTCCTTCTGAGCCAAGGGGGAAGGCACTGCCTTTACCCTACTACTCCTCCTCTTGGATGGCACTTGGTCCATTATTTCAGAATCCAAGGCCTGTTCAGTGTTAGACATTTTGTCCTGTGACCTGGTCACAGCAAACACATCTGCAGGGATGCCCAGCATTTCTGCATGGGTCCTGAGCTCCACTTCTGCCCAAGCTGAAGTTTCTAGATCATTGCCAAGCAAGCATTCAACTGGTAGGTCTGCACTTACCACAACCTTCTTAAGGCCAGTTACCCCTCCCAGGAGAAGTTAACAACTGCCAGAGTATGGTCTGTTCTGACATTGCTAGCATTGGTCACTTGGTACATTTCACCAAGTATAATCTGCCCAGGATCCACAAGGTCTTGTGTCACCATGGTGACACTTGCCCCTGTGTCCCTAAATGCCAAAGCCTCTTTTCCATTGATTAAGGGCTGTTGCCGGTACTTGCCCAGATTACTGGGACTCACAGAGGAGGTCACATCCATGCCTCCATCACAGACTAGGACAGCCTGAGTGAGTTCTCTGACTAGGTCAGAGCTCATCTCCTTACCCAGGGTCAACCCTACTAAACCCTTGGCTTGTGTACTCCCACCACCAACTGTAACTGCACTAGGGGGAACAGGTGCCTTAGGGGCATTGGTGGGGGCTGGAATAGAGTCTTTGGACTTGGTGCAATCACTGGTCCATTGTGTCTTTTGCTTACAGACTTTGCACCATGGTTTCTTTTAGCCTTTTCCCTTGTTAGACTATGAATCCCCACCTGAAGAAGATTTTTAGGGGCCTTGTGAAGACTTCTGGTCTTTACCCTTCTCCCCACCCTTATCAGAGTTTTTAGAATCTTGCTTCTTAGGGTCACCACCTTGGTTCTGTACCTTCTGCCTCACCCTGGTTCTGACCCATTTGTCTGCCTTCTTCCCCAATTCTTGGGGAGAGGTCAGATCAGAGTCCACCAGGTACTGATGCAACAGCTGATTTTGACAGTTATTAAGAATCTGCTCCCTCATGATAAGATTGTACAATCCTGTGAAGTCACATACCTTACTGCCCATCAACCAACCTTCCAGAGCCTTAGCAGAACAATCCACATAGTCCACCTAGTCTTGAGTCTGTGCTTTTTGGGTATCTCTGAACTTTAACCTGTATTGTTCAGTTGTTAGGCCAAACCCATCAATCAGAGCACTCTTCAAGACTTTGTAATTGTCAGCATCCTCTTCTCTAACAGTGAGGAGCTTGTCTCTACCTTTGTCTGCAAAGGAGAGCCACAAGATTGCTGCCCACTGCTCCTGAGGGACCCTCTGTACTTTACAGGCCCTCTCCAGTGCAGTTATCCATTTGTGGATGTCATCCCCACTCTGGTAGGGAGGGACAATCTTGCTCAGGTTTCTATGGTCATAAGACCTTTCCCTATCTCTGGGGAAATTGCTGCCACCATGGGACTCTAGTCCCATCTTTTTCTTTGCCTTTCAAGCTCTAGGGACTCCCTGTCTATAGCCAACTGCTCTCTTCTGATTCTCAACTGAGCTTCTCCATACTTGAGCAGTCTCTCTTTCCTTTCATGAGAGGATTCCCTCCTATGAGAGGAAACAGAGGTCCCTATTGAGGTGTCAGAGTGGTTAGACTCCTGAGAAGGAGATCTAGGCCTTCTGGGCACACTCACAATTCTTCCTGGGGGGACAAAGGGGAGGTCATTCTGATCCTCCTCCTCATCCACAGGAGGAGCTGGATTTTCCAGGTCAAGGTCATTGTCACCTTCCTGGCCAGTTTCAGAGGTTGGGTCCTGGGTGATTTCACCCCTGGCCCCTTCCTCATCTTCTGCCCCACCCTCTCTGCCTACCCCTTCAGACCCTGGTAGTCTTCTGAGATCATCCAGCAGGAGTACCTCTATGAGGCGTTGGGTGTTGGCACTTTTGCCTGTCTTCAGTTTCCTAGCAGTGCTTAATGCTCTCAATTCCAAAAATGGGAGATTATCATACTTGGAGGGAAGAAGCCCATTGGCTTCTGGCTGGGACCCACTGGTTCCTGGACCTAAAGACATTACTAGTGTGGTGTGGTGTATGCACTACCTACTCTAGTGTGGCCTGCTAAACTCTCTTGAGTTGTAGAAAGGGTGTGCTATCCCTTAACACACAACTCTAAGTTCAGTAGAACTTACTGTATCCTAAGCTTGATTTATATGTACCTAAGGTACCCTTAGTGGTTTTCAGTTGATCAATTCAATTGAGATTATCTGGTAAAACAATAGCAAGCTGGAATCCCACACGCTGCACACCAATGTGAGAAGTTGGCCTGGTATATGCTGTCCACTAATTATAGTGGGCACCTTGCACCAGTCCAAACAACCCCTTATTGGAGATAGGTTAAAGACAACCTTTATTGAAAGCTATCCTAGTGGTAGCTATGGAGAGCAGCCTTCAGGCTAAGTCTTGAAGGAATGTAAAGCAGCTTGTTTTACCAGTCTATAATCTCTTGAGTGACCAAATGAAAGAGGACCACACCAGGTATATATTTAAAATATATGTATTTAGTCTTAAACACACCCCTCTAGTCTCTTTATGAGGCTAGAGTTCGAAGTACATAAGTTACAAGTCAGTTATCAACAGTAATAGCACAAATACACGTTTGAGCCCTAGGGGCGTACCAAACCAAATACCAATAAAGTGGTATAAGAACCACGACTGAGCTAGACACAGGGCCTAGAGCCTGTAGAAGTGCTTGGCCCTCAAGGAACCACCCAAGGTAGTGACACAGGGGACTCACGGGGGACGCGTGGAGTGTGAGAACACAGCCGCGAGCCGCCGTTGACTTCTATGGGGAATGTCGCGGTTGGAGTTTTAAAGAAAAAGGACACTTAGAGGAGTACTTGGAGCAAACCCCTTTAGAACTAGGTCGTTCTAGAGTCTATACCCACGGGAGCACCGGAGTACTCGAGTTACCTCACCCAGGGAAGCCGGGTGCATAGGTGTCTTTCGGGGTCGGGTTTCGTCGTCGTTTTCAATGGCGATCTGCTGCAAAGTGCTGCTGGCGACCAAGTCGAAAGTGTTCGGGTGGATCCAAGGGTGGATCGAAGATCTGAAGAATCTGAAAGCAGAGGGGACAGAGTCTGGGTCACTAGCCAGTGACCAGGAAGGCGATGAGCAGATGCCCACCGATGTCGGGTGCTTCAGGTAGGTTGACAGTCGTCTTGACTCTTCAGCCACGAGGTCCAGGAGGCGTCGACAACAACCAGGAGCTGGATTCGAGCTGTTCCACGACGTCTGTCGATTGCAGGGGTGTCGGCGACCATATTGGACCCAACAAGCCTTGGCAACGGCAAGTCTTGTAGAAACAAAGAAAGGACGTTGATGCAGACCAGAAAGGTCTTGGGGACTCATCCAGTGAGGGTAAGTCAGGGCTCGTCTGGTGCAACCAGGAAAGCCCAAGCAGAAGAAGAGTTGCCTTCGGGAGGGCCCACTAGCTAACGGACTAGCGACCGCGAAGGAGCCTCAAGTGGACGCACTTGGAGCAAGCTCACAGGACACTCGTGGAGTGGAGGCCAGTGATCTTCGGTGCAGTTGGTGCTGGAGACAGGGGCTACTCGGAGCCCAAAGCACAATTTTGTGGGAGACCCAGAAAAGGATGCACTTGCAAAAGTACTCGGTGTCCAGGGGTCACGGTTCCACGTTACCCACGACAGCTACGGGCCTCAGCTTTGCTGGGAACTCAGGGCAGCCTCGGGGAAGTCTGGAAATCCACCTCTGGTGATGCAAAGTCTTCGGCGTCCGGCGGGAGCTTCAGCGATGCAGACCGGACAATTGCTTCTTAGGTGCCTGCCAAGCAGGGGAGTCACTCCTTGACCCCAAGGGAGATTCTTCAGTCCTCTAATCTTCAGGTAGAGCGTCGAAGGTCCAGGATTCAGTGTAGGAGTTTCGTCCAGGGTAATCTAAAGTCCTAAGGACTGGGGTCCCATACTTATACTAAGTTAGGGGGTTGGACATAATCTGGGGACCCACCTATGGGAGGGTCAGGGAAGAGGGGTGGTTACACCCATTCCCTTTGTCCAGTTTCACACCAGAGCAGGGGCAGGTAGCCCCTGCAACCGGTTTGAACTGGCATATGCACAGGGACACCAAGTGTGCCCCCAGTGCAGGACTTCTGAGCACCAGAGAGTGCTCCCGCCCAGCCCCAATACACATTATCCTGTCTGGGGAGGTGGTTACACCTCCCTGCGACAGGAAACCTGTTGTCCAGGCCTCCCCTGCCGGAGTTTCAGTCAGCAGCAGGAGGCCAGACCCGTGTCTGTGGCAGCGGCATCCATTTTGTGATGCCAGGGCTCTGGAAAGAAGTTACCGGGTAGCCCGGTGTGTACATGTCTCTCCCTCTAGAAGGGTGGAATGCTACCCCCACCACCAGGACTGGTGGGGGGGGTAGTATTCCAAGATGTTTGACACCAAACACGACATGTTTTGGTGCAGCCAATCCAAAGTTAGCATTGTACCGCGAGGATATAATGCGCTTAAGAGTATATGGTCAGGCTGTACCACAAACAGCATCAGAGGAGGGACTCCGAACGCTGTAGAGGGGCTCGGCTCATGCAGGGGCCCCCTCTCACATAAGAACCAAGCACTCTGCCTTCAAGATTGGTAAGGCCTGCCATAGGAGTGACTTATAGGTTTATATGTGTGTGCAATTGTAGTGATATAGGTAGCCTATACCCCTGTAAGGGGTGCATGCACCACCTTACCCAGGCTGCAGTAGCAGACCTGTGGTGTCATTTTGGATGGCCTTCCAGGGGTGGCACAATACATGCTGCAGCCCCTGGTAGGCCTCTGAGGTACCTATGCCCTGGGTACATAGTATACCATATACTAGGAACTTATAAGGGCACTCCAGATTCCAATCAGAGATGTGCCTAAGGCACATGGAAACCATTTTAGAGAGGAAGCAGCTAGGCTGGGGTTCTGATTAGCAGGGCCCCAGCCAGACTAAAGTCGAAAAACAGTGAAGCATCAGCAAAAAGTGGGGGTACCCATGTGAAGCAGATCCTACTCTCCTACACACACACTTACTGCACATGAAAGCACACGCAATACTGAACTGTCCAGGCCAATTGTGGGTCACCTTCTACTGGTCACAGATGCCATGTCAAACTTACCAGTCAGTGAGCACCAGCACCACATTTGGCTACAGTCCCTCACCAAGCCAACAATCTTCATGTGGACAAGGTCAATGCACCTGTCCTTGGTGTGTACCAACGTAACACACACACATCAAATCCACTATCAACATACTCACAGCTGTGGAAAATACATGTGACAAATTCACATATGACCGAACAACATGAGCACATATCCTACACAATGACACAAGTAATGCTGATGACATTTTGCATATATGGGGACAAAACATACCCAAATGCATACAGACAGGTCAAATGATTAAGGAGGAACATATTCCAAAGTGTGCCGGTGATGTATGTTACAACCTTCAGTGTGCATAGCACACACATGTACATGTGGACATATACTCTTGGTTTTGCCACAGCGAACAATAACCTTACATGAATGCTGTAATAGGTGATACCAAACAGGCAACAGTGTGACATATGTGGTGAGTAATGGAGACAATGCTGAAATCTTTGTACAATCATGTACTGTGTATTGACATATTGTGTGAGACATGTATATGTGTGTAAAAATTTGGCTCAGATACGAAATTTGGGTGGAAATGGGGTGAGAGACATGAACTTTGGGCAAAATGTTTGGGTCAGATATGAAATTGTGTAGGGGTAATGTGCCCCATTATTCCTTTCTGTGTTGCATTTGGTGTTAGATATGAAGTTTAGGCTCTCATTTCGAAATATAGTTCATTTTAATTACATCAAGTTCCATGTTTAATTGAAAGTGACCACTGTTCGAAGTACAGATATGACCCATGACATTGACACTACACGATGTGTCCATTGCTGCATTAAACGTGCTCTAAGAACACCCTCACGCCCAGAGTCAACAATGTCATGCTGCACCCTCGCCGTAGCTACCGCCTGGCACCAGCAGTGTGTCACCGCCATGGTCCGAGACACCATGGCAGGATTGCTAGGCATATACACATGGCTAATGGCGGTTGGCATGCTCCGCCACCCAGATCCCGGTCACTCATGGAAATGCATGGCTCAGGAATAGCGGGTACTACCGCCTGGCACCAGCGGTGTGTCACCGCCGTGGTCCGAGACACCGTGGCAGGATTGCTAGGCATATACACATGGCTAATGGCGGTTGGCATGCTCCGCCACCCAGATCCCGGTCACTCATGGAAATGCATGGCTCAGGAATAGCGGGAACTACCGCCTGGCACCAGCGGTGTGTCACCGCCATGGTCCGAGACACCATGGCAGGATTGCTAGGCATATACACATGGCTAATGGCGGTTGGCATGCTCCGCCACCCAGATCCCAGTCACTCATGGAAATGCATGGCTCAGGGATAGCGGGTACTACCGCCTGGCACCAGCGGTGTGTCACCGCCATGGTCCGAGACACCATGGCAGGATTGCTAGGCATATACACATGGCTAATGGCGGTTGGCATGCTCCGCCACCCAGATCCCGGTCACTCATGGAAATGCATGGCTCAGGAATAGCGGGAACTACCGCCTGGCACCAGCGGTGTGTCACCGCCATGGTCCGAGACACCATGGCAGGATTGCTAGGCATATACACATGGCTAATGGCGGTTGGCATGCTCCGCCACCCAGATCCCGGTCACTCATGGAAATGCATGGCTCAGGAATAGCTGGAACTACCGCCTGGCACCAGCGGTGTGTCACCGCCATGGAGCATGCCCATCCAGCCAATGGGAAGCGCAATCGCGGTTGCCTGATGCAAGTTTGAAAATCGCGGTAGGCGTGCTCCGCCACCGCGGGGCCGGTCATTGGATGCACTTGTAAGATGCACCACCGCGGTACCGCACGCCTGTCCCCTGCGGTGTGTCACCGCCATGGAGCATGCCCATCCAGCCAATGGGAAGCGCAATCGCGGTTGCCTGATGCAACTTTGAAAATCGCTGTAGGCGTGCTCCGCCACCGTGGGGCCGGTCATTGGATGTTTTGAATGAGGCAGACCTGGAACACCAATTGCAGCAGCTCAGAACAACATAAACGAGCCCTGGGGACTATATATGTGTGTGAGAGAGCCACACATTGCCACAGCTCACTGAGCCTGCTGCCTGAGACCCCTCACCTGCTGCTTCCTCCAGGGACTGCTGCCTGAGACCCCCTCACCTGCTGCTGCCTCCAGGGACTGCTGCCTGAGACCCCTCACCTGCTGCTGCCTCCAGGGACTGCTGCCTGAGACCCCTCACCACCAACTGCCGCTGCTGCTGTCTCCTGCCCACAGTGATGGCGAGGACTGAGAAGATCCGTGCCACTCCCTTCACCACCGAGGAACTGGAGCTCCTGGTGGACGAGGTGCTCAACCAGTATCCAAGGCTCTTTGGTGCGCCTAATATCGTGGTGAGTAACTCAGAGTGTGAGTGAGAGTGCAGGGTGGGGGACACATGAAGTAGATCTGCTGCAGTATGTGCGTGGGAGTGTGAGGGTGGGTCATGCACTGCCTATCATGCTGTTTCCAGGGGGAAGGTGTGTTTGGCCTATTCAACAAGTTTCCCTGCCTGCACATCCAGATGTGAGGGAAGTATGATGTCTTGTCAGACATACAGTGAGGCTGCACCTTTTCATTTCACGAGTCAGGACAGTGATAGCCAGTCTGCATGTCTGTATGTGTCCCTGATGTCCTTCACAGGCCCATCTGTGGCCTTAGCTAGTGTTGCTGTCCAGAGGGTAGTGAGGCCATTGTTTAGACCTCTATATGTGCCTCATCTCTAGTTCTGCGCCATACTCATGACCTGAATCCCCCAGGGTGACACTCTTGTTGGTCATTCACCTATGACACGGTACATTGAAACATTATTGTGCCCGGACTCTTCCGTCCCCACCAGCATGTGCACATACTCGCATGTGTTGGCACTGTTTGTGTTTCCAAATTGTCACTCCATGTCAGAGATGAGCTGCCCCACGTTGGACCTCTGTGTGACCCCAAATGGCCTGCACATTCACTGCCCAATCTGACAGTGACACAACACTGAATGTACAGAGTGTCATATATGTGCTTTTCCTCTTGAGTCTCCATCAATGAGCCATTGCAGAGATGTAGATTGCACACAACAGGCCTTGTGATGAGGGTCTGCGTTTGTGAGGTCATGTCCCTCAATGTGACATCCATGACACAGTGTGGCAGTTGAAGGGCAAGTGCTTTGTGGGCTGTGCAGTGTTGGGCACAGTGAGTATTCCCAGTCACATATGTAGTGATGTCATGCATGTCTTGTTATTCCCAGAATATTGCATTAGATGTGGTCAGCATACACATTTAGCTCTCTGCTGGTGTCCTGCATGGCCAGGAGATGGGCATGTACTGTGTCCACCCTCATACCTGCATGCATTAATGTGTGTTTCACACATGATGATGTTTGCAATTAGCAGATGTATTGTCTCCGCTGACGTAATGGCTGAATTTGGGATGAGTCAGTGTCATGGTCCTGCACTGGGGAATGGTGGTTGGTTACACTGAATGTTGCCCCCTCTTGTCTCCCATGTCTGCAGCTAAAAGTCAACCAGCGCAAGGCTGTGTGGGGGGCCATTGCATCAAAGGTACGTGCACTGGGTGGCTCAAACAGATGGCGCTCCCACTGTCACAAGAGGAGGGATGACATCGCACGGCTAAGCAGGAACGTGGCCGAGATGACACTGGGGCTGATCCCTCGATCCGGCAGGTTGGCACGGCGCAGCATGACACCACTAATGGCACGCATTTTAGCTGTGACGCAGCCTGACCTGAATGCACTTCTGAAGGTGCATCAGCAGCAAGCTGGTGGTGAGTATTTTGTGTGTGTGACTCTGGTTGTTGTTTGCGAGCATGTGCTCCAGGGCTGGGCCAGTGCAGGGCTGTGATGTTGCTAGTGTGATGCAATGGTGTGTTAGTGGCCGCGGTGTGGGGTGCAGTTGTCATGCATTCCCCCTACATGTACCTTCCCAGTAATTGGTGTAATGGGCCTTGACTTCACATTTGTAGTTGTGGCCTTCTGGTATCATCTTCATTGGTGTTGTCACGGACATCCCATGTCAGGGTCCAGCAGAGTGCATGATCTGAATGTGCCATCATCAATGTGTGCATTGCCTGATGTCAGAGTAGTGCTGGCTACACATCTGACACCAATGTGCAACTGTAGTTGTGCCCCAAGATACGACATGGTGGATGGCATGTGCCCATGGACATTGTGTGCGGTTATGTTGGGGTCTGTGTCTGTGTTGGTAACTTCTGCTGGATCATGTTGTGACGTTGGCAACATTTTGTGAGTAGGATCTTTGAACCCTTCAGGGCCCTAGGTGTGCACAGAGGGATATGTGTGTGTTGTTAGATGTAGCCACCAACAGGCAAGATGGCTGTGTGTCCATCACATGGGTGAATTATGTATAATTTTGCATCATGCCACGGTAATTTAGATGTTTGTATTGAGGTTGCACAATGTTACTGCCCATGGTGTTGGCCTACATGGATCATTGTCCATCATTAGTGATGCTTCACTTGCAGATATTTGTTGACTTGATGCAGATGTACTTATCCTCTCTCTCTCTCATGCAGCATCTCACATGGGCACGGAAGGCCACGGGACGGACACCAGTGGTGAGGCATCAGGCACAGGTGATGCTCACCTGCATAGTGACACGGATGTCACCAGCGCATCAGAGGGGAACCGTATTCATCTAGAGGAGTCCCTGCCAGAAACGCAGACCTCTACATCATCTAACGACGGCGGTGATGCATCTATGTTTTTGTCCGAAGGAAACGGGGACTCTGCCTCCTCGTCCGCCACACAGCGTTCAGTGCCCACCCTCCCTGCTACTCCCACTTTTGGTGCCCGTGTTCGCACCATGAGGAAGGGAAGAGTGTCCTTCATCCCAGGCACCGCTGCCCCTGCCCCTGTCCCCCCTGCTGCCATCAGTGCAGAGTCTGTGGACCTTTTGCGCCAGCTGTGTGTGGGTCAGACAGCTCTCCTCAATGCCTTCCTGGACCATGACAAAAAATTGGCACAGGTGGTGGCTTTCATGGAGGGCGTGCATTCCGACGTGGGTGGGCTACACCGGACTGTACAGTCTCTGGCCTCTGCAGTGACAGCAGCCATTCAACTTGCCCAATCCCATGGTCCAGCTCCAGTCCCTAGGCCCACCACCCTGACAGTGGACGCATCTGATGATGGTGAGCACACACCCCAGACGTCAAGGGACAGATACGTCACGCGCAGCACACAACAGCAGCAGCCCAAGCAGTCCAGGCCGCAGACACCATCCCCACATAAAGCTAAACCCACACCAGAGCGCAGGGGCAAAAGCCCTTCAGGCCACACCCAGGGCAAGGATGGCAAAAAGCAGGCCTCTGGCTCACATGCCTCAGAGGCATCCCCAGCCAAGGACTCACCTGTCTCAAAAGTGTCTGTCAGACACAGGCACACAGTTTCCGTGCCCAGTGACAAACAGGTGCCTGCTAAGGGTACACGTAAGAAGGGCTCCAAGGCTAGTTCACCCACAACATCTACTCCCATCCAGAGCCCTGTTAAGCAGGGTAAGGAGGCCACTGTAGGAGGGACACCTGGTAAACAGGTGATGCAGGGGCAGAGGCAATCCGGGGTCAAGCGTCCCAAAGGATCCAGCACATCCCCAGAGGGGGGACCAGCATCTGCAGCAGCTCCAGCTTTTGTGACCAGTGTGCCTGTTGTATACAGCCCACTTGGCCTTAATCCCAAGACAGGGAAGCCATATCAAATCCCCAAGAAGCGGAAGGGCACCCCTCATACTTCACCCACACACACTGGGTCTCGTGCAGGCATGAGTCCACCTCCACGTGCCACCACCCCACCTGGACCTAGCAGCCCTGAGGCTTCCCAAACAACTGCTGGCTCTACCACACATGGACCTGGCAGCCCTCAGGCTTCCCAGAACACTGATGGCTCTAACCCAGCTGGGCCTTTCTCTCCCCGAGCCAGTACCCTAACTGGCCTTGACAGACAGCCACCTCCCAGTCATACTGCCAGCCCAGTCTGAGTGTTAGTGCCCCTCACACACATGTCTGTCTCACAATGGTGCCATGGCATGGCCATTTTTGACAATCTGAGTGTGTTGCTGACCATGGCAGAGTACTGTACCACACATTTACAGTGCTGGATGTCATGTACCTCACCTGTACTGTGTCCTGGCCACTGGCCTTGTTGTTCACTGCTGTTTGCCCCTTGCCTGTGCAGCTTCTCATGTACCTCGCCTGCACTACGTCCTGGCCACTGGCCTTGTTGTTCACTGCTGTTTGCCCCTTGCCTGTGTAGCTTCTCATGTACCTCACCTGCACTGCGTCCTGGCCACTGGCCTTGCTGTTCACTGCTGTTTGCCCCTTGCCTGTGCAGCTTCTCATGTACCTCACCTGCACTTTGGACTGGCCACTGGCCTTGCTGTTCACTGCTGTTTGCCCCTTGCCTGTGCAGCTTCTCATGTACCTCACCTGCACTGTGTCCTGGCCACTGGCCTTGCTGTTCACTGCTGTTTGCCCCTTGCCTGTGCAGCTTCTCATGTACCTCACCTGCACTTTGGACTGGCCACTGGCCTTGCTGTTCACTGCTGTTTGCCCCTTGCCTGTGCAGGATCTCATGTACCTCACCTGCACTTTGGACTGGCCACTGGCCTTGCTGTTCACTGCTGTTTGCCCCTTGCCTGTGCTGGATGTCATGTACCTCGCCTGCACTGTGTCCTGGCCACTGGCCTTGTTGTTCACCGCTATTTGCCCCTTGCCTGTGCACGATCTCATGTACCTCACCTGCACTTTGGACTGGCCACTGGCCTTGCTGTTCACTGCTGTTTGCCCCTTGCCTGTGCAGCTTCTCATGTACCTCACCTGCACTTTGGACTGGCCACTGGCCTTGCTGTTCACTGCTGTTTGACCCTTGCCTGTGCAGGATCTCATGTACCTCACCTGCACTTTGGACTGGCCACTGGCCTTGCTGTTCACTGCTGTTTGCCCCTTGCCTGTGCAGCGTCTCATGTACCTCACCTGCACTGTGTCCTGGCCACTGGCCTTGCTGTTCACTGCTGTTTGCCCCTTGCCTGTGCAGGATCTCATGTACCTCACCTGCACTTTGGACTGGCCACTGACCTTGCTGTTCACTGCTGTTTGCCCCTTGCTTGTGCAGGATATCATGTACCTCACCTGCACTTTGGACTGGCCACTGGCCTTGCTGTTCACTGCTGTTTGCCCCTTGCCTGTGCAGGATCTCATGTATCTCGCCTGCACTTTGGACTGGCCACTGGCCTTGCTGTTCACTGCTGTTTGTCCCTTGCCTGTGCTGGATGTCATGTACCTCGCCTGCACTGTGTCCTGGCCACTGGCCTTGTTGTTCACTGCTGTTTGCCCCTTGCCTGTGCTGGATGTCATGTACCTCGCCTGCACTGTGTCCTGGCCACTGGCCGTGTTGTTCACTGCTGTTTGCCCCTTGCCTGTGCTGGATGTCATGTACCTCGCCTGCACTGTGTCCTGGCCACTGGCCTTGTTGTTCACTGCTGTTTGCCCCTTGCCTGTGCTGGATGTCATGTACCTCGCCTGCACTGTGTCCTGGCCACTGGCCTGGTTGTTCACTGCTGTTTGCCCCTTGCCTGTGCAGGATCTCATGTACCTCACCTGCACTTTGGACTGGCCACTGGCCTTGCTGTTCACTGCTGTTTGCCCCTTGCCTGTGCAGGATCTCATGTACCTCACCTGCACTTTGTACTGGCCACTGGCCTTGCTGTTCACTGCTGTTTGCCCCTTGCCTGTGCTGGATGTCATGTACCTCGCCTGCACTGTGTCCTGGCCACTGGCCTTGTTGTTCACTGCTGTTTGCCCCTTGCCTGTGCAGGATCTCATGTACCTCACCTGTACTTTGGACTGGCCACTGGCCTTGCTGTTCACTGCTGTTTGCCCCTTGCCTGTGCGTCTTCTCATGTACCTCACCTGCACTTTGGACTGGCCACTGGCCTTGCTGTTCACTGCTGTTTGCCCCTTGCCTGTGCAGGATCTCATGTACCTCACCTGCACTTTGGACTGGCCACTGGCCTTGCTGTTCACTGCTGTTTGCCCCTTGCCTGTGCAGCTTCTCATGTACCTCACCTGCACTGTGTCCTGGCCACTGGCCTTGCTGTTCACTGCTGTTTGCCCCTTGCCTGTGCAGCTTCTCATGTACCTCACCTGCACTTTGGACTGGCCACTGGCCTTGCTGTTCACTGCTGTTTGCCCCTTGCCTGTGCAGCTTCTCATGTACCTCGCCTGCACTGTGTCCTGGCCACTGGCCTTGCTGTTCACTGCTGTTTGCCCCTTGCCTGTGCAGGAACTCATGTACCTCACCTGCACCTTGGGCTGGCCACTGGCCTTGCTCTTGTCTGACTTTTGCTGCATGACTGTGTGAAATGTAAATAAAAAGAATAAATGTACTCCTGTTGTCTGCCTTGTCAGTGTCCTTGCTAAATAAAGGGTTACTGGGTGGGTATTGCTTACTGTGACACATGCTCTATTTTCCACTTCAACATTACCAATGTCTTGTTTCCTCTGATCATGTTGTTTCAACTTTTGTGTCCCAGACTTGTGCATCTGTGTGTGTTGGCTTGGTAGTATGTGTGTTTGCTGTGGACTGATTGATTTCCTGGGTGTGTTGTTGTGTGTGATGTTTAGATTGTTGTTGTGTGTGTTCATGGTGTGTCACTCATCTCTGTTTGTAACTGGTATGTGTGTTGTGCACACACTACTTGGTGTGCATGCAGTGCTGTGAGTTGATGTTGCCTTGTCCTTGCCTGTTGTGCACCCCCTGATGTTTGGCTGTTGTAGCATGTTGATATCTTTGCCTGTGCATGTGTTGTGACTGATGTGTCTGTGTGCAGTGTTTGTGTTGTGTTGTGTCATGCAGTTGAGAGTTGCTCTGTGTGTGGTGTTCTATTTTCCTGTCAGAGTGTGTGTGTTGTTGTTGTGTTTGATTCAGGTGTGTTGCCATTGTGGTGTGCCTTACTTGTATGTCTGTCACATGGACTGAGGTCTATTGTGGTTGCCGTGCTTGTTTTATGTGCATCCTTGGTGTTTTCTCATCTCACATTTGATGTGTCTATGGTCATGGTTGTGCATGTGCAGACATGTGGTACACTATGACACCATTTTGAGTGGATGGGTGTTGTGGTATGTCTGTCTATGTAGGACCACACTAGCCCCAGACTCTGCTGGGGAAGGGAACTAGAGGCAAAACAGGGCGTTAGGAGCCGGCCAGCCTCCAACATAAACTGTTCTACACAAATGAGGCCGCTCCCACTAAAAATGACCTAAAAAGTGCTCAGGGTGTTATGTGTATGTGAGTGTAGACATCTCACAAAAGTTTAGGACTGGCCTCACACACCACCTGGTGTCATGCTTCATCATCGCCGTCCTCGCCCTCTAAAAACTTGGTTTGATAGAGGACGGGCATACACCTGACGACAGGGATGCACTTCTAAGCTAAGTGGGGGCCCAAAGTGAGTGAGTGAGATTTAAAAACATTACAGTTACCTCACTAATTTTAATGGATTAGGTGACTGTATGGTATCTAAAAACAAGTGAACGGCGCAATGGGGAAGGTTATTAACCCCTCGCCGTATAGGAATGGGCCGACATGTTTCTGCCTCGTGTCAACAGTGGTACATGGCATTCATCAGGACCTAACTTTATATTTTATAAAGGGCTCCACTCTTACCAACCATGTGGTTAGGAAATAAACTGTGGGGTGACCTTTGTCACTCTCCACTACCTGTGGGTCCTCTGTACCCTGTGAAGGAAAAAGAAAAACGCACAAGACAACCGTAAGGATATTTAGGTCATTCATTTTAAAAGAAGGAACCACTCCACATATTTTAAGCGCGCGTGGTTAGGTGTGTAACACGTGTCTCTCATACGTGAACACACACATGAGAAAAACAAGGGGAGAAATAACTCCCATGTCTTACCCACAGCCTTCACCCTACGTGCTTCATGGGAGGGGGAATAAAGGGAAAGCCCCTGTAGTCAATCACTGGAAAATTCAAGCACAAAAACCATGCTAGAGTATCAAGAGGTTTTAAGATTTGTCAGAAAACATAAGGTATTTACTCTTAAACATGCATTCTGCAGCCATTCTCACACAATTGCCTTACTTCATCAAGGTGCGCTTTCCGCTGCATCACCTAGTTGTATCCAGCTCTCCTCCCCAGTGATGAATGAACCCGGTGGAGCGAGCGCTATAAGTAGTGTGAATACTTGGTGGAATCGGCGGGAGGGTCGTGTAATCATTGCTAGTTGGTACCACCTGAGTGATTTCCGGTGTCCGTAAGTCACAAAATAGCCTGACCTGCGCCTAAGTTGTCGCTCTGGTACGCGTGTATATCCGCTGTCACAGGCGGCGTTAGCATAAATCGCCTGGTGTACGCCTGATTGTAGGTGGGCCCCTCTGGTCATGAATGCGTCTGACCAGGACGTGGGCTCCTCTTCCGAATGCGTGCGTATCCGGTGTCACAACCGGAAGTCAGGCACGGTTTGCACCCGTACTTCGGAGGGGTGCTAGGGGGTGAGTGCCCAAGTTCAAAGGCAAAACATGGTATATCCCTGAAATTAATGGGACATCTGATTGTATAAATGCGTGTTATCGTGTTAAGTTAACGCGTGTATGTATCCGGCTAAACAAAAGGTATTCGAGCACATTGCCCCTTCTTAAGTACAAATTTAATGAACGGCGTCTCATTTCTATGTGTGGTACTTAAAAAAGAAATGGTAGTGACACGGAATACCCTTCCAAAAAATGGTTTGTGGGGAATGGGTTAAAGCAAGGGTTGTATTATAAACGCACCTAGATTGTGCACCATAAGGTACAATGGTCCTCATAGCCCGATTTATTCCCTTAAACTAAATCGTGTTCTGGTGCATGTTACTCCTATAATTATTTTCCAGGAGCAGTACAGTGTCCACAGTTCTGCCAGAACAGGGGAGTCTACATCAAGATGGTTGCTTTTAACGCCCCATTTGTAGCCAGGGGATTTCGTCGTTAAGTCCAATCTCCCATGAGCGTAGACGGAACACCCAACGTTGCTCTCTTATAAACAGAGCTTTCGCTATGTCAGGTTTGTGTTTATTCATGACCTCCAGGACCACCCATCTTAGGTCAGTGTCTTTATGGTTTGCTTCCAGGCAGTGTTTGGTTAGCTTGGTGTTGGATTTCCTACACCTAATAGTGCTACGATGTTCGTTAATACGAGTCTTTATTTTTCTTGTGGTCATGCCCACGTATTTGAGGTCACATGGGCATGTCAGTAGATATACAACCCCCTCAGTATTGCAGTTGCTGAAGTCTTTTAATCGCCAGGGGTTGCCTGTACCTATATCCACTTCCTTGGTTGTGTACGTCTGTGGGCATGCTACACAGCTCCCGCTTGGAAAATGTCCATAGGGTCTTGATTGGTTCCAGAGTGTGGTTTGGTCTGTTGTTTCTTTTTGTTGTAACTGTGCTTGGACTAAATCATCGCGTAGGCTCCTGCTTCGTTTAAACGCGAATAGAGGTGGTGTCCATTGTTTGTCCAACTGTTCAAAATAGACCATTTCTTTCTGATGATGTTCTGGACTTGGTTGGATACCGGAGTATAAGTAGTGACACAGACTACCCTGTCTGTTTTTTCTTTGTTGGTGGTCTCCAGGAGTGCTTCCTGATGGTTGTTCCGGGCCCTTTTCTTCGCCTTTTTCACCATTTTTGCAGGGTAATTGCGATCTAGCAATTTCTTCTCTAGTTGGTCAGCTTGCTCTTTGAATGTTTCTATATTAGAGCAGTTCCTACGTATTCGAAGGAACTGACCCACCGGGCCCTCGGGTGGTAGCTCTCGTACAACAATAAACTGTTTTTGTCAGTTGGTTTGTGTGTACTTTGGTACATATCCCTTCTGTGGTCATCGAAATCTCCAGGTCCAGAAAGATGGCACATTCTTTATCTATAGAGTATGTGAACTTCAAGTGTTCATCCTTGGTGTTGATCCATTGTGTAAACAGTGTTGCCTCTTCCACTGTTCTGTGACAAATGATGAGCACGTCGTCTATGTAGCGCTTCCAGGTCTTTAGTTGTGCTACATAGGGATTACTCTGGTTGAAGATAAAATCCTCTTCAAACTGATGTACATACAGGCACGCCATGCTCGGCGCAAATGTGCTGCCCATGGACGTGCCTTTGATCTGGTGGTATATTGTGTCCTCAAATTCAAAGAAATTTTCAGTAAGGGCCACTTCCGCACATTCGAGGATGAAGTGTACCGGGGTAGTGAATACCCACTCCATGTTCAGTAAGATCTGTTCCACCACAGATAGAGTGCGCCTTTGGGGGATACTCGTATAGAGCGCCTCGATATCCATAGTTATGAATATATCTTCTGTGCTGTTTATCTCCAGGTCCCGTAGATGGCAGAGGATATCTTTTGTGTCACGTAGGTATGACTGGGATTTCTGAACAATTGGTTTGAGGAACCAGTCGCAGAATTGCGATAAGGGTTCCAAAAGTGATCCTATACCGGACACAATTGGTCTTCCTGGTGGCGGCATTTTATCCTTGTGGATTTTTGGGAGGGTATAGAACCTGGGTGTACGAGGGTTGTCATTAGTCAGAAACTCGGCTTCGTGTCTCGTGATCCAGTCGTTGGTTACCGCCTCATCCACCATGCTCTTGATTTTATTCATGAGTCGGCTTGTAGGGTCGCTGTGGTACACTTCATAGCTGTTGGTGTCACTTAACAACCTGTTGCATTCCTCCTGGTACATTCTAAGGTTCATGAGCACGATGGCGCCCCCCTTGTCGGCTGGTTTAATAACCCGTTCTCTGTTGTTTTTTAAGAATTGGAGTGCACTTCTTTCACCTTTCATCAAGTTTTGAAAACCTTTTGTGTTTTGGAAATCGATTTTCTCGACTTCTTTGAGGACTGCCTGTTCGAACGCCTGTATGTTGCATGGTACATTCTGGGATGGTGGTGAAAAAGTGGATTTTTCCGGAGCCCGGTGTTGTTCTCTCTGTCTTCTTCTTCATTGTCACCGAAGAAATCTCTGAGTTTAATCTTCCTGAAGAATTGTGCCAGTTCTGTATTCAGGAGAAAGGGATCATTCAATGGTGTAGGAACGAAGCCCAAGCCCTTCGACAAAACGGACTCCTCATCCTTTGTGATTGTGTAGTCACTGAGGTTCACCACATTCGTTTGTCTTTGCTCGTTGATGGGCCGTTGCCTCTCCCCCTGCTCCGTGTTACTGTCCCCATTGCACTCGGTGTTTGCTCTTCCCACTGGACTCTTGTGTTTCTTCATTGTTTTTGTCTGCCTCGGCCTCTGGATAAAAAAGGCTGGGGTCCCTGTGGAAATCCGTATCCTGGGGGGTAGAAGGGTTGTTGCCAAAATCCAAAGGGGTGAATCGGTGGTGCGCCGTTCATTAAATGTGTACTTAAGAAGGGACAATGTGCTCGAATACATTTTGTTTAGCCGGATACATACACGCGTTAACTTAACACGATAACGCGCATTTATACAATCAGATGTCCCATTAATTTCAGGGATATACCATGTTTTGCCTTTGAACTTGGGCACTCACCCCCAGCACCCTCCGAGCACGGGTGCAATCCGTGCCTGACTTCCGGTTGTGACACCGGATACGCACGCATTCGGAAGAGGAGCCCACCTCCTGGTCAGACGCATTCATGAACAGCGGGGCCCGCCTACAATCAGGCGTACACCAGGCGATTTATGCTAACGCCGCCTGTGACAGCGGATATACATGCGTACCAGAGCGACAACTTAGGCGCAGGTCAGGCTATTTTGTGACTTACGGATACTGGCGCACGCAGAGACACCGGAAATCACTCAGGTGGTACCAACTAGCAATGATTACACGCCCCTCCCGCCGATTCCACCAATTATTCACACTACTTATAGCGCTCGCTCCACCGGGTTCATTCATCACCGGGGAGGAGAGCTGGATACAACTAGGTGATGCAGCGGAAAGCGCACTTTGATGAAGTAAGGCAATTGTGTGAGAATGGCTGCAGGATGCATGTTTAAGAGTAAATACCTTATGTTTTCTGACAAATCTTAAAACCTCTTGATACTCTAGCATGGTTTTTTGTGCTTGAATTTTCCAGTGATTGACTACAGGGGCTTTCCCTTTATTCCCCTCCCATGAAGCACGTAAGGTGAAGGCTGTGGGTAAGACATGGGAGTTATTTCTCCCCCTTGTTTTTCTCATGTGTGTGTTCACGTATGAGAGACACGTGTTACACACCTAACCACGCGCGCTTAAAATATGTAGAGTGGTTCCTTCTTTTAAAATGAATGACCTAAATATCCTTACGGTTGTCTTGTGCGTTTTTCTTTTTTCCTTCACAGGGTACAGAGGACCCACAGGTAGTGGAGAGTGACAAAGGTCACCCCACAGTTTATTTCCTAACCACTTGGTTGGTAAGAGTGGAGCCCTTTATAAAATATAAAGTTAGGTCCTGATGAATGCCATGTACCACTGTTGACACGAGGCAGAAACATGTCGACCCATTCCTATACGGCGAGGGGTTAATAACTTTCCCCATTGCGCCGTTCACTTGTTTTTAGATACCATACAGTCACCTAATCCATTAAAATTAGTGAGGTAACTGTAATGTTTTTAAATCTCACTCACTCACTTTGGGCCCCACTTAGCTTAGAAGTGCATCCCTGTCGTCAGGTGTATGCCCGCCCTCTATCAAACCAAGTTTTTAGAGGGCGAGGACGGCAGATGATGAAGCATGACACCAGGTGGTGTGTGAGGCCAGTCCTAAACTTTTTGTGAGATGTCTACACTCACATACACATAACACCCCTGAGCACTTTTTAGGTCATTTTTAGTGGGAGCGGCCTCATTTGTGTAGAACAGTTTATGTTGGAGGCTGGCCAGCTCCTAACGCCCTGTTTTGCATCTAGTTCCCTTCCCCAGCAGAGTCTGGGGCTAGTGTGGTCCTATTGTGGTACAGCCAACGGCTGTGGGAACGTATGTTAGGGCACCCATAACGAGCCTAGTGAGGCAATTGTACCAGATATTTGAGCTGGACGACTAGGGGCTCAACTTAAATAAGTGATCCCCGACACACACCTACTTGTTTACTCACTCACCAACACCCCACACATAACATGGAGTCCGAATTAACATTCGGGGAGGAAACCTATGCCGAGATCCTAAGAACTCCATCACTCTTAGCAGAAACAGTAGTAGCACAAACACTGAAGAACTCAGATGAGTGGGAGGCACTCACGGCCAAAAAGAAAGAACAGATCCGAACAGCCCTCCACGGGGCCTTCATGACAGAATATCTCAGAAAAAACACCGCCCCTAGCGGCCTAGTTGTGACTAACGAACCGAGACTCTTTTTAAACAACAAAGAGTTTCGTATTAACTGGTCCAGCATTGCATGCAAATGCACGAAGGACTGGTTAGTTCTAATAATCAATACGGCCAGACAGCTAGCAGACGCACTACTAGTTGAAATACAACAGAGCAAAAGCCGATTGAAAACTCTTGTTCACATTACTGTCTACAAGAAAAAACTGGAGGAAATTAACAACGATCAGTCAGAATACCGAGAATACCTCACCCAGTCCAAAATCACGAAATTACAAAAGGATGTACAAAAATTCAATCGTGATACTGTGTATCCTTACACTACGGATGAGTATTATGACCAACCACAACAACCTAAAACAACGCGCAAACTACCCTTCAGACCTACCCCACAAAATTGTACATTCAGCTAAGGTGAAGAAAGGAGCAGCTCGGAAAGCAGTAGCGATGAAAGCACAGGAAGACAGTTCGGGAGAAAATATCAGAAACCACAACACTCGATGTACGCACCACCAATGCACCCCTTTGGATTTTGGCAACAACCCTTCTACCCCCCAGGATACGGATTTCCACAGGGACCCCAGCCTTTTTTATCCAGAGCCCGAGGCAGGGGCAGGGGCAGACAAAAACAAAGAAGAAACACAAGAGTCCAGTGGGAAGATCAAACACCGAGTGCAATGGGGACAGTAACACAGAGCAGGGGGAGAGGCAACGGCCCATCAACGAGCAAAGACTAACGAATGTGGTGAACCTCAGTGACTACACAATCACGAAGGATGAGGAGTCCGTTTTGTCGAAGGGCTTGGGCTTCATTCCTACACCATTGAATGATCCCTTTCTCCTGAATACAGAACTGGCACAATTCTTCAGGAAGATTAAACTCAGAGATTTCTTCGGTGACAATGAAGAAGAAGACAGAGAGAACAACACCGGGCTCCGGAAAAAATCCACTTTTTCACCACCATCCCAGAATGTACCATGCAACATCCAGGCATTCGTTTCCTGGAAAACGAACGGGGCCCCTGGAATATGGATACAACCCTACCAAGGAAATTACTCTTTTGGAAAGAAAACAACACCAGGCAAAATGCTATTTGTAATAGAAGGGCATGTAAACTCTAGATACATATATATACACTTTAAATAATAAATAGCATGACACATATATGGAAAATTTGATTGATTTATTTTATGTTATTTTTTATTATAACATTTTTTTGTAATTTTCATATTGGTTAAAAAATGTATTTTACATATGGAAACTATTTATACATAAAAAAATGTATACAAACCCAGTGATATAATTAGAACCACATATACATAATCGTCTAAACAATCTATTCTGTTGATTTAAACCGCATTAAACATATGACAATCAATATGATAGATAACTGACACAATTTATGATTCAATATTCATGATAGGTCAGTATCAAATATTGCAATGATCTGTTTGCATGGTCCTTTCTATTAAATAAATTTTGCAGAGACTGGTGACATATGTTGAAAACCAACGCGTTTCGGCTATGCCTTCATCAGGACTCCGTCCCAGTGGTTACTAAACAGGGAATACATAAACATAATTTTAATTCTAGAGTTTAAAAGCCCTTTCAAACATTTGAACTAAATATAAATTTTTGAAATTTTTTTGGGACCTATGAGATCAACACATACATGGTCAGAGATTTCATTCATTGAATTAAACCGTGAAGACAAAAATAAAAACTAGATTGTAATTTTTCAATAGAGATGGTCTACTAACGTATGTTACATGCAACAGAAAACGACAAACTAGAGTTAAATGGACATGCAAGTGACATCAGATGACAATAATGTGTGAAGCAGGTGATTCATGCATATGATAGCAAATTATGATCTCATGAATTGTGAGCATGCTAATTTGTATAGAGGTTTGATAGAACAGCATGGCCAATAAATCCTTGCTCTCAAAATTGAGCTAATATATCTATAATTCAATATTTTATATATTATAAATTTAATATTACCTCCGCTTGCCTCCTGAGTATCAAAAATAGAGCTTTACACGGTCATTAGAATAAAAAAGAGTAGCTGAGGGTCGTGTGACTACGTCTCTCTTCAGTATGAATAGCTACATGAAGAAGGAAAGAAGGGGAACGTAATTATATACTAATGATGTGCCTAGAATATTACTAATGTTACCTATATTTATTAGGACAATGAGTACCTATATTTAAAGGACATGTAATAAGACCTCTATATACTTATTAATAAACAAACAAGATGCAAGGATGTTTGGGCTACACTACAGCCTATTATATTAAAGAATAAGTTGCAACATGGTCGTAGAGAATGAGAACTTCTAGATTTAAATCTCTAAAATATTTATAATGAACCTTACCTCTCCTTGTATGTATGTTCCTGTAACTACACAACGACTCAATATCCAGATGCCTCAATATCCAACTCTACCTGCCGCTTGAAGCTCAGGTTCTTTCTCAGTTTCTAAAAAAAGTGTTTGTTTAAAATAAAAGGAAATATTGAACTTCCCATCAGGTCACTAAACCTACATTCTTAATAGAATTATCTTTTATAGGTCTATATGCATAAATCTATATACTTGCCTTCAAATGTAAGGAGAAGAAGATCGTTAACTAACGTTATTTTAGAACAATCCAGATAGTGAAAGCTGTTGGTACAGATAATTCTTTCACATGTCTAAACGCTGAAAGGAAGAAAGAGAGAAGAGAACATGTATAGCAGAGATATAGCAAAGAGATTGTCTCTAATCTTATTACAGAAACATATTCATATTAGTACACTCTATTTGGCCATGTGATGACCTAACTGGGATGGTTAACATCCAACATGGCAAGATGTTATATGGCATGAAACTATGTTATATCCAGCTATATCTGGATATTAAATTGTAATATGGCACTGAACTTATTGCCATGATACCATATTTGTACATGTTATAAGAGCACGTGGTTAATACCTACTCACCAGATATTGGTATCTACTTCTAAATATACAATACCATGACATTGCATATAGGACTTATCTGTTAACATGAGTTAATCTTACTTGGAACAGGGGTGACTAGCTCGTATTATAACTTTGATGAGGTATCTCCTATTGCTACTACCTCTGTCAAAGTTATCTATTTACATCTAATAGTCCTACTGTGAGCGAGGATAACTGACTCATGTTATAACTCCCAAAACGTGCCTCCTATTGCTACTCCCTCTATAAAACGAGTGGACGGAGAAGCCTTAGTGCGCTAGACCACTCACTTGCGTGACTATGCATATAGAGTCTATCTCTTTACATCAAATAATCTATAGCGGGAGGGTATAACTTACTCCTGTTAACACTCACCTGAGGTGTCTCCTATTACAACTACCTCTAAAAAGAGAAGAAATAGGGAGGAACTATATTAAGCTACACCCGTATCCCGAGTGTTACCTCTGGAGCCTTTTCTGTTAAATGTATAACGAATAGGCAAGAAACCTAGGCAGCGCGTGTATAACGAATTGACATGATGTTATTCAAAACACTTACCGGTATATACTGAAGGTTGTGTATTTGTCGTTTCTACCCGCGAGTGAGACGCCGACCTAATCTCCTCAATATGAACGCTTTTACGCAACTACTGACGCTTGTAAAACAACGTCACTAAAAAGGGTCAGCACTTAGTGGCCGATAGCGTGAATATTTCGGCGCCATCTTTAAATTGCTGGATCGTATATGTGTGAACCTACTGTGGCCATAGGCTACCTCATGCCGCCCTAAAGTAGATCCAATTTGTTCATATAATTCTACTGAATTACTCCTTAGAAGAGTGTCCATCATAAAGGACGGTTAAAAAATTATGTTTTTAACAATTTAATCATTAGTATCACCGCCGACTAAAAATTAATCAGGCGGGTCTTGGTTATCTATATTAATTTTGAACACATAAAAACCGGTATGAACAAACATGAAGTGCTTATCTGCTATGCCCTATAATATGATACGTGTTATGGAATGAAGACCACATAAACACTAAGGGGCCGATTCCGATCTCGGCCGGTAGGGCTCCGAATCGGATTTGGCTTAACCGGATCCGATTCGGAGCCCTATTTCCCGACCGATTCGTACGCGCGTCCGGGCGAGCGAGTACGATACGAAATCGCCGACCGACTCGTCCGGGCGTCCCGACCGCTCCGACCGACTCGTTCCCGGGTCTAACCGCACCGACCGACTCGTTCGGCCTCGACTCGCACCGCGCAATGGAGACGTTCCCCGGCCGGGTAAGTACGATGCGCGCCGCGAGCAGTCCGACCGAGCCGCGCACTCCGGCTCGAAAGAGCAGTCGGAGCCGTACTTTGGGGGTCCGTGTCGGATCCCCCTGTACGCGTAGCCGCGCGAGTCGCACACAGGGGGGACACATGGGTCCCCCCTACACGTGCATGTACGGCGCGACCCGCATCGACGCGCACACGCTGTAGGGGCGCCCTTGTTCGCGTCGTGCCCATTGAGTCAATGGGAGCCCGTGTACGCGTCGTACGACTGGCTCCCATTGACTTCAATGGGAGTCCGACCGAATCGAGTCCGATAGCATACGTGCGCATCGTACTCGTTCGGTCGGACTGCTAGAGTCCGATTCGGTCGGAAATCTCTCCAGGTCCGGCTCGGTCGGAGAGATTTCCGGCCCGAATCGGAATCGGCCCCTTTGTATTCTCTAGTCACCAGACGCCATATTGGAGCAGTTTAATATTATGTATAGGTCGATATCTGCCAATAGAAAGATCTTAATTTTAGCGGACCACAAATAATATTTCTTATTAAATATATGCAAAAAATAGTTGCAAAAAATAGGTGGAAAAAAAGATCTTATTTTTAACAGCCCACAATTAATATTTCTTATTGTTATTAATAGTTTCTTAATATAGCGCATGGCTACCCGTAGGCCTCCCAGCGCTCAAGCCATCACTGTAAATATTCACTCTTACTACAAGTGCTGAAATAGCCACGTTTTCAGTTCCTTCCTGAATTCGAGATGATGGGTCAATTTCCTCATTTTGGTGGGGAGCGAGTTCCCTAGGACCGAAGCATTGAACAAGAACATCCGGCCTCCCGTTCTAATTCTCTTAATCCTTGGGACTGTGGCTTGCAGTTGGTCAGCTGATCTCAAGTTCCGGGAAGGGTGATAGAACGACAGCATACTCTTAAGAATTTTGGGGCCGGTTCCCCACAGTGATTTGTGTGCTATACATAACGCCTTAAATTTTATACGTTCCGTAATAGGTAGCCAATGTAGCGCCATCAGTGCCGGTTTGGCAGACAGATTTCTAGGGACATTGTGAAGGAGCCTAGCTGCGCAGTTCTGTACTATTTGTAGCTTGTTAGTGGTGGTCTTTGGTGCCCCCAAATATAAGGAGTTGCAGTAGTCCAGCCATGTAAGCACCATAGATTGTACCAGTGTTCTGCGTGAGGTTTGTGGGAGCAGAGGTAGAATTTTCCAAAGTTGTCTAAGCATGCCATAGCATGTGGCCGCAACTTGGACTGCTTGATATTCCAGGTTTAATGAAGAGTCAAGCCAGATTCCTAGGCTTTTAATTCTGTCGTTAGGTTTGGGGGGAGCCCCTAGGAGACTAGGCCATTGTACTGGAGGGGGGGTGTCATGTTTATCCCCGAGGATCATTAACTCCGTTTTCTCTCCATTCAATTTTAAAAAGGATTGTTCCATCCAGGCGGCAACAGACTTCAGACATGCCTCTAAGTCAATTACCGTTTTCTTAGGGTGGTTGAGGGCCAGAACCAGCTGCGTATCATCCGCATATGTTACAATCTGTACTCCATAGGGGAGGACTATGTCGGCCAAAGGTTTGATATATATGTTAAAGAGGGTCGGGCTCAACGAGGAGCCCTGGGGTACCCCGCACGCAAGTGGAATTGAGTTTGAGGCGTGCATGCCATCAAAGACCTGGAAGGTTCTTTCCTCCAAAAAGGACCTGAACCAGGCCAGGGCTTTCCCAGTCACTCCTACCTCCTTGAGTCTATCCAATAGAGTGCCGTGATTTACGGTATCGAAAGCGGCGCTTAGATCAAGGAGGATGATCGCCACCGTCCCTCCCTGATCAAGCAGGCGACGTGCCTCTTCCATTACCATGAGCAAAGCTGTTTCCGTCCCATGCTTGGGGCGGAAACCAGTCTGGGTTGGATGTAAGATCTCATGTGCTTCTAAAAAATTCATCAAGGTTATATTTATATGTTTCTCTATAATTTTGCTCATCATAGGCAATAGGGAAACTGGTCGGTAGTTGCGCCAGACCTCTGGGTTAAGGTTAGGCTTCTTAAGAAGTGCTTTCACCATTGCGTGTTTCCAAGTTTTAGGCACTTGGGAGGAGTAAATGGATGTGTTAAGCACATTAAGGAGAGCCGGTAGAATAACTTCTCCCACTTTCTTCAATAGGTACACAGGGGCTATGTCGCCAGGGGAACCTGATTTAATTGAATTCCATAATTGGGCGAGTATAGCGGGGTCTAGAGGTGGGAAATCTTCCAGTACCACCTTATTCTCTACCGAGGTTTCTGGGGTATCCAAGGTCTGGTGTGGGCATTCTCGTGCTATGGGAGGAAAGGCATTATAAATATCCAAAATCTTGTTATTAAAAAATTCTGCCAGCTCTCTACATCGTTGCGGGGATGAGTCCGCTGATGAATCTGCCTGAGGGGGGCTGCTAAATGTTTTTACTATCTTCGCAATTTTCTTGGGGGCATTCGCTGACCCTTTGATTTTCTCCTCGTAGGAGCAATCTTGGGCTTTTTTAATCTCAGTTTGGTAATTTTTGATCGCCTCTCTATAAGACTGTTTCTTATTGGGGCAATAATCTATCCTCCACGCCCTTTCCAGCTTTTTACATCTCTGTTTAGTTTCCCGAATCTCCGGTGTATACCATGGAGATCGTTTCCCTCTAGATTTCTTTGAGATACATTTCTGAGGGATAGTGGCATCCAGGGAATCCTTGATCCAATTGTTAAAATTATTTGACGCAATCTGGGGATCAGGATCTGCTGTGGGGCTGGAGTTTGCTAATATATCGGCCCAATGTTCCGGATCCAAATTGGCCCATTTACGCTCCCAGCTCTTGGTGGAAAGGGTATTAGTATTTAAGGCTGAGACTATCCACCAAATAGGGATTATATAATGATCTGACCAGGGGATTGGAGATGGGTAGTCAGTTACCAAATTATCTGCATTGGAAAATACCGGATCCAATATGTGGCCTTTCTCGTTATGTATGTTATGTATACATAAAATAGGTGGAAATAACAAGACTGAACATGTGGTTCCTAATGGACATGTTTAAAATGAACCAATTATTAAATGATTTATCTAGTGGACTCCAATATAAGGACATCCACATAGGATATATTATTAATAAAAACATGCATGTCCTTATGCTATATACTAGACTATTTGAAGGTGGCCTATCAAGGAACTGAATCAAGTGTTGTACTTGATAGCTTGATCCCAAGGTATCTCTTGATTCAATCCTGTGACTGATGTTCGCAAAACAAAGATCCAATAGACTTCTCTAAATTTTCTAGTCTTTTCTGTAGTTGTACCTATTTTATTGCAAATCGTCTCCAAAATGTAATATTGCATATCTTCTGGTGCATGCTCCTTATCAATATAATGTTGCCCCATAGGAGCTGAAATTTTTCTGGTTCTTATCGCTGATCTATGCTCAGTGAGTCTGGTATTAAGTGATCTACCAGTCTCACCCACATATCCCAATTTGCATGGGCATATAATTAAGTAAATTACATTAGACGTTTTACAATTACTCAGACTCATTGGCGATATAACCTGACCATTGAAATGCAGAGTGGATGCTTCTATAGCTGTCGCACATGATTTACAAGTGGTACATCTGAACGTCCCTACTACTGCTTTATTGCCATCTATGCTTTTTTGTTGGTATATACTTGTCATTTTCATGCGTGAATGAAGCACATAATCCTTTACATTTTTGTTACGCCTGTATGCAAACAATGGTTTGGGGATGGGACCTGTCTCATTAGATTTATTTACATTAAGAATTTGCCAACTAGAGCAAACTGCCTGCCGCACTCTTTCGTTTAACAATGAGTGTCATGTGACAAAAACCAAAGTAGGATCCCCTTTCTCTTTGGTCTTGGTTAGTAAATGTTGCCGATCATAAAAACGGGCTCTTTTATAAGAGTCTCTTACGATCTTTTTCGGATAGCCCCTAGCCAGGAACTCCTGTTTCATGATTTCAGCCTTACTGTCAAAGTCATTAATGTTAGGGCAATTACGTCTGACACGTAAAAATTCCCCAAACGGAATGCTATTTTTCTGGGTAACCGGATGATAACTATCATAATGAAGCAAAGTATTCCTGGCAGTGGATTTGGTGAATAAGTCCACCACCAGGACACCTGCCTCATGTTTAATCAATATGTCAAGGTATTCAACCTTATCAACACTTATTTTATAAGTGAAACGGATGTTCGTATCACATAAATTTATCCACTCCAAAAATTGCATCAAATTATCATGGGTGTCTGTCCAGATGAAAAAAACATCATCTATGAACCGTGACCATTTGGTCACGGACTCATAGAATGGAGCTATCTCGTTAAAAATGAATTGCTTTTCAAAATGAGACATGTATATATTGGCCACCGTAGGGGCACAAGATGCCCCCATACTGACACCCTGATTCTGTTTATATAACTTGTTATTGAATTCGAATACATTATCTGACAACACTATTTTGAGGCACTCTAAAACAAACAGGGATGGACATTTGATATTATACGTATGTATAAACCAATGTACAGCTGATATAGCTCCATCTATTGGTATATTGCTGTAGAGTGCCTCAATATCCATTGTAACCAGATATTGAGTGTCTGGGCAGAAAGGTGTATTTTCTACAAGGTTTATAATATGCCTTGTATCCTGTACAAATGCAGGTGTCCGAGACACATAAGTGCATAATATGGCATCCACATATTTAGCAAGTGGTTCTGAAACGGAACCAATAGTAGTGACTATCGGTCTCAATGGTGGATCAATCACATTCTTATGAACCTTGGGTATGCCATAAATGCTAGCCATCATAGGATTTTCTATATTAAGAAATGTCCATTCCTTGTCACAGATGTCACCATTTTTCAATGCTCGATTAGTAAGTTTACGTATTTTGCTCACTGTATTCGTAGTTGGATCCCTTGTTATTGGAAGATAAAAATGATTATCACTCAACATACTTTCCATCTTGGTCACGTATGTTGGTGTATCAAAAACAACTATACCTCCCCCTTTGTCACATGCCTTAATGGTCTTATCAGATGTCTGTTTAAGTTCTTCTAAAGCTTTATACTCCTCTCTATTTAAATTAAAGGGAGTTTTATGCACGTATTTGGTAATGTTTATGATCTTATTGTACACTACTTGTTCAAAAATTGCCACTTCTGGCGGGAGCTGATCAATTGTAGGGGTGAATATTGATTTTGGAACAAGTCCAGAAAGATTAAGACTTTCTGGTTGTTTCTCTTTATTGGCAAAAAATATCCTTAGTCTTATCTTTCTGAAAAAAGCCATTAAGTCTCTAAATAACTCAAATTTATTGAGACCTGAATGGGGTGCAAATGTAAGTCCTTTTGATAATACTGACATGGTAGGGGCTGATAAGGAGGAAGCACTAAGATTGAATATAGGTATGGTTTCTACTCCCTCCAATACTGCACATTGCGAGTGACGAGGAATTGGTTGAAATCCATTTGTGGACTGGCCTGGAACCGCGGCTGATATTGAGGTCTCCAGTTGCTGCGTCTGGTAAAGCGCCTCCCTAAAAAAGGTTGTGTACTGCGTTGTCTCCTATTGTTATATCCAGTGCCTCGAAATTCATTACTGGCAGATTGACCTTCACTATCTGAATCCGAAGTGTGGGAAAACGTGGTTACTTTCCTACCATAACCATATTGTCTGTTAGTAAATTGATCATACTGTCCTGCTTCAGATTGACTATAATATTGGTCTGCTAAATATGGATAGGTAGTTTCCTTACTGAAAAATCTGACATCTTTTTTCAGTTTCTCTATTTTACGTTTTGTTAGGTATTCTGTATATGAGTGAAGGTCCCTTTCTATGTCTTCCAGCTTCTTTTTGGAGTCTTCAACTATACCTGAGGCTTTAATTTTATTCTCTAGATCTAAAATTTCTGCTGCCAGTTGTACCAAAACTTCTTTTGCTGTTTCTACAATCAACATCATATAGTCGCGAGAGCAGCGGTTAGATATCATAGCCCATCGTTCTAAGAACTGTTTGATTTGAATAAAAAGCCCCGGTATATTCCTGACCCATAGGCCTTGGGGAATTACCCCTGCTTTGAGATATTCAAGCATATATTGCCCATGTAACTCTATACGTTTCATTTTCTTTCTTAAGGCTAACAATGCTATGGCATCCTCATTTTTATCTATAACACTAGTCATTTGCTGACCAAAGTTCACTGAACTGCCTACCATATTGGCAAATTGTTCATCAGTGAAACCAAATGTTGGTAAATTAGACATGTTAATAAAAAATTACAATGTGTTAACAAAAAACAACGATTTTAATAAATGAACAAATGACCTATCCCGTCACCAAAAGTGAAAAATTACCCTGTGTGAACACAACAAAACTCAACTCATGAAACCTCGACCAACTTGATTACAATTACCTTTATGATAGCAACAAGATAGATGCAGTACTAAACCCCTCACAGACAGGCTACGAGATACTTTTACTGGAAAACGAACGGGGCCCCTGGAATATGGATACAACCCTACCAAGGAAATTACTCTTTGGAAAGAAAACAACACCAGGCAAAATGCTATTTGTAATAGAAGGGCATGTAAACTCTAGATACATATATATACACTTTAAATAATAAATAGCATGACACATATATGGAAAATTTGATTGATTTATTTTATGTTGTTATTTTTTATTATAAATTTTTTTTTTGTAATTTTCATATTGGTTAAAAATATATTTTACATATGGAAACTATTTATACATAAAAAAATGTATACAAACCCAGTGATATAATTAGAACCACATATACATAATCGTCTAAACAATCTATTCTGTTGATTTAAACCGCATTAAACATATGACAATCAATATGATAGATAACTGACACAATTTATGATTCAATATTCATGATAGGTCAGTTTCAAATATTGCAATGATCTGTTTGCATGGTCCTTTCTATTAAATAAATTATGCAGAGACTGGTGACATATGTTGAAAACCAACGTGTTTCGGCTATGCCTTCATCAGGACTCCGTCCCAGTGGTTACTAAACAGGGAATATATAAACATAATTTTAATTCTAGAGTTTAAAAGCCCTTTCAAACATTTGAACTAAATATAAAAAAAAATTAAACATTTTGGACTTATGAGATCAACAAATACATGGTCAGAGATTTCATTCATTGAATTAAACCGTGAAGACAAAAATAAAAACTAGATTGTAATTTTTCAATAGAGATGGTCTACTAACCTATGTTACATGCAACAGAAAACGACAAACTAGAGTTAAATGGACATGCAAGTGACATCAGATGACAATAATGTGTGAAGCAGGTGATTCATGCATATGATAGCAAATTATGATCTCATGAATTGTGAGCATGCTAATTTGTATAGAGGTTTGATAGAACAGCATGGCCAATAAATCCTTGCTCTCAAAATTGACCTAATATATCTATAATTCAATATTTTATATATTATAAATTTAATATTACCTCCGCTTGCCTCCTGAGTATCAAAAATAGAGCTTTACACGGTCATTAGAATAAAAAAGAGTAGCTGAGGGTCGCGTGACTACGTCTCTCTTCAGTATGAATAGCTACATGAAGAAGGAAAGAAGGGGAACGCAATTATATACTAATGATGTACCTAGAATATTACTAATGTAGCCAGATAATCTAATGCTACCTATATTTATTAGGACAATGAGTACCTATATTTAAAGGACATGTAATAAGACCTCTATATACTTATTAATAAACAAACAAGATGCAAGGATGTTTGGGCTACACTACGGCCTATTATATTAAAGAATAAGTTGCAACATGGTCGTAGAGAATGAGAACTTCTAGATTTAAATCTCTAAAATATTTATAATGAACCTTACCTCTCCTTGTGTGTATGTTCCTGTAACTACACAACGACTCAATATCCAGATGCCTCAATATCCAACTCTACCTGCCGCTTGAGCTCAGGTTCTTTCTCAGTTTCTAAAAAAGTGTTTGTTTAAAATAAAGGAAATATTGAACTTCCCATCAGGTCACTAAACCTACATTCTTAATAGAATTATCTTTTATAGGTCTATATGCATAAATCTATATACTTGCCTTCAAATGTAAGGAGAAGAAGATCGTTAACTAACGTTATTTTAGAACAATCCAGATAGTGAAAGCTGTTGGTACAGATAATTCTAACACATGTCTAAACGCTGAAAGGAAGAAAGAGAGAAGAGAACATGTATAGCAGAGATATAGCAAAGAGATTGTCTCTAATCTTATTACAGAAACATATTCATATTAGTACACTCTATATGGCCATGTGATGACCTAACTGGGATGGTTAACATCCAACATGGCAAGATGTTATATGGCATGAAACTATGTTACATCCAGCTATATCTGGATATTAAATTGTAATATGGCACTGAACTTATTGCCATGATACCATATTTGTACATGTTATAAGAGCACGTGGTTAATACCTACTCGCCAGATATTGGTATCTACTTCTAAATATACAATACCATGACATTGCATATAGGACTTATCTGTTAACATGAGTTAATCTTACTTGGAACAGGGGTGACTAGCTCGTATTATAACTTTGATGAGGTATCTCCTATTGCTACTACCTCTGTCAAAGTTATCTATTTACATCTAATAGTCCTACTGTGAGCGAGGATAACTGACTCATGTTATAACTCCCAAAACGTGCCTCCTATTGCTACTCCCTCTATAAAACGAGTGGACGGAGAAGCCTTAGTGCGCTAGACCACTCACTTGCGTGACTATGCATATAGAGTCTATCTCTTTACATCAAATAATCTATAGCGGGAGGGTATAACTTACTCCTGTTAACACTCACCTGAGGTGTCTCCTATTACAACTACCTCTAAAAAGAGAAGAAATAGGGAGGAACTATATTAAGCTACACCCGTATCCCGAGTGTTACCTCTGGAGCCTTTTCTGTTAAATGTATAACGAATAGGCAAGAAGCCTAGGCAGCGCGTGTATAACGAATTGACATGATGTTATTCAAAACACTTACCGGTATATACTGAAGGTCGTGTATTTGTCGTTTCTACCCGCGAGTGAGACGCCGACCTAATCTCCTCAATATGAACGCTTTTACGCAACTACTGCCGCTTGTAAAACAACGTCACTAAAAAGGTCAGCACTTAGTGGCCGATAGCGTGAATATTTCGGCGCCATCTTTAAATTGCTGGTTCGTATATGTGTGAACCTACTGTGGCCATAGGCTACCTCATGCCGCCCTAAAGTAGATCCAATTTGTTCATATAATTCTACTGAATTACTCCTTAGAAGAGTGTCCATCATAAAGGACGGTTAAAAAATTATGTTTTTAACAATTTAATCATTAGTATCACCCCCGACTAAAAATTAATCAGGCGGGTCTTGGTTATCTATATTAATTTTGAACACATAAAAACCGGTATGAACAAACATGAAGTGCTTATCTGCTATGCCCTATAACATGATACGTGTTATGGAATGAAGACCACATAAACACTTAGGGGTCGATTCCGATTCGGGCCGGAAAAAGCACCGACCGACTCGGATCCGGAAAAAATACCGACCGACACGTACCCGTGGCGCACGACACGCCAAGTACGATGCAAGGCGCGAAAAATCCGACCGACACGTACCGAAACAAAGTCGACCGACCGAGCCGCACGGAAAGCAGCAATCCGGCCGGAAAAACACGCGAATCCAACCGACCGACACGCACCCGGAACAAATCCGACCGAAACGTACACGCGAACTCCAAACCGCAAAGTACGATGCAAGGCGCGAAAACCACGAGCGAGTCGGACGGAGGCCAAGCCGTACGACCGACACGCATACAAATCCGAGCCGAAGCAACACAATACACCGCGACCGACGCGTACGCAGCATAGAAAACTGCACAAACACAGCGTGAACGAAACGGAGAACACCGTACGAGACCAATGCAGGGTCCGACTCGGTCACAAGAACGTTTCCAACATACACAAACAGCACAAAGGAAAAATCACCCCAAAAAAGGCCAAACAAGCAATTACCAAGCCAATAAATACTGGGGGGTGGGGACAGAGAACAAAGACACACCCACAACTCCACCTATATAAAAGACACAAATCACTACCATGAGCCTTTGCAAATGCCATTCCACTGCCAGCACCCAAGAGAAAGCAACCACACACCCACAGCTCATCCCTCACACAAGCTACACACCATCAGCACACCAACAAATACCTACCTCACATACACCCAGCAAAACACACACTCACACACCCTCACCTGCACACCAACACACACATCACCCACCATCACCACCCATCACCATGCCCCCCAAAAAGAATCACAAGTTCCTAGATAGTGAATTGGAAGTCATGGTAGACGAGATCCTCAGGGTGGAGCCACAGCTGTTTGGCACATTGGTCCAACAGACCCCCATGTCGCAGAAAACCAAGATGTGGGAGAGGATCATCAACAGGGTGAACGCCCAATCACCATGTCGGCGCACAAAGACCGACATCCAGAACAGGTGGTATGACGTGCACAGGAGGGTACGGAAAATGCTGAAGCAAGACTACATCAACAGCCAACACACCGGCAGTGGCCCTCCAGCCAAGCCAATATACCTCAGGCCCTGGGAGGAGAAGGTGCGGGCCATCCTTCCGCCAGTGAGCGTATATGGACTAGAGGACATCCCAGAGCCTGGTGAGTACACAACAAATGTACACAATATACTGCCACAAAACACACACACATCACTGTCAAGGGGAGTGTCAAACCATGCACTCATAGCAATTACACAGCAACCAGAACAGAATCATCCCAAAATGTGTATGTCAGTCAGATAAACACAACACATGCCATCAAAAAAGTCCCATCCAACTGTGCCATCACATGTACAAACAACTACAACTACAGCTAGGCAGTGGCACAAATAGAACCAACAAACACATCCAGACATGTAGCCACCACAACAACACCAACACACAGTGAAGAACACTCAAAGGAAGGAATTCTGTGTATGCTGGCCAAGTCAGTGTAGCCAATAGCATCATGGGAGTCGCAGTCACACATATTGCCCCCCACAACTGCCCCATCAACACCACCATGAACCATGCGCACATCACAGGGAGTGGAGAAGGACTCACAAGATGGCTGACACTGGCTACTGCTGTGGGGAGCACAAGGCCCTGCTGGCAACTGTGCACCAACAAACAGCAGGACACCACTGACTGACATCCTGAGAGACAACTTCCACTCCCTGCAATGCAAGCACGTTCCATGGTGGGATATCTGGCTGGCTGGGTGGGAAGGGGGACTTGCAGCACTGACTATAGTCACAAGCACCTCCCCTCACACCCCCCAACACAAACTCCACAGTACCCACCTGGTAGAATGCAATGCCCTCCATCCTAACACAAGATCCCACAAAGAACCACCACCCTGGGTTATGTTGTGTGAAGCACAGGGACACTCTTGGGACTCTTAGCCAAACAACTGCCAGGACAACACTCCCAGCCATCCTGTCAGCACAGCCACCCCACCCCACAGGGAAGCAGAATCAAAAGGAAGGAAGCATGGGCATGCTGGGAAGGGGGTGGAGGCAATAGCATGATGGGAGTCGTAGTCACTGATATTGGTCACCCCCACAACTGTCCCATCAACACCACCCTGAACCATGCTCACATCACAGGGAGTGGAGAAGGACTCACAAGATGGCTGACACTGGCTACTGCTGTGGGGAGCACAAGGCCCTGCTGGCAAATGTGCACCAACAAACAGCAGGACACCACTGACTGACATCCTGAGAGACAACTTCCACTCCCTGCAATGCAAGCACGTTCCATGGTGGGATATCTGGCTGGCTGGGTGGGAAGGGGGACTTGCAGCACTGACTATAGTCACAAGCACCTCCCCTCACACCCCCCCCAACACAAACTCCACAGTACCCACCTGGTAGAATGCAATGCCCTCCATCCTAACACAAGATCCCACAAAGAACCACCACCCTGGGTTATGTTGTGTGAAGCACAGGGACACTCTTGGGACTCTTAGCCAAACAACTGCCAGGACAACACTCCCAGCCATCCTGTCAGCACAGCCAGCCCACCCCACAGGGAAGCAGAGTCAAAAGGAAGGAAGCATGGGCATGCTGGGAAGGGGGAGGAGGCAATAGCATGATGGGAGTCGTAGTCACAGCTCTACATCCCCCACCACATGGCCCAGCAAGCTCACACTCACGCATGCACATCCCACAGAGAGTGGAAAGGCCCATCAAAGATGTCTGACACTGTTGCTGTGTCGTGGGGAGCACAAGGGCATGCTGGGTACTGCACCCCAACCAACAGCAGGACACCACTGTCAGCCATCTTGCCATTGCTCTTACACCCACACACACTGAACTCCACACAAAAGCAAGTAAGTATGGGAATGCTGGGAAGTGGGGTGGAGGCAATGGCATGATGGGAGTCGTAGTCACAGACATAGCTCACCCCCACAACTGTCCCATCAACACCACCCTGAACCATGCTCACATCACAGGGAGTGGAGAAGGACTCACAAGATGGCTGACACTGGCTACTGCTGTGGGGAGCACAAGGCCCTGCTGGCAAATGTGCACCAACAAACAGCAGGACACCACTGACTGACATCCTGAGAGACAACTTACACTCCCTGCAATGCAAGCACGTTCCATGGTGGGATATCTGGCTGGCTGGCTGGGTGGGAAGGGGGACTTGCAGCACTGACTATAGTCACAAGCACCTCCCCTCACACCCCCCAACACAAACTCCACAGTACCCACCTGGTAGAATGCAATGCCCTCCATCCTAACACAAGATCCCACAAAGAACCACCACCCTGGGTTATGTTGTGTGAAGCACAGGGACACTCTTGGGACTCTTAGCCAAACAACTGCCAGGACAACACTCCCAGCCATCCTGTCAGCACAGCCAGCCCACCCCACAGGGAAGCAGAGTCAAAAGGAAGGAAGCATGGGCATGCTGGGAAGGGGGTGGAGGCAATAGCATGATGGGAGTCGTAGTCACTGATATTGGTCACCCCCACAACTGTCCCATCAACACCACCCTGAACCATGCTCACATCACAGGGAGTGGAGAAGGACTCACAAGATGGCTGACACTGGCTACTGCTGTGGGGAGCACAAGGCCCTGCTGCCAACTGTGCACCAACAAACAGCAGGACACCACTGACTGACATCCTGAGAGACAACTTACACTCCCTGCAACGCAAGCACGTTCCATGGTGGGATAACTGACTGGCTGGGTGGGTGGGAAGGAGGTCCGGCTGCCAACCAAACACAACCAATGCAGACCATGTTCACACCCCAGAAAATACATAGAAATGCCCAAATAATGCAGGACAATGTGCCACACCAATATCAACCCCTGACTGTGACGACTCAGGACAATGCAATGTACAGGCCCGCACCCAGAGGCACAGTCACAACTGTCATGTGTGTCAACCATTGATGCCTGCAGAAACATGACATACATTGTTTGTGTCTCCCAAAAACAGGTGATGATGGGGACACAGCAGCAGACGCTGAGGAGTCCCAGTCCCAGGCTCAAGAGGATGCCGAGCTCACTGGCGTCGTACAGCCTCTGTCCTCCTCGGACGATGAAGAACAACCTGGCACATCCGGTGCAAGTCAACATGCAGCACCAGCAGGACCACCAGCTGCAGCACCAGCAGGACCACCAGCTGCACCCCTGCACCCACCCCTACAACGACTGTCACCACGAATACCATCCCTGCCGACATGGACAGAATAAGGAGCAACACCAGCACAGTGACCCTGGACCAACCTGGGGCCATGGACACCACCACCACCACCAACCCCCAAGGTGGACCAGGGTTATCTGTGCGTGCACACACTGCACATGTCAGCAGGGGTGGTGGGAGGGGTGGGAGACAGAGGTCGCTGCTTGCAGACGTTGCTGGTGTGCATGATGACCCACAACTGGTACGCATAGCTGATGCGTACCAGTCCAGCACCGGAGAGCTCAGCCAGGTAGTGGGGCTCCTCAGAGACATTAAACAGCAGCAGGCTGCCCATCATGCCCGCTTGGACTCCCACATGTCCCACGTGGAGTCACACATGTCCCGTGTGGACTCACACATGTCCCGCGTGGAGTCCAAGTGGGATGCACTGCATGAGATGACGGCGGTGCACAGGGACATTTTACAATGCCTCCGCCAGATGAAAAGCAACCAGTCCACCCCTCCCTGTGTGCCAACAACATCTGTTGCCGAACAAACTGCAACTGCCACAGGGAGGGAGGAGGACTCTGGCGGAGAGTCCCCTGCACCGCAGCAGCCTGCACTTGAGGGCCCCCACCCCAAGAAGAGGGGTCGTCCGAGGAGGGAAAAGTGAGAGGCCGATGGCCAAGCGCAACTCCCAGGAAGCCTGAACCTGTTCTGGATGTTCGCCTTTGTGCACAGACTGTTCACCCTGTTGACGGCAACACTACTCCCACACATTGCATGGGGAGTACAAGTTGGACCAATGTGTCAGACAACTGTGGCCCCGATACTGGGGATCCTGTCTACCCGGACTTTCAATTCACCTAGGAACTTGGGATTGCAAGATTCATGTACAGCACAACCCATCCTATGCACTATTAACACAAATGTATCACAATAAACACACTAATACACCATACTTGCCTCTGTCGTGATTCCAACGTGGGTGCTGTTATGGGGATGATGAACTGAAAAATTACACTGTGTATGCGAACTGCAACAGCAAGGACAACACAGGCATGTGAGTACAGGAAACGTGACACACATGAGGGAGACACACCACCAGGGCTACACGACACATACACACCTAGGCCATCTGACTCATTGCCTACACTGATGTTGCCAGGGAAGACGGTGCAATGCACAGACACCACACCCATTCCCAGTTGTAGTCAAGTAGCCCACAGGTGCAGTAAGCAAATGGCAGTCAAATATGTGACCACAGACAACGCACATCACAAAGTGAAGCACAGGTTTATTACACAGTTGCAACATGCCGTAACCACTACAGATGCAAGGTAACCCCACCTGGCAGCGGGCACACAGTCAACAACTGTAGACGGAAGGAAGTCCATGGGTGTGGCGCACATCACCTGTAGGGACACAACAGCTACCAGCCTGGATGTGCAATCACGTCGTCGGTGGACACAGTTGACCAAACTAATCTGAAAGTACCCTGTGAAGGTCAGAAATGACACACAGTCAAAAGCAATGGAGTACAGGACAGAACAGCAAAACACATGCACAATACATGTTACAAGATACCCACCCAGAACCAAGTTAGCATGTCAACACTGTTGGGGAGTACAGCCCACCTGTCACCACACATCGCAACACACATCCAGTCAAGTGGCCCATGGACACACTCCCACAGCACCAGAGCACCACCCACACATCATGCCAACTCACATCATTGACATGACACCTCAGGATACTCACATTCAGCTAAAGAAGTTGGTGATGAGCTGTGTGCGGACATCACCATCACCATCATCATCATCATCATCGTCACTGGCATCGTGGTCCAGGCCAGGATCCTCCACAGGTGGCGGATGTTGGTCATTGTCATCCTGGATGAGAGGCAACTCCTTCCGCACTGCCAGGTTGTGGAGCATGCAGCAGACGATGATAATCTTGCACACTTTCGCAGGGGCATATGGGAGGGACCCTCCGGTCTTGTCCAGGCAGCGGAAGCGGCTCTTCAGGAGACCAAAGGTCCGCTCAATCACTCTCCTGGTCCGACCATGTGCCTCATTGTAGCGCATCTGGGCAGGTGTCACAGGGTTCCTGAGGGGTGTCAGCAACCACGGCATGTTGGGGTATCCCGAGTCACCTACGGACAGACAAGTGCACATTAGCTGACTTGGAAAAGTGGGCGGAATACTACAGATCAGATCACACACAATGGCACAAAGTCAGTACACACCGACAAGCCAGGCACGCTGGTTCTGCATCTGTGCCATCATCCTGGGGATGCGACTACTCCTCATCACAAAGGCATTGTGTGCTGAACCAGGGAAACGGGCACACACGAGTGTGATGGTCATGTCTGCAAGACACACCACCAGTGCATTGACCGAGTGGTAGTGCTTGCGGTTCCTGTAGGCCTGCTCCTGGGCCTGTGGTGGTACCAAAGCCACATGTGTCCCATCAATGGAGCCAATTACATGCGGCATCCTCCCCAGGGCATAAAAGTCACTCTTCACGTCAGTGAGTCGTCGCAGTCTAGGGAAATAGATGTACCGGTTCAGGAAGAGCAACATTGCCGCCAAAACATCGCGGAGCACACGGCTGAACATGGTCTGTGACATCCCACCAGCAGTCGCCACAGTATGTTGGAAGGTACCAGTGGCAAAGAAGTGTAGGGCTGCCATCACCTTCACCTTGGGGGTCAGCGCTGTAGGATACGGCCGGCCAGGCTGCAAATGTGGGGACAACTGCACTGCCAAATCCTCAATCAGCTGCCTGGTGAAGCGGTACCGTCGGATGCTGTCCCGTTCCACCATCGTTGCCAGGTCTGGGAATGGCCGATGGACAGCAGGAGCCCTGCAGTGCAGAGGAGAAGTAAGCAAGATTGTCAGTCACCCCACATATGCGGCATTGAAGACACTCAAGATCCCAACATACATCATTATGAGGCACAACTACATGAAGTGTGCAGTACCGGAAGGACATGTATGGTACATACATGGCCAACATCTGTCAACACGGTCCAACAGGTGGCATCAATTAGTCCCAGGTTGGCCCATTGGATATCATGAGGTCGTGTCACAGTTCCCATCTCCTGCTGCCGTGTCACAATAACCCCCCATAGGGACATGTGAGGACAGATGTGCCCCAGGCACCACAGCTCAACGACAGGTACATTCCCAGGGACCCTGTAATGCCACATGGACACTGGCATTACATGGAGTGTCATGTATACACCACAGCAAAACAACCATGACCCCCACAGGTAGTGGCCCCACTTGCCACGGCAGGACAGACATGGACGTCTGTGACACACACGCACAACATCAGAGTCCATGCACACACAACGTGGATGTGGAGACTGTCTCCCATTGTGCACATGAAATCAGAGACATTGTAAACACCACATGCACAAAGACTGTGGAGGACCATCACTATTGTGCCACTGGGACACCCTGGCTCAAACATACCGTCCCACATGGGACTCACGGGGTATGTGACATGACATACACATACACCACTGTGAAATGTGACCATGGCACATGCACAGATATGAACAGTTGCACATCACAGTGGTCACGTACACGTAACACCCAGGATCCTGTCCCCATGAACACGTGCACAGCCTGGGGGTGGCTGCCCACAGGTGACACCCACAGGACAACATGTACACCAACATACACACAATAGGAAATGCAGCCTTATGATAAAGTTTGGACAGGCTGTCGTGATGTAGGTGTGCCCCTCACTCCCTGGGAGCTATCTGTGGCTGGCATATGTCCATCTGAGACAGGCATGCTGACATATGCCAGTCACATGTACAGTGATGCGTTGAACTGCAATGGACCGATCGGTGCCTCCGGCCGGCCCATTGCTTTCAATGTGTGCGGGTACGCGTTGTACCCCTGTGCGCGTTGAACAGCAATGGACCGATCGGTGCCTCCGGCCGGCCCATTGCTTTCAATGTGTGCGGGTACGCGTTGTACCCCTGTGCGCGTTGAACTGCAATGGACCGATCGGTGCCTCCGGTCGGCCCATTGCTTTCAATGTGTGCGGGTACGCGTTGTACCCCTGTGCGCGTTGAACTGCAATGGACCGATCGGTGCCTCCGGCCGGCCCATTGCTTTCAATGTGTGCGGGTACGCGTTGTACCCCTGTGCGCGTTGAACTGCAATGGACCGATCGGTGCCTCCGGCCGGCCCATTGCTTTCAATGTGTGCGGGTACGCGTTGTACCCCTGTGCGCATTGAACTGCAATGGACCGATCGGTGCCTCCGGCCGGCCCATTGCTTTCAATGTGTGCGGGTACGCGTTGTACCCCTGTGCGCGTTGAACTGCAATGGACCGATCGGTGCCTCCGGCCGGCCCATTGCTTTCAATGTGTGCGGGTACGTGTTGTACCCCTGTGCGCGTTGAACTGCAATGGACCGATCGGTGCCTCCGGCCGGCCCATTGCTTTCAATGTGTGCGGGTACGCGTTGTACCCCTGTGCACGTTGAACTGCAATGGACCGATCGGTGCCTCCGGCCGGCCCATTGCTTTCAATGTGTGCGGGTACGCGTTGTACCCCTGTGCGCGTTGAACTGCAATGGACCGATCGGTGCCTCCGGCCGGCCCATTGCTTTCAATGTGTGCGGGTACGCGTTGTACCCCTGTGCGCGTTGTACCGCAATGGACCGATCGGTGCGCACCCATTGACAATGGGCTTGCCTGGCAACGGACGCGTTTTCGAATTTCGAACGAGTCGGTTGCTGGAAAATCAGTTGGTCACCCACAACAATGTTGCAAAATCATGTATGTCATGAAGTTGAAGATTTGAAGGATGCTGTGGGCGTGTTTTGGTGCTGCTATTCCATGGATTGGCCAGATTCAGAAGATGCAAACGACTTGGACCTATCACTTTGGACACAAGGGACAGTATCTGCCTCTCCAGCACATATATATTGCTGGCTGTTCCCCTGAGAGCCCACTTGCCTGCACTACATGCTCCAAGACGACATCTGCCACTGCACTGCTGCTGTCTCTGCCCCTCTGGACCCTGCAATGGCACGTACTGTGGAGAGAGCCCCAGCCTTCAGCCTTGAAGAGAACCAGGCCCTGCTGGACAGCCTACTTCCACAGTACAGCAAGCTGTATGGGACACCAGGGGAGCAGGTGAGTGTTCTGTGCACTGCCTTTCTGAATGTGCTTTTTGTGTGACTGGCAAGGCTGAGAGTCTGCACGCCACTGGCTAGCAGGCTCACTGAGTAGTTGTCACCCCCATAGTGTGTAGTGACTTGCACTGGACAGGTATGGTGCAGTGACAGTGCATTTGAACATGGTTTTACTTCCCATGCAATGATACCATGTAGTGACGTCTGGCAAACTGTCCATGGTCAGCTTTGCACTGCCTGTGTACATCATGTGCCCCTGTGATTGAGACATGTATATACAACTGTGTCATGCACGGATATGTTGCATGTGTGGTAATGGCCTTTTCACTTTGTCATCCTCACAGGTTAATGCCCATCGGAAGCAGGAAATCTGGAAGGACATCGTCCGGGCTGTCCGGTCCGTGGGGGTCTACAAGCGCCGGATCCGCAACTGCCAGAAGAGGTGGCAGGACCTTCGGGGCTGGACCCGGAGGATTGCACGGGTCCAGCTGAAGCTGTCGCCTCCTCGCAGGAGGGGCGGAACACGGACCCTGACCCCCCACATGCTCCAGAACCTGGCGGTGGTCTTTCCAGACCTGGATGGGCAGCTGAAGGCCAGACAGCAGCAAGGAGGGGGTGAGTCAAAGACTGCACTGTGAACTCTGTATTACATGCTTTGTGCCCTCCTCTGGCCTGGTTCAACTGCCACAGTGCAGCAGTCATGTTGTCCAGGAGCCATGTCCCTCTATTGTGCACTGCCCACTGCTCATCTGATACCCAGGTGTGGCCCTTACAGTCAGGGAATTGTGTCACTTGGGACGGTGTCCTTGCAGTTTGCTTCACTAAAGGTGGGGGACAGCATCTGTTTCCCTAAATCTGTTGTGGGCATCATGGGTGGGTCCATTGTTCACACAACGCCTGGGTTTGGACATGTGATCTGCGTGTTGCTTTGATATGCGGTCCACTTGCTGAGCTGAGCCACCACATGTGCCTGGGGTATGTGGCACACGCCCATGCAGCGGGTGGGAACAATGTTTGTGCCCCAGGAGTGTGCAGATTACGTGTGTCACACATACATAGCCAGCTATCCACTGTCCAGGGCACATCCCTCATTCATGTGGAGCAGGACAGTCATGCCTACTCCAGGCCATGCAATGCACTCTGTACTCCCACTCCCGTGTATCAGCTGACACATTGTGCACAGTGATTTGACCCCTCCGGTGTCTGCCTCTGTGTCAGTGTGCTGTGGATTAGTTGCCAGGACTGCTGGGGTGTTTCTTGGTAGGGGCTCAGCATGCCCCTGGAGATGTGACCATAGGAGACGATACTTGTGTGTCACATAGGTGTTTGATCAGCTGCCCGTGCAGACTGGGGTATGCGAATGTGATGTTCAGGCAGCTGTTCCCCATTCACAGCAAATTGTGAGGGGCTCAGGTTCAGAGGGTAGTGTCACAGGTCTCCCATATGTCCAATAGGTGTGACCTGGACAGATGAGGGTTGAGATGATGTGTTGTGTGGGGGATGTACATGTGCACTTGTGCAGCTCCAGGACTTGCATTCCCCATTACCTACTATTGTGACACAGTGCATAGTGTTGTTGTCTGGCTGCCAAGTCATACATCACTGAGACAGTGATGTATGACTTAACAGTCATGCCTCTGCCATGGCATGTGTCAACTTATTTGTGGTCCTGTAGGGGAGTAACATGTGCTACATGCACACTATAGTGGCGCTGGCTATCAGGACATGGGTGCATCATGGTGTCTGTCGCTGGTATGCATCACATGCATTTCCTATTTGACTCTGGGCATCCCTTTCATCCGGAAACCTGTACTGACTCAGTGGCAAGAGCTGTGATGTGTCCACACCGTGTCCTCTGCACTGTCCAACTACTGTGTACTTGGTGCATGTGTCCACACTGGGGTGTTGCAATCCAACAGACACCAGACAGATGGGTGCAAGGCCATGTGGGATGTGAGTGCCATGCTTGGCATCAGACTGACAATTGGCTTCTCCTGTTCAGTTAGGGCACTTTTAGCAATGTACAACTAATGATGCCAGGGCTTGCTCTGTGATGTGCTGTGCTCACAGTGGTGTGTGCGTTTGGTGCAGGTGACTGATGTCTGTCTGTTTCCCCATTGTTTGCAGATACATCCACGGCCACGGAAGGGGACAGCTCCACGGACCAGGAGGAGCCAGAGAGCCAGACTGGGTCAGCAGCCGAGGAGTGGTCGGAGGGACCCAGTGGCACGGAGGGCGAGGGGAGCCACACCGAGGAATCCTCAGCACCATCCACCTCAGCTGAGGACCAGAGCAACTCGGAGGATGACTCCCTTGTGGAGGCGGGTGTCAGCAGCCACCACACCCCAGCTAGTGTTGCTGTCCCCGCCACCACCAGCACCACCACCGCCCTCCCATCGGCTCCCATTCCCAAGGTCCGTGGAGGCTCCCATGTTCGGGAGCGTGTCTCCTTTGGCCCAGGCACCGCACCCCCTGCCCCTGTGTCCCCTGCTGCCCTGAGTGAGGAGTCTGTGTACCTCCTTCGCCAGCTCCATGTAGGGCAGACAGCCATGCTGAGTGTCCTCCATGCGCACACCGCACTGTTGACTCAGCTGGTGTCGTTCATGGAGGGCATCTCATCAGGCATGTCTGACCTACAGAGGGGCAACAGGTCCATGGACTCCTCCCTGACGGCAGCAGTGTCCCTCCTCAGACAGTCCCTCACCCCTCCTGCTTCTGCTCCATCCACACTGCCCAGCACCTTGCCTGTCCCAAGCACACACACACCGGCACAGGCACACACCAGCACACACACATCCAGCACACAGACACACACGCCACAAACTAAACGCACACGCACGCACAGTCAGGGGACTGAAACCAGACTCACAGGGGATGGGGCCCTGGTACACACACACGCATCCACGGGCACTGCGCAGTCCTCAGTTGCCTCTCCCTCCAAAGCACCCTCCCTTGCCTCACCTGCAACCCCAAAGACCCAGCGCCTCTTCCTCAGTGACCTCGGCCTCTTCCCCTCCGATCCAGCTGCCCCAGCATCCAGGGGAAGAGGAAGCCCCCACACGGAGCAGAGTGCCCCTCGCCCCCGGACACCCTCCCCCAGGCGCAGACAGACTGAGGCCCCCACCCGCAAGTCCCCCGGAGTGGTAAGAGCAAGACCCCGCCGCCGCCCTGCAGCTCAAGCACCAGGTCACCTTCCTCCATCCCTCAGGCCCCCACTCCACAGGTGCCCCCGCCCCACCCAGCCCCAGGTTCCCCCACCCACAGATATACCATCCCCAAGAGGCTCCGGCCTTCTCCCCCTGCCACTTGCTCTCCCGGCACCACACCCCCCGCTGCGCTTGTCTGTGCCACTGATGTGGTGAGGGTGTCCTCCCCCTCTGTCCAGCCCACCTTGCCTGTTCTCCATTCTCCTCCCCTGGTGGTAGGCACTGCAGTGGAGTCCACTACCACCCTGTCTGACTTGGGCACTGCAGTGGCGGACCTGTCCACTCCATCTGCAGGGTCCACTGCAGTCGTGCCGGCACCCACAACATCTGAGCCATGCCCCCCAGTTGTGCCGGCACACACCATGTCAGACACCTCCACTGCAGTTGTCAGTGGCTCTCCAGCACCCACCACCCCTTCCCTGCTTCCTCCTGGTCCTGTCCCTGCGGTGCCTGGCCTACCCCCCCGGTTGCCCCTCCTAGTGGATTGTCCCTGGTTTTGTGCAGGCATGTGTAGGGTGGCATCTGCCACTGTCACCCACTTGTGACTTTGTATATGGACTGGCCATTGGCCTTTGTTTATGTTCTACCGGATTTCTACTTTTAATGCCACATATGCTGAATAAAGCAACTTTCTGTTCTCTAGTGCTTTTGCTTCTGATGTACATGATGTTGATGATGCTAACAATGCCCTTGCTGCAGTGATGGTGATATTTGGTCTCATGATAATGAAGTGTTACTGTGCAGGAACCCATGTGGTCCAGGGGTTATGTGTCCTATCCTGTGGTGTATCCATGTCATCCATAGCAGCATCTGAGGGTGTCATGTGTTCAGTAGTTGGCAATGAGATTTCCTACTTAGATTGGCAACTTCACATCTGTGGCTTCCACCCCTGCACATCTGTTGTGCCTGCCATTGTTCTATTCGTCTACTTCCCTGACCGTGTGGCCATCTCCAGTGAACATGCAGGTTTGGGCATCAATGGGGAAGGACTCATCTGTGTTGTCAGTGCAACATTGCTATACAAGTGTGTTGGATCTGTGCTGATGATTCCGTTGGCACTTCCATGACCAGGCTGATGGGACGGGAGCCCTCATTTGTTGCTAATTGTTGATTGTGTGTCCCATTGCTGCCATGGTATGGTATCTGTTCGCCTCACATCTGCAGTCTCCACAGGGTATCTGCATGTGTGTGCCCATTGGTGCAAATATGTGGGTCTGCATTCGGATGGTCACTTCTGTCATTGTGTCATTGATGATTGTTGACGGTGTCAGCCCCCATGGGTGTTGTTTGTCTGCACATGGCCAAAGTTATGTCTTATTTGCACTGCAGGATTTGGCTCCCCCAATTTATGTTGCAATGGGACACATACACTACTTTGCCACTGATGTGTTTGTTGTTCTGTGACCAGGAATCATACATGCAGTTTGGCAGTTGCACCTCTTACTTTGTCAACACTTGCCTTTTGGTCACTGTGATGATGGGGGTTTGGACCCCATTGCCACAATGTTCGAAATGTGCTTCAGCTATGGACCCCACACTTACATTTTGGTCACTGTGATGATGGGGGTTTGGACCCCATTGCCACAATGTTCGAAATGTGCTTCAGCTATGGACCCCACACTTACATTTTGGTCACTGTGATGATGGGGGTTTGGACCCCATTGCCACAATGTTCAAAATGTGCTTCAGCTATGGACCCCACACTTACCTTTTGGTCACTGTGATAATGGGGGTTTGGACCCCATTGCCACATTGTTCAAAGTGTGCTTCAGCTATGGACCCCACACTCACATTTTGGTCACTGTGATGATGGGGGTTTGGACCCCATTGCCACAATGTTCGAAATGTGCTTCAGCTATGGACCCCACACTTACCTTTTGGTCACTGTGATGATGGGGGTTTGGACCCCATTGCCACAATGTTCAAAATGTGCTTCAGCTATGGACCCCACACTTACCTTTTGGTCACTGTGATGATGGGGGTTTGGACCCCATTGCCACAATGGTCATGGCCTGCTTGCATTGTGGGTGCCACACACATATATGTGTGGCACATGTGCTAGGGGTCACATTGTATGTTCAAAGTCATGTTCGGTGTTGTAGGCATTTGACACAGTCTACACACGCTTGTCATGTTGTTGGGGGATGTCTTCTTCTTGCATTCCCTAGGTTGTGGTGTGCTGGTTGTGTCATGCATTGTCCATCCTATGAGTGGGGGTGGTAGTAGTGGTAGGCATCCAGCCCCCCCTGGCTAAGGGTGGTGGTAGGCATCCAGCCCCCCCTGGGTGAGGGTGGTAGTAGTGGTAGGCATCCAGCCCCCCCTGGGTGAGGGTGGTAGTAGTGGTAGGCATCCTGCCCCCCCTGGGTAAGGGTGGTAGTAGTGGTAGGCATCCTGCCCCCCCTGGGTGAGGGTGGTAGTAGTGGTAGGCATCCTGCCCCCCCCTGGCTAAGGGTGGTAGTAGTGGTAGGCATCCAGCCCCCCCTGGCTAAGGGTGGTAGTAGTGGTAGGCATCCTGCCCCCCCTGGGTGAGGGTGGTAGTAGTGGTAGGCATCCAGCCCCCCCTGGCTAAGGGTGGTGGTAGGCATCCAGCCCCCCTGGGTGAGGGTGGTAGTAGTGGTAGGCATCCAGCCCCCCGGCTAAGGGTGGTAGTAGTGGTAGGCATCCTGCCCCCCTGGGTGAGGGTGGTAGTAGTGGTAGGCATCCAGCCCCCCTGGGTGAGGGTGGTAGTAGTGGTAGGCATCCTGCCCCCCTGGGTAAGGGTGGTAGTAGTGGTAGACATCCTGCCCCCTGGCTAAGGGTGGTAGTAGTGGTAGGCATCCTGCCCCCTGGCTAAGGGTGGTAGTAGTGGTAGGCATCCTGCCCCCTGGCTAAGGGTGGTAGTAGTGGTAGGCATCCAGCCCCCCTGGCTAAGGGTGGTGGTGAGGCATCCAGCCCCCCTGGGTGAGGGTGGTAGTAGTGGTAGGCATCCAGCCCCCTGGGTGAGGGTGGTAGTAGTGGTAGGCATCCTGCCCCCTGGGTAAGGGTGGTAGTAGTGGTAGGCATCCTGCCCCCCTGGGTGAGGGTGGTAGTAGTGGTAGGCATCCTGCCCCCCTGGCTAAGGGTGGTAGTAGTGGTAGGCATCCTGCCCCCCTGGGTGAGGGTGGTAGTAGTGGTAGGCATCCTTCCCCCCTGGCTAAGGGTGGTAGTAGTGGTAGGCATCCTGCCCCCTGGCTAAGGGTGGTAGTAGTGGTAGGCATCCAGCCCCCCTGGCTAAGGGTGGTGGTAGGCATCCAGCCCCCTGGGTGAGGGTGGTAGTAGTGGTAGGCATCCAGCCCCCCTGGGTGAGGGTGGTAGTAGTGGTAGGCATCCTGCCCCCCTGGGTAAGGGTGGTAGTAGTGGTAGGCATCCTGCCCCCCTGGGTGAGGGTGGTAGTAGTGGTAGGCATCCTGCCCCCCTGGCTAAGGGTGGTAGTAGTGGTAGGCATCCTGCCCCCCTGGGTGAGGGTGGTAGTAGTGGTAGGCATCCTGCCCCCCTGGCTAAGGGTGGTAGTAGTGGTAAGCATCCTGCCCCCTGGCTAAGGGTGGTAGTAGTGGTAGGCATCCTGCCCCCCTGGGTGAGGGTGGTAGTAGTGGTAGGCATCCTGCCCCCCTGGGTGAGGGTGGTAGTAGTGGTGGGCATCCTGCCCCCTGGGTGAGGGTGGTAGTAGTGGTAGGCATCCTGCCCCCCTGGCTAAGGGTGGTAGTAGTGGTAGGCATCCTGCCCCCTGGCTAAGGGTGGTAGTAGTGGTAGGCATCCTGCCCCCCTGGGTGAGGGTGGTAGTAGTGGTAGGCATCCTGCCCCCCTGGGTGAGGGTGGTAGTAGTGGTGGGCATCCTGCCCCCTGGGTGAGGGTGGTAGTAGTCGTAGGCATCCTGCCCCCCTGGGTGAGGGTGGTAGTAGTGGTAAGCATCCTGCCCCCCTGGCTAAGGGTGGTAGTAGTGGTAGGCATCCTGCCCCCCCCTGGGTGAGGGTGGTAGTAGTGGTGGGCATCCTGCCCCCCTGGGTGAGGGTGGTAGTAGTGGTAGGCATCCTGCCCCCCCTGGGTGAGGGTGGTAGTGGTGGTAGGCATCATGCCACCCCTGGGTATTGTTGGTAGTAGTGGTAGGCATCCTGCCCCCCCTGGGTGAGGGTGGTAGTAGTGGTAAGCATCCTGCCCCCCTGGCTAAGGGTGGTAGTAGTGGTAGGCATCCTGCCCCCCCTGGGTGAGGGTGGTAGTAGTGGTGGGCATCCTGCCCCCCTGGCTAAGGGTGGTAGTAGTGGTAGGCATCCTGACCCCCCTGGGTGAGGGTGGTAGTAGTGGTAGGCATCCTGCCCCCCTGGGTGAGGATGGTAGTAGTGGTGGGCATCCTGCCCCCTGGGTGAGGGTGGTAGTAGTGGTAGGCATCCTGCCCCCTGGGTGAGGGTGGTAGTAGTGGTGGGCATCCTGCCCCCTGGGTGAGGGTGGTAGTAGTGGTAGGCATCCTGCCCCCCTGGGTGAGGATGGTAGTAGTGGTAAGCATCCTGCCCCCTGGCTAAGGGTGGTAGTAGTGGTAGGCATCCTGCCCCCCTGGGTGAGGGTGGTAGTAGTGGTGGGCATCCTGCCCCCTGGGTGAGGGTGGTAGTAGTGGTAGGCATCCTGCCCCCCTGGGTGAGGGTGGTAGTAGTGGTAGGCATCCTGCCCCCTGGGTGAGGGTGGTAGTAGTGGTGGGCATCCTGCCCCCTGGGTGAGGGTGGTAGTAGTGGTAGGCATCCTGCCCCCCTGGGTGAGGGTGGTAGTAGTGGTAAGCATCCTGCCCCCTGGCTAAGGGTGGTAGTAGTGGTAGGCATCCTGCCCCCTGGGTGAGGGTGGTAGTAGTGGTGGGCATCCTGCCCCCTGGGTGAGGGTGGTAGTAGTGGTAGGCATCCTGCCCCCTGGGTGAGGGTGGTAGTGGTGGTAGGCATCATGCCACCCCTGGGTAGGGGTGGTAGTAGTGGTAGGCATCCTGCCCCCCTGGGTGAGGGTGGTAGTAGTGGTAAGCATCCTGCCCCCTGGCTAAGGGTGGTAGTAGTGGTAGGCATCCTGCCCCCCCTGGGTGAGGGTGGTAGTAGTGGTGGGCATCCTGCCCCCCCTGGGTGAGGGTGGTAGTGGTGGTAGGCATCATGCCACCCCTGGGTAGGGGTGGTGGTGCGCATTCAGGCCCCTGTGTGCATATGTGGCATTGGTGATGGGCATCCCGCCCCTATGGTGCTGCTGTTGCTGGTGTAAGTATATTCTGCATCCCTGTGTGTGTGTGTGATGTGTCGTGTACGTGTTGTATGTGTTTTGTGGTTGGTGTCTGGCTTACCTTCTGCGCCGTACGCGTCCGTGCCTGTTCCGGTAGTAAATGTAGAATATTGGTATGATCGGGACGAAGGGATTCATGGTTGGTTCGTGTCGTTCGTCCTTCTCGTTGCTTCGCGTCGTCCTCGTTGCTTCGCCTCGTCCTCGTCGCTTCGCGTCGTCCTCGTCGCTGCCGTGTTCGTCTCGGAGCCGTGGATCGTGTTGTGGCGCGAATCGGAGCTTATGTGCGCCTCTCCCGGATGCTTTGACGTGCCGTGCGTAGCGACGGGTTCGGCGCGTACGGAAAGCGCATCGTACTTGTCCGGCCGGACGGGGCTGCATTTTTCCTTCCGTGCGACTCGATTCGGCGTTTCCGGATTCGCCTCGGTCGGAGAACAGGACCTGGTTTGGGTGAGTACGGCTCGGCCGGATTCTTTGCTGTTGTGCGCATCGTACTTGCTCGTTCGGTGTGCTGTACGGATCGGTCAGGAAACAGGCTTTCGCATGGCTTTTTTCCCGACCGAATGGTATTGGGTGCGCCTCCAACCAAGATCGGAATCGGCCCCTAAGAGGCCGATTCCGATTTGGGCCGGAAATCTCTCCGACCGAGCCGGACCCGGAGAGATTTCCGACCGAATCGGACCCGTGCAGCCCGACCGAACGAGTACGATGCGTCCGTATGCTATCGTACTCGAGTTGGTCGGACTCCCATTGCAGTCAATGGGAGCCGGTCGTACAACGCGTACGCGGGCTCCCATTGCCTCAATGGGTGCGAGGCGAACAAGGGCACCCCCTACAGCGGGTACGCGGTGAAGCGACTCGCGCCGTACACGCACATGTAGGGGGACCCATGGGTCCCCCTGTGTGCGACTCGCGTGGCTACGGGTACAGGGGGGTCCGACACGAACCCCCGAAGTACGGCTCCGACTGCTCTTTCGAGCCGGACGGCGCGTGTTGGTCGGACTACTCGCGGCGCGCATCGTACTTACCCGGCCGGGGAACGTCTTCATTGCACAGTGCGAGTCGTGTCCGAGCGAGTCGGTCGGTGCGGTTAGACCCGGGAACGAGTCGGTCGGAGAGGTTGGGACGCCCGAACGAGTCGGTCGGCGATTTCGCATCGTACTCGCTCGTCCGGACGCGCGTACGAATCGCTCGGGAAATAGGGCCCCGAATTGGATCCGGTTATGCCGAATCCGATTCGGAGCCCTACCGGCCAAGATCGGAATCAGCCCCTAAGTATTCTCTAGTATCCAGACGCCATATTGGAGCAGTTTAATATTATGTATAGGTCGATATTTGCCAATAGAAAGATCTTAATTTTAGCGGACCACAAATAATATTTCTTATTAAATATATGCAAAAAATAGTTGCAAAAAATAGGTGGAAAAAAAGATCTTATTTTTAACAGCCCACAATTAATATTTCTTATGTTATGTATACATAAAATAGGTGGAAATAACAAGACTGAACATGTGGTTCCTAATGGACATGTTTAAAATGAACCAATTATTAAATGATTTATCTAGTGGACTCCAATATAAGGACATCCACATAGGATATATTATTAATAAAAACATGCATGTCCTTATGCTATATACTAGACTATTTGAAGGTGGCCTATCAAGGAACTGAATCAAGTGTTGTACTTGATAGCTTGATCCCAAGGTATCTCTTGATTCAATCCTGTGACTGATGTTCCCAAAACAAAGATCCAATAGACTTCTCTAAATTTTCTAGTCTTTTCTGTAGTTGTACCTATTTTATTGCAAATCGTCTCCAAAATGTACCATTGCATATCTTCTGGTGCATGCTCCTTATCAATATAATGTTGCACCATAGGAGCTGAAATTTTTCTGGTTCTTATCGCTGATCTATGCTCAGTGAGTCTGGTATTAAGTGATCTACCAGTCTCACCCACATATCCCAATTTGCATGGGCATATAATTAAGTAAATTACATTAGACGTTTTACAATTACTCAGACTCGTTGGCGATATAACTTGACCATTGAAATGCAGAGTGGATGCTTCTATAGCTGTCGCACATGATTTACAAGTGGTACATCTGAACGTCCCTACTACTGCTTTATTGCCATCTATGCTTTTTGTTGGTATATACTTGTCATTTTCATGCGTGAATGAACCACATGATCCTTTACATTTTTGTTACGCCGGTATGCAAACCATGGTTTGGGGATGGGACCTGTCTCATTAGATTTATTTACATTAAGAATTTGCCAACTAGAGCAAACTGCCTGCCGCACTCTTTCGTTTAACAATGAGTGTCGTGTGACAAAGAATGTAGGTTTAGTGACCTGATGGGAAGTTCAATATTTCCTTTTATTTTAAACAAACACTTTTTTTAGAAACTGAGAAAGAACCTGAGCTTCAAGCGGCAGGTAGAGTTGGATATTGAGGCATCTGGATATTGAGTCGATGTGTAGTTACAGGAACATACACACAAGGAGAGGTAAGGTTCATTATAAATATTTTAGAGATTTAAATCTAGAAGTTCTCATTCTCTACGACCATGTTGCAATTTATTATTTAATATAATAGGCCGTAGTGTAGCCCAAACATCCTTGCATCTTGTTTGTTTATTAATAAGTATATAGAGGTCTTATTACATGTCCTTTAAATATAGGTACTCATTGTCCTAATAAATATAGGTAGCATTAGATTATCTGGCTACATTAGTAATATTCTAGGCACATCATTAGTATATAATTGCGTTCCCCTTCTTTCCTTCTTCATGTAGCTATTCATACTGAAGAGAGACGTAGTCACGCGACCCTCAGCTACTCTTTTTATTCTAATGACCGTGTAAAGCTCTATTTTTGATACTCAGGAGGCAAGCGGAGGTAATATTAAATTTATAATATATAAAATATTGAATTATAGATATATTAGCTCAATTTTGAGAGCAAGGATTTATTGGCCATGCTGTTCTATCAAACCTCTATACAAATTAGCATGCTCACAATTCATGAGATCATAATTTGCTATCATATGCATGAATCACCTGCTTCACACATTATTGTCATCTGATGTCACTTGCATGTCCATTTAACTCTAGTTTGTCGTTTTCTGTTGCATGTAACATACGTTAGTAGACCATCTCTATTGAAAAATTACAATCTAGTTTTTATTTTTGTCTTCACGGTTTAATTCAATGAATGAAATCTCTGACCATGTATGTGTTGATCTCATAGGTCAAAAAAAAATTTTTTTTAATTTATATTTAGTTCAAATGTTTGAAAGGGCTTTTAAACTCTAGAATTAAAATTATGTTTATATATTCCCTGTTTAGTAACCACTGGGACGGAGTCCTGATGAAGGCATAGCCGAAACGCGTTGGTTTTCAACATATGTCACCAGTCTCTGCAAAATGTATTTAATAGAAAGGACCATGCAAACAGATCATTGACGGAGGAGGCAAGGAAGATTCTTGATCAGGGAGGATCTGCAGCAATTATCCTCCTTGACCTAAGTGCAGCCTTCGACACTGTAAACCATAACATCTTACTTCACCGTCTCACTGGTGTAGGAGTCTCAGGAAAAGCAATTGCCTGGTTTAAATCTTTTCTTTCAGACCGCTCCTTTCAGGTCTTTGAGGGCGACATCACTTCCCCTAGCAAACATCTCGGCTGCGGGGTACCACAGGGCTCTTCCTTAAGCCCTACGCTATTTAACATATACATGAGCCCACTGGCTGAGATAGTCAGTCCGTTCGGAATAAAAATCATTACCTATGCTGACGACACTCAGCTAGTGGTGGCTCTCAATCAGACACACACCGCGAATAACAGCCTGAGGGAGTGCTTAGAGGAAGTGACCAAATGGATGACCTTGTCATGTCTTAAACTGAATGGAGACAAAACTGAGCTGATGCTTCTAGGTAACCCCCTAAACTTACGACCAACTCACTGTGGCCCTCCTGCCTTGGCCCTGCTCCCATGCCAAAGGATACGATAAAAAGTCTGGGAATTTGGTTGGATAAGTCCCTTGACTTTAATTGCCAAGCAGCTAAATTATCAGCCACCTGTTTTGGTCTACTCAGGCTTCTGCGGAAGATTCTCCCCTTGCTGCCTTTTCAAGCGAGACAGATTATGGTCCAGGGACTCATTCTGTCTCATCTGGATTTCGGGAATGCCCTCTTTTTAGGGGCCCCCCAATCCACCCTACGCAAGCTCCAGATAATTCAGAATTGCGCTGCTCGAACTCTGCTTCAGATTCCTCGTCGACTCTCAGCTAAACCTGGACTGAAGAGCCTTCATTGGCTCCCAGTCAGGGAAAGAATCGAATTTAAAACTCTGTGCATTGTTCATCGAGCTTTCTGGAGAACAGGTGCTGTCATCAATCATTCACTGATCACCCCTTACCATCCAAATAGACAGCTTAGATCAGCCTCCTCTCTCCTCACGACAGTTCCTAGGATCAAGAGAGCCAGATGTGGAGGTCGGTCTTTTTCCTATAACTCAGCTAAACTCTGGAACTCCCTCCCCTTCTATATGCGATCAGAACCCAATTTACTTCTGTTTCGCAAACGCCTAAAAACTCTGCTCTTCAATAAAACTGAATAATTCAATGGTCTTTTTATAGGCTCTGTCCGTAGCGCTAGGACGCCTGAGGGTAGCTACCGCGCTCAATAAATGGTCTTTTCATTTCATTTCATCATTGCAATATTTGAAACTGACCTATCATGAATATTGAATCATAAATTGTGTCAGTTATCTATCATATTGATTGTCATATGTTTAATGCGGTTTAAATCAACAGAATAGATTGTTTAGACGATTATGTATATGTAGTTCTAATTATATCACTGGGTTTGTATAAAAAATTATGTATAAATAGTTTCCATACGTAAAATATATTTTTTAACCAATATGAAAATTACCCAAAAAAATTTATAATAAAAAATAACAACATAAAATAAATAAATCACATTTTCCATATATGTGTCATGCTATTTATTATTTAAAGTGTATATATATGTATCTAGAGTTTACATGCCCTTCTATTACAAATAGCATTTTGCCTGGTGTTGTTTTCTTTCCAAAAGAGTAATTTCCTTGGTAGGGTTGTATCCATATTCCAGGGGCCCCGTTCGTTTTCCAGTAAAAGTATCTCGCAGCCTGTCTGTGAGGGGTTTAGTACTGCATCTATGTTGTTGCTATCATAAAGGTAATTGTAATCAAGTTGGTTGAGGTTTCATGAGTTGAGTTTTGTTGTGTTCACACACGGTAATTTTTCACTTTTGGTGACGGGATAGGTCATTTGTTCATTTATTAAAATCGTTGTTTTTTGTTAACACATTGTAATTTTTTATTAACATGTCTAATTTACCAACATTTGGTTTCACTGATGAACAATTTGCCAATATGGTAGGCAGTTCAGTGAACTTTGGTCAGCAAATGACTAATGTTATAGATAAAAATGAGGATGCCATAGCATTGTTAGCCTTAAGAAAGAAAATGAAACGTATAGAGTTACATGGGCAATATATGCTTGAATATCTCAAAGCAGGGGTAATTCCCCAAGGCCTACGGGTCAGGAATATACCGGGGCTTTTTATTCAAATCAAACAGTTCTTAGAACGATGGGCTATGATATCTAACCGCTGCTCTCGCGACTATATGATGTTGATTGTAGAAACAGCAAAAGAAGTTTTGGTACAACTGGCAGCAGAAATTTTAGATCTAGAGAATAAAATTAAAGCCTCAGGTATAGTTGAAGACTCCAAAAAGAAGCTGGAAGACATAGAAAGGGACCTTCACTCATATACAGAATACCTAACAAAACGTAAAATAGAGAAACTGAAAAAAGATGTCAGATTTTTCAGTAAGGAAATTACCTATCCATATTTAGCAGACCAATATTATAGTCAATCTGAAGCAGGACAGTATGATCAATTTACTAACAGACAATATGGTTATGGTAGGAAAGTAACCACGTTTTCCGACACTTCGGATTCAGATAGTGAAGGTCAATCTGCCAGTAATGAATTTCGAGGCACTGGATATAACAATAGGAGACAACGCAGTACACAACCTTTTTTAGGGAGGCGCTTTACCAGACGCAGCAACTGGAGACCTCAATATCAGCCGCGGTTCCAGGCCAGTCCACAAATGGATTTCAACCAATTCCTCGTCACTCGCAATGCGCAGTATTGGAGGGAGTAGAAACCATACCTATATTCAATCTTAGTGCTTCCTCCTTATCAGCCCCTACCATGTCAGTATTATCAAAAGGACTTACATTTGCACCCCATTCAGGTCTCAATAAATTTGAGTTATTTAGAGACTTAATGGCTTTTTTCAGAAAGATAAGACTAAGGATATTTTTTGCCAATAAAGAGAAACAACCAGAAAGTCTTAATCTTTCTGGACTTGCTCCAAAATCAATATTCACCCCTACAATTGATCAGCTCCCGCCAGAAGTGGCAATTTTTGAACAAGTAGTGTACAATAAGATCATAAACATTACCAAATACGTGCATAAAACTCCCTTTAATTTAAATAGAGAGGAGTATAAAGCTTTAGAAGAACTTAAACAGACATCTGATAAGACCATTAAGGCATGTGACAAAGGGGGAGGTATAGTTGTTTTTGATACACCAACATACGTGACCAAGATGGAAAGTATGTTGAGTGATAATCATTTTTATCTTCCAATCACAAGGGATCCAACTACGAATACAGTGAGCAAAATACGTAAACGTACTAATCGAGCATTGAAAAATGGTGACATCTGTGACAAGGAATGGACATTTTTTAATATAGAAAATCCTAGGATGGCTAGCATTTATGGCATACCCAAGGTTCATAAGAATGTGATTGATCCACCATTGAGACCGATAGTCACTACTATTGGTTCCGTTTCAGAACCACTTGCTAAATATGTGGATGCCATATTATGCACTCATGTGTCTCGGACACCTGCATTTGTACAGGATACAAGGCATATTATAAACCTTGTAGAAAATACACCTTTCTGCCCAGACACTCAATATCTGGTTACAATGGATATTGAGGCACTCTACGGCAATATACCAATAGATGGAGCTATATCAGCTGTACATTGGTTTATACATAAGTATAATTTCAAATGTCCATCCCTGTTTGTTTTAGAGTGCCTCAAAATAGTGTTGTCAGATAATGTATTCGAATTCAATAACCAGTTATATAAACAGAATCAGGATGTCAGTATGGGGGCATCTTGTGCCCCTACGGTGGCCAATATATACATGTCTCATTTTGAAAAGCAATTCATTTTTAACGAGATAGCTCCATTCTATGAGTCCGTGACCGATGATTTTTTTTCATCTGGACAGACACCCATGATAATTTGATGCAATTTTTGGAGTGGATAAATTTATGTGATACGAACATCCGTTTCACTTATAAAATAAGTGTTGATAAGGTTGAATACCTTGACATATTGATTAAACATGAGGCAGGTGTCCTGGTGGTGGACTTATTCACCAAATCCACTGCCAGGAATACTTTGCTTCATTATGATAGTTATCATCCGGTTACCCAGAAAAATAGCATTCCGTTTGGGGAATTTTTACGTGTCAGACGTAATTGCACTAACATTAATGACTTTGACAGTAAGGTTGAAATCATGAAACATAGGTTCCTGCTAGGGGCTATCCGAAAAAGATCGTAAGAGACTCTTATAAAAGAGCCCGTTTTTATGATCGGCAACATTTACTAACCAAGACCAAAGAGAAAGGGGATCCTACTTTGGTTTTTGTCACACGACACTCATTGTTAAACGAAAGAGTGCGGCAGGCAGTTTGCTCTAGTTGGCAAATTCTTAATGTAAATAAATCTAATGAGACAGGTCCCATCCCCAAACCATTGTTTGCATACAGGCGTAACAAAAATGTAAAGGATCATGTGCTTCATTCACGCATGAAAATGACAAGTATATACCAACAAAAAAGCATAGATGGCAATAAAGCAGTAGTAGGGACGTTCAGATGTACCACTTGTAAATCATGTGCGACAGCTATAGAAGCATCCACTCTGCATTTCAATGGTCAGGTTATATCGCCAACGAGTCTGAGTAATTGTAAAACGTCTAATGTAATTTACTTAATTATATGCCCATGCAAATTGGGATATGTGGGTGAGACTGGTAGATCACTTAATACCAGACTCACTGAGCATAGATCAGCGATAAGAACCAGAAAAATTTCAGCTCCTATGGTGCAACATTATATTGATAAGGAGCATGCACCAGAAGATATGCAATGGTACATTTTGGAGAAGATTTGCAATAAAATAGGTACAACTACAGAAAAGACTAGAAAATTTAGAGAAGTCTATTGGATCTTTGTTTTGGGAACATCAGTCACAGGATTGAATCAAGAGATACCTTGGGATCAAGCTATCAAGTACAACACTTGATTCAGTTCCTTGATAGGCCACCTTCAAATAGTCTAGTATATAGCATAAGGACATGCATGTTTTTATTAATAATATATCCTATGTGGATGTCCTTATATTGGAGTCCACTAGATAAATCATTTAATAATTGGTTCATTTTAAACATGTCCATTAGGAACCACATGTTCAGTCTTGTTACTTCCACCTATTTTATGTATACATAACATAAGAAATATTAATTGTGGGCTGTTAAAAATAAGATCTTTTTTTCCACCTATTTTTTGCAACTATTCTTTGCATATATTTAATAAGAAATATTATTTGTGGGCCGCTAAAATTAAGATCTTTCTATTGGCAGATATCGACCTATACATAATATTAAACTGCTCCAATATGGCTTCTGGTGACTAGAGAATACTTAGGGGCCGATTCCGATTCGGGCCGGAAAACGTACCGACCGACTCAATACGGGAATTTAGTCCGACCGCCTCGGACCGGCGCCGCACGACCCGGGTAGTACGATGAAATGAATGTGAAATCCGACAGACTCGGACGGAATAAAAAACGACCGACCGAGCCGTACGGAAACAAGCCATCCGGCCGGGAAATCACGCGAAACGAACCGACCGACATGCACTCGGATTGAACCCGAACGAAACGTACCCGCAAACTCCGACCCGCGTAGTACGATGCTGTGCGTGCAAAACACGACCGACTCGCCCGGAGCACAAGCCGTACGACCGACACGCATACAAAACCCAGCCGAAGCAACCCAATACTACGCGACCGACTCGTACGCCGCATATGAAACCTAGCTGACACACAGCGGGAACGAGTCGGACAAGATCGCACCAGACAACTGCAGCGTCCTACTCGGACACAAGAACGACTCGTACATGCACCAAAAACACCAAGGAAAAATTAGGAAAAAAAGGGCCAAACAAGCAACCACTAAGCCAATAAATACAGGGAGGGAAAAAAAATGGAACAAGGACACACCTCCAACTCCACCTACATAAAGGCCACAAATCCCTACCATGATCCTTTGCAAATTCCACTGACCTGCCAGCACACAACACCATCACACAGCAACCACAGACACACTCACAGCTCATACATCACACAAACCACACACCATTACCACACCTACAAATAGCACCCTCACACACACCCAGCTAAACCTACACTCACACCCCCTCACCTGCACACACACACACACGTCAATCACCACCACCACCCATCACCATGCCCCCAAAGAAGAACCATAAGTTCCTAGATTGTGAATTGGAAGTCCTGGTAAACGAGATACTCAGGGTAGAGCCACAGTTGTTTGGTACATTGGTACAACAGACCCCCATGTCGCAGAAAAGCCAAGATGTGGGCGAGGATTGTCGACAGGGTGAACGCACAATCACCATGTTTGCGCACAAAGGAAGACATCCAGAACAGGTGGTATGATGTGCGCAGGAGGTTCCGGGAACTACTCAAAAAGGACTACCTCCTCAGCCAGCACACCGGCAGTGGCCCTCCTGCAAAACCAGTATACCTCAGGCCCTGGGAGGAGAAGGTGCGGGCCATCCTACCACCAGTGAGCGTATACGGACTAACAGACACCCCAGAGCCTGGTGAGTACACAACTAATATATACAATATGGTGTGACAACACACACACATCACAGTCAAGGGGATAGGCAAACCATGCACACTTAGCAAATACACAGCAACCAAAAGATATTCATCCCAAGATGTGAATGCTAGTCAGACAAACACAATACCTGCCATCTCATAGTGACATGTAACTGTGTCATGAGATCTACAAACCTAACAACAAATACAGCAAGGCAGTGGCACAAATAGAACCAACAAACACTCACAGATATTTACCCACCACTAGAACACCACCTCACAGGGAAGCTCACTCAAAGGAAGGAATCCTGTGTATGCTGGTCAAGTCAGTGTAGCCAATAGCATGATGGGAGTGGTAGTCACAGATATTGGTCACACCCACAATTGGCCCATCAACACCACTCTCAACCATGCTCACATCACAGGGAGTGGATAAGGACTCACAAGATGGCTGACACTGGGTACTGCTGTGGGGAGCACAAGGCCCTGCTGGGAACTGTGCACCAACAAACAGCACAACACCACTGCCTGACATCCTGAAAGCCAACTTGCACTCCCTGCAATGCAAGCACGTTGCATGGTGGGATATCTGGCTGGGTGGGAAGGAGTACTCACAGCACTGACCATAGTTACAAGCAGCTCTCCTCACACACCCCCTCAACACTAACTCCACATAACCCACCTGGGAGAATGCAATGCCTCACAGCCTAACTGAAGATCCCACAAAGAACCACCACCCTGGGTTATGCTGTGTGAAGCACAGGGACACTCTTGGGACTTGTAGCCAAACAACTGCCAGGACAACACTCCCAGCCATCCTGTCAGCACAGGCACCCCACCCCACAGGGAAGCAGAGTCAAAAGGAAGGAAGGATGGGCATGCTGGGAAGGGGGTGGAGGCAATAGCATGATGGGAGTTGTAGGCACAGATATTGCTCACCCTCACAATTGGCCCATCAACACCACTCTCAACCATGCTCACATCACAGGGAGTGGATAAGGACTCACAAGATGGCTGACACTGGGTACTGCTGTGGGGAGCACAAGGCCCTACTGGGAACTGTGCACCAACAAACAGCACAACACCACTGCCTGACATCCTGAAAGCCAACTTGCACTCCCTGCAATGCAAGCAGGTTGCATGGTGGGATATCTGGCTGGGTGGGATGGAGGACTCACAGCACTGACCATAGTTACAAGCAGCTCTCCTCACACACCCCCTCAACACTAACTCCACATAACCCACCTGGGAGAATGCAATGCCTCACAGCCTAACTGAAGATCCCACAAAGAACCACCACCCTGGGTTATGCTGTGTGAAGCACAGGGACACTCTTGGGACTTGTAGCCAAACAACTGCCAGGACAACACTCCCAGCCATCCTGTCAGCACAGGCACCCCACCCCACAGGGAAGCAGAGTCAAAAGGAAGGAAGGATGGGCATGCTGGGAAGGGGGGTGGAGGCAATAGCATGATGGGAGTTGTAGGCACAGATATTGCTCACCCTCACAATTGGCCCATCAACACCACTCTCAACCATGCTCACATCACAGGGAGTGGATAAGGACTCACAAGATGGCTGACACTGGGTACTGCTGTGGGGAGCACAAGGCCCTGCTGGGAACTGTGCACCAACAAACAGCACAACACCACTGCCTGACATCCTGAAAGCCAACTTGCACTCCCTGCAATGCAAGCACATTGCATGGTGGGATATCTGGCTGGGTGGGAAGGAGGACTCACAGCACTGACCATAGTTACAAGCAGCTCTCCTCACACACCCCCTCAACACTAACTCCACATAACCCACCTGGGAGAATGCAATGCCTCACAGCCTAACTGAAGATCCCACAAAGAACCACCACCCTGGGTTATGCTGTGTGAAGCACAGGGACACTCTTGGGACTTGTAGCCAAACAACTGCCAGGACAACACTCCCAGCCATCCTGTCAGCACAGGCACCCCACCCCACAGGGAAGCAGAGTCAAAAGGAAGGAAGGATGGGCATGCTGGGAAGGGGGTGGAGGCAATAGCATGATGGGAGTTGTAGGCACAGATATTGCTCACCCTCACAATTGGCCCATCAACACCACTCTCAACCATGCTCACATCACAGGGAGTGGATAAGGACTCACAAGATGGCTGACACTGGGTACTGCTGTGGGGAGCACAAGGCCCTACCGGGAACTGTGCAACAACAAACAGCAGGACACCACTGCCTGACATCCTGAAAGCCAACTTGCACTCCCTGCAATGCAAGCACGTTGCATGGTGGGATATCTGGCTGGGTGGGAAGGAGGACTCACAGCACTGACCATAGTTACAAGCAGCTCTCCTCACACACCCCCTCAACACTAACTCCACATAACCCACCTGGGAGAATGCAATGCCTCACAGCCTAACTGAAGATCCCACAAAGAACCACCACCCTGGGTTATGCTGTGTGAAGCACAGGGACACTCTTGGGACTTGTAGCCAAACAACTGCCAGGACAACACTCCCAGCCATCCTGTCAGCACAGGCACCCCACCCCACAGGGAAGCAGAGTCAAAAGGAAGGAAGGATGGGCATGCTGGGAAGGGGGGTGGAGGCAATAGCATGATGGGAGTTGTAGGCACAGATATTGCTCACCCTCACAATTGGCCCATCAACACCACTCTCAACCATGCTCACATCACAGGGAGTGGATAAGGACTCACAAGATGGCTGACACTGGGTACTGCTGTGGGGAGCACAAGGCCCTGCTGGGAACTGTGCAACAACAAACAGCAGGACACCACTGCCTGACATCCTGAAAGCCAACTTGCACTCCCTGCAATGCAAGCACGTTGCATGGTGGGATATCTGGCTGGGTGGGAAGGAGGACTCACAGCACTGACCATAGTTACAAGCAGCTCTCCTCACACACCCCCTAAACACAAACTCCACATAACCCACCTGGGAGAATGCAATGCCTCACAGCCTAACTGAAGATCCCACAAAGAACCACCACCCTGGGTTATGCTGTGTGAAGCACAGGGACACTCTTGGGACTTGTAGCCAAACAACTGCCAGGACAACACTCCCAGCCATCCTGTCAGCACAGGCACCCCACCCCACAGGGACGCAGAGTCAAAAGGAAGGAAGGATGGGCATGCTGGGAAGGGGGTGGAGGCAATAGCATGATGGGAGTTGTAGGCACAGATATTGCTCACCCTCGCAATTGGCCCATCAACACCACTCTCAACCATGCTCACATCACAGGGAGTGGATAAGGACTCACAAGATGGCTGACACTGGGTACTGCTGTGGGGAGCACAAGGCCCTGCTGGGAACTGTGCACCAACAAACAGCACGACACCACTGCCTGACATCCTGAAAGCCAACTTGCACTCCCTGCAATGCAAGCACGTTGCATGGTGGGATTTCTGGCTGGGTGGGAAGGAGGACTCACAGCACTGACCATAGTTACAAGCAGCTCTCCTCACACACCCCCTCAACACTAACTCCACATAACCCACCTGGGAGAATGCAATGCCTCACAGCCTAACTGAAGATCCCACAAAGAACCACCACCCTGGGTTATGCTGTGTGAAGCACAGGGACACTCTTGGGACTTGTAGCCAAACAACTGCCAGGACAACACTCCCAGCCATCCTGTCAGCACAGGCACCCCACCCCACAGGGAAGCAGAGTCAAAAGGAAGGAAGGATGGGCATGCTGGGAAGGGGGTGGAGGCAATAGCATGATGGGAGTTGTAGGCACAGATATTGCTCACCCTCACAATTGGCCCATCAATACCACTCTCAACCATGCTCACATCACAGGGAGTGGATAAGGACTCACAAGATGGCTGACACTGGGTACTGCTGTGGGGAGCACAAGGCCCTGCTGGGAACTGTGCACCAACAAACAGCAGGACACCACTGCCTGACATCCTGAAAGCCAACTTGCACTCCCTGCAATGCAAGCACGTTGCATGGTGGGATATCTGGCTGGGTGGGAAGGAGGACTCACAGCACTGACCATAGTTACAAGCAGCTCTCCTCACACACCCCCTCAACACTAACTCCACATAACCCACCTGGGAGAATGCAATGCCTCACAGCCTAACTGAAGATCCCACAAAGAACCACCACCCTGGGTTATGCTGTGTGAAGCACAGGGACACTCTTGGGACTTGTAGCCAAACAACTGCCAGGACAACACTCCCAGCCATCCTGTCAGCACAGGCACCCCACCCCACAGGGAAGCAGAGTCAAAAGGAAGGAAGGATGGGCATGCTGGGAAGGGGGTGGAGGCAATAGCATGATGGGAGTTGTAGGCACAGATATTGCTCACCCTCACAATTGGCCCATCAACACCACTCTCAACCATGCTCACATCACAGGGAGTGGATAAGGACTCACAAGATGGCTGACACTGGGTACTGCTGTGGGGAGCACAAGGCCCTGCTGGGAACTGTGCAACAACAAACAGCAGGACACCACTGCCTGACATCCTGAAAGCCAACATGCACTCCCTGCAATGCAAGCACGTTGCATGGTGGGATAACTGGGCTGGGGGAGAAGGAGGCCTGGATGGTAACCAAATACCACCAATGCTGGTCATGCACACACCTCAACATTCACATTGACATGCCACAGGTTGGCAGGACAATGTGCTACACCAATATCACTCACTGACTGTCACTATTTAGGAGAATGCAATGTCCTGGCCCACATCCAGAGGTACAGTCACAACTGTCAGGTGTTTGAACAATTGATGCCAGTAGAAACATAACATACAATCTGTGTCTCTCCCCAAAACAGGAGATGATGGGGACACAGCAGCAGACCAGGAGGACTCCCTGTCCCAGGCTCCGGGGAACACTGAGCTCACTGGTGTGGATCAGCCTCTGCACTCCTCGGATGGCGAAGAACCAGCTGGACCCTCCGGTGTGAGTCATCATGCAGCACCAGCAGGACCAACATCTGCACCCCCTGCACCCACCCCTCCAACAACTGCCAACACACAGGCCACCCCTGCCAACACGGACACACCAAGGACCACAGATGACAACAGCGCACGGACCCAGGCCCAAACTGGAGCTGCTGACAACGAGCCCAGGAACAACACCCAAGTGGGCCCACGGTCACCTGTGCGTGCCACTGCAGGTCCTGCACGTGTCGCCAGGGGTGGTGTGAGGGGTGGGAGACATAGGTCTCTCCTTGCAGAGGGGTCTGGACTGTATGATGACCCACAACTGGCACGCATCGCGGATGCGTACCAGACTAGCACCGGAGAGGTCAGCCAGGTAGTGGGGATCCTCAAGGACATACAACAGCAGCAGGCTGCCCATCATGCCCGCTTGGACTCCCACATGTCCCGTGTCGAGACACACATGTCACGTGTCGAGACACACATGTGTGGCATGGAGTCCAAGTGGGACACATTGGAACAACTGACAGCGGTGCATAGGGACATACTGACATGCCTCCGCCAGATCAGCACCAACATGGCCTCACCTCCCTGTGTGCCCACAACATCTGCTGCTGAAACAACTGCAAATGCCACAGGGAGGGAGGAGGACTCTGGCAGAGAGTCCCCTGCACCGCCGCAGCCTGCACCTGAGGGTCCCCCTCCCCCAAGAAGAGGGGCCGTCCGAGGAGGCCAAACTGAGAGGCCGATGGCCATCTACATCCCCCAGGAAGCCAACACCTGTTCTGGAACTTTTCCTCTGTGTGCATTCTGCACGCCCTGTTGAAGCCAAGCCAACTCTCCCACATGACATGGGGAGCTCTAGTTGACCAAATATATCAGATGACTGTGGACTTTACTCTGGACTTTTCAGCTACCAAGACTTCCAATTCACATGGGAACTTTGGATCCAAATTTCTATGTACAGCACCCACCATCCTGTGCACCATCCTCACACCTGTATGTAAATAAACTCACCAATACACCATATCTGCCTCTGTTGTGATTCCAACGTGGTTTTTGTCATGTAGATGTTGATCTTCTAAATTACACTGTGCATGCTAACTGCTACAGCAAGTCCAACACTGTCATGTCAGTCATGGCGACGTGACACATATGAGGGAGACACACCACTAGGGCCACAAAACACATACACACCAGGGCCATCAGACTCATCACCTATACTGATGTTGCAACGAAGTACAGTGGAATGTACAGACACGCCACCTATTCACAGTCACTGTCAACTAGACAACAGGTGCAGTAAGCAAATGTCAGTCAGATGTGTGACTACAGACAACGCACATCCCAAAGTCAAGCACAGGTTTATTACACATTTCCAACATGTAGTTTCCACTACAAATGCAAGCTAATCCAACCTGGCTGTGGCCACAAAGTCAAAAAGTGCAGAAGATAGAAAGTCCAGGGGTGTGTGGCACATCACCTGTAGGGAAACGACTGCTTCCACCTTGGAAGTTGAATCATGGATTCGGGGGATCCAAGTTGATCAGACAACTCCAGCAGCACCCTGTGAAGGACAGACATGACACACAGTCAAAACCACTGAAGAACAGCACAGAACGGCAATACTCATGTCTAATACATGTCACGAGATAACTACACAAAACCAAGTTAGCATGTCAACACTGTTGGGCAGTACAGACCACCTGCAAGGACACATCGCTGCACGCATCCAGTCAAGTAGCACATGGCCACACTCAAACAGCACCAGAGCACCACACACACATATCATGCAAACTCAAATCATTGACATTACAACCCTCTGGAGACTCACATTCAGCTGAAGAAGTTGGTGATGAGCTGTGTGCGGACATCACCATCATCATCATCATCATCTTCACTGGCATCGTGACCCAGGCCAGGATCTTCCACAGGTGGCGGACGTTGGTCATCGTCATCCAGGATGAGAGGCAACTCCTTCCGCACTGCCAGGTTGTGTAGCATGCAGCAGACGATGACAATCTTGCACACCTTTGCTGGGGCATATGGGAGGGCCCCTCCTGTCTTGTCCAGGCAGCAGAAGCGGCTCTTCAGGAGACCAAAGGTCCGCTCAATCACCCTCCTCGTCCGACCATGTGCCTCATTGTAGCGCATCTGGGCTAGTGTCACAGGGTTCCTGAGGAGTGTCAGCAACCACGGCATGTGGGGTATCCCGAGTCACCTACAGACAGACAATTGCACATTAGCCGATTTGAAAATGTGTGCGGAAAACAACATAGCAGAACACACACAATGGTACAAAGTCAGTACACACCAACAAGCCAGGCACGCTGGTTCAGCATCTGTGACATCATCCTCGGGATGCGACTACTCCTCATCACGTAGGCATCGTGTGCAGAACCGGGGAAACGGGCAAACACATGTGAGATGGTCATATCTGCAAGACATACCACCAGAGCATTGATCGAATGGTAATGTTTACGGTTGCGGTATGCCTGCTCATGTGCCTGTGGTGGTATCAAAGACACATGTGTCCCATCAATGGAGCCAATTACATGTGGCATCCTCCCCAGGGCATAGAAGTCACTCTTGACGTCAGTGAGTCGTTGACGTGTTGGGAAATAGATGTACTGGTTGAGGTATCTCAACATTGCCCCCAAAACATCGCGTAGCACACGGCTGAACATAGTCTGTGACATCCCACCAGTAGTTGCCACAGTGTGTTGAAAGGTACCGGTGGCAAAGAAGTGTAGGGCTGCCATCACCTTCACCTTGGGGGTCAGCGCTGTAGGATATGGCCGGCCAGGCTGCAAATGTGGGGCCAACCGCACTGCCAAATCCTCAATCAGCTGCCTGGTGAAGCGGTACCGTCGGATGCTGTCACGTTCCACCATCGTTGCCAGGTCTGGGAATGGTCGATGGACAGCAGGAGCCCTGCAGTGCATAGGTGAAGAAAGCAAGATTGTCAGTCACCCCACCAATGTGCCGTTCACCATACTCAATTTCACATGACACATCATCAACATACACAAGTACTTGATGTGTGTGTCGTCCCGTTTGGACATATATGGCACCTACATGGACATCATCTAACATCTCTCTGTTCAACAAGTGTTGACAACTGGTTCCAGGGTGTGCTATGGGACACCATTAGGCTGTGTCACAGTACACATTAACTGCTCTCACGTTCCACACACATACCACAGTGACATGTCTGGACAGATGCTCCACAGGCATCACAGCTCATTGACAGGTAGATTCCCAGGGAGCCTGTCTTGCCACATGGACACTGGCATGACATGGCGTATCATGTACACGTCAGAAAAACAAACATGACACCCACAGGTGGTGGCCCCTGTAGCCTCTGCAGGACAGACATGGACGTCTGTGACACACACACACACACACCATCAAAGTTCATGCACAAACCACGTGGATGTGGAGACTGTCTCCCATTGTGCACATGGAGTCAGAGACATGTGCTACACAACATGCACACAGACTGTGGAGGGACATCACTATTGTTGGAATGGGCCACCCTGTGACGTACATGCCTTCCCACATGTGAGCCTGGGGGTATGTGACATGTCATACACATACACAACCTGGAAATGTGACCATGACACATGCTCAGAAATGAAAAGTTGCACACCACAGTGGTCATGTGCACAACACACAAAGGACCCTGTCCCCATTAACACGTGCACAGCCTGGGTGTGTCTGCCCCCAAGTGCCACCCCAAAATCCACATGTTCACCCCCATACACAGATAAGGTTATGCTGCCACACATGCCTCATAGACAGTGTGGACTGGGTGTGGTGTTGTAGGTGTGCCCCTGAGTCCCTGGAAAGTAAATGTGGCTGGCATAGCTTCACCAGTGACCAGCATGGTGACATATGCGTGTGACCTGTCCTGGTACGCGTTGTAGAGCAATGGACCGATCGGTGTTCCCACACAGACCATTGCATTGAATGTGAGCGGGTACGCGTTGTATGCCTGGTACGTTGCACAGCAATGGACCGATCGGTGTGCCCGGCCGGCCCATTGCATTGAATGTGAGCGGGTGCGCGTTGTATGCCTGATACTTTGCACAGCAATGGACCGATCGGTGTGCCCGGCCGGCCCATTGCATTGAATGTGAGCGGGTACGCATTGTATGCCTGGTACGCGTTGCACAGCAATGGTCCGATCGGTGTGCCCGCACGGACCATTGCATTGAATGTGAGCGGGTACGCGTTGTATGCCTGGTACGCGTTGTAGAGCAATGGACCGATCGGTGTGCCCGCACGGACCATTGCATTGAATGTGAGCGGGTACGTGTTGTATCGTGGGTACGCGTTGTACAGCAATGGTCCGATCGGTGCGCACGCATTGGCTGGGGCCTGGCATGGCAACGGACGCGTTTTTGAAGCTTCAACGAGTCTGATGCAGTGAATTCAGTTGGCCAGCCACAACAATGTTGCAAATTCATGGGTGTCATGAAGTTGAAATTTTTGAAGGATGCTGTGGGCGTGTCTTGGTGCTGCAATTCCATGGATTGGTCAGATTCATAAGATGCATACGACTTGGACCTATCACTTTGGACAAATGGCACAGTATCTGCCTCTGCAGCACACATATAATGCTGGCTGTTCCCCTGAGGGCTCACTTGCCTGCACTACATGCTCCAGGACAACATCTGCCACTACACTGCTGCTGTCTCTGCATCCTCTGGCTACTGCAATGGCACGTACTGTGGAGAGAGCCCCAGCCTTCACCCATGAGGAGAACCAGGCCCTGCTGGACAACCTCCTTCCACAGTACAGCAAGCTGTATGGGACACCAGGGGAGCAGGTGAGTGTGCTGTCCACTGCCTTACTAATTGTGCATGTTGTCTGACTAGCAGGATTTACAGTGTGCACACCACTGGCTAGCATGCTCACTGAGTAGTACTCACCCCCAAAGTGTGTAGTCACATGCACTGAACAGGCACAGTGGAGTAACAGTGCATTCAAACAAGGTTCACTTCCCATGCAATGATACCATGTAGTAACTGCTGGCAAACTGTCCATAGCCCTCGTTGCACTGCCTGTGTACATCATATGCCCCTGTGATTGAGACATGTATTTCCAACTGTGTGATGCACGGATATGTTGCATGTGTAGTAATGGCCTTTTCACTTTGTCATCCTCACAGGTTGATGCCCATCAGAAGCAGGATATCTGGCTGGCCATCGTCCGGGCAGTCAGATCCGTGGGGGTCTACAAGCGCCGGATCCGCAACTGCCAGAAGAGGTGGCAGGACCTTCGGGGCTGGACCCGGAGGATTGCAAGGGTCCAGCTGAAGCTGTCGCCTCCTCGCAGGAGGGGCGGACACCGGACCCTGACCCCCACATGCTCCAGATCCTGCCGGTGGTCTTCCCGGAGCTGGATGGGCAGCTGAAGGGCAGACAGCAGCAAGGACGGGGTGAGTCAAAGACTGCACTGTGAACTCTGTCTGACATTCTATGTGCCCTCCTGTGGCGTGGTTAAACTTCCCCAGTACATCAGTCTTGTTGTCCAGTACCCATGTCCCTCTATTGTGACATGGCCACTACCCATCTGATAGGCCGGTGTGCTCCTTACTCTCAGGATAATTGTGTCACTCGGGTACAGGGTCCTTGCATTTTGCTTTGCTCAAGGTGGGTGACAGCTTTTGTTCCCGTGATATTGTGTTAGCCTTCATGGGTGGGTCAATTGCTCACACAATGCCTGAGTCGTGCAATGTAGTCTGGGTGTAACTTTGATATGTGATCCACTTGCAGATCAGAATCACCACATGTCCCTGGGGTATTTGCCACACCCCCATGCTGCGGGTGGGTAAAATGTTTGGGCCTCAGGAGTATGTATGTCAAGTGTGTCACACATGCCTAGCCACCTGCCTACTGACCAGGGCTCATCCATCTTGCAGGTGGAGCCGGACAGTCATGCCTACTCCAGGGCATACAATACACTCTGTACTCCCACTCCCGTGTATCAGCTGACATGCTGTGCTCAGTGAAATGTTCCCTCAGGTGTCTGCCTCTGTGTCGTTGTGCTGTGACTACGTTGTCGGGACTCCTGTGATGTTTATCGGTTAGGGGTCAGCATGCCATCTGCTATTGGACCATGTGAGACAAGACTTCTGTGACTTATAGGTGTTTGATCACATGACTGTGCAGACAGGTGTATGCCACTGTGACTTTCAGGCAGCTGTTTTTCACTCTCAGCACACTGTGAGGTGCTCATGTTCAGAGAGTTGTGTTTCATGTCCCCCATATGTCCAATTGGTATGACGTGGACAAATAGTAGTTCAGATGATGTGGTTTTTGGGGGATGGACATGTGCACTTGTCAGTTACATTACTTGCCTTCCCCATGTCCTAGGATTGTGACACAGTGCAGACTGTTGTTGGCTGGCTGCCATGGCCATGTGACTGGAGACAGTGATGTATGACTTTGCAGGCATGCCTGTGTCATGGCATTAAACTTCCTAAGAGTGATCCTGCAGGGGAGTGACATGTGCAACATGCACCCCATTGTGGCATTGACTATCCGGACATGGGTGCTTCATGGGGTCTGGTGCTGGTATGCATCACATGCATTTCTATTTAGACTCTGGCCGTCCATTTATACAGACACCTGCACTGACTCAGTGGCAAGAGATGTGACGTGGGCATGTTCACATACTTCACCGTGTTCTCAGCAATGTCCAACTACTGTGTAGGTGGTGCATGTGTCCACACTGGGGTCTTACCATCAGACAGGCACCAGACAAATGGGTGCAAGGGCAGGAGGGGTGTCTGTTCCATGGTTGACCATCAGACTGACAATTGGCTTCTCCTAATCTGTGTGATGACTTTTGGCAATGTTCTACTAGAGATGCCAGGGCTTGCTCTGTGATGTGCTGTACTTACTGTGGTGTGTGCGGTCAGTGCAGGTGACTGATGTTTGTCTGTTTCCCTAATTGTTTGCAGATACATCCACAGCCACAGGAGGGGACAGCTCCACGGACCAGGAGGAGCAGCGGAGCCAGACTGGGTCAGCGTCCGACGAGTGGTCAGAGGGACCCAGTGGCACGGAGGGCGAGGGGAGCCACACCGAGGAGTCCTCAGCACCATCCACCTCAGCTGGGGACCACAGCAGCTCGGAGGATGACTCCCTTGTGGATGCGGGTGTCAGCAGCCACAACACCCCAGCTAGTCTGTCTGACCCCGCCACCACCACCACCACCGCCCTCCCATTGGCTCCCATTCCTGAGGTCCGTGGAGGCTCCCGTGCTCGGGAGCGTGTCTCCTTCAAGCCAGGCACCGCACCCCCTGCCCCTGTGTCCCCTGCTGCCCTGAGTGAGGAGTCTGTGTACCTCCTTCGGCAGCTCCATGTAGGGCAGACAGCAATGCTGACTGTCCTCCATGCACACACCACTCTGTTGACACAGCTGGTGTCGTTCATGGAGGGCATCTCAACGGGTATGTCTGCCCTACAGAGGAGCAATAGGTCCATGGACTCCTCCCTGACGGCAGCAGTGTCCCTCCTCCAACAGTCCCTCACCCCTCCCACCTCTGCCCCATCCACACTTCCTACCACCCTACCTGTCCAAAGCACATGCACACCTGCACAATCACCCAAACACACAGACACGAGCAGCACACACACACCCAAAACCAAGGCAAGACGTGCACACAAGCATCCTCAGGGGACTGATTCCACACACACAGGGGATGGGGAACTGACACACACACAGGCAACCACAGTCACTCCGCAATCCTCAAGATCCTCTCCCTCCAAGACCCCTTCCCTTGCCTCACCTGCAACCCCACATACACAGCAGCTCTTCCTCTCTGACCTCGGCCTCTTCCCCTCCAATCCCGCTGATCCAGCATACCGGGGGAAGAGGAAGTCCACACACAGAGAGGGAGTGCCCCTCGCCCCCGGACACCCTCCCCCAGGCGCAGGCAGAGTGAGCCCCCCACCCGCAAGTCCCCCCGGACCCGGAAGAGCAAGACCCCGCCACCGCCCTGCAAGTCACCCACCCAGTCTCTCACCTCCATCCCCCAGGCCACCACTCCACAGGTTCCACCGCCACACCCTGCCCCAGGTTCCCCCACACACCGATACCGCATCCCCAAACTGCTCAGGCCCTCCCCCCTGCCACTTGCTCTTCCACCCCCAAACCAGACGCTCTGCCTGTATGTGCCACTGGTGTGGAGACCGTGTCCCCCCCTCTGTCCTGCCCAGCTCTTCTGCCCCCCTTCCACTCCCTTGGAGTCATGCACTGCGGTGGAGTCCACAACAACCCCGTCTGACTCGGGCACTGCATTGGGGACCCAGTCCACTCCATTTGACCAGCCCACTGCAGTGGTTGCAGCACCAACACCATCGGACTTGGGCCCTGCGGTGGTGCCGGCCCCCTGAGTCAGACACCTCCACTGCAGTTGCCGGTGACACTCCTGCACCCACCTCCCCTTCCCTGCCTCCTTCTGGCATCCCCTGATCCTGTCCCTGTGGTGCCTGGCCTGCCCCTCGTATGCCCCTCCAAGGGGGATGTCCCCTGTTGGTACCTGTGCAGGCAAGCAATTGGTGACAAGTTGTCACACATCACCCTGTTGGGACTGTGCATTTGGACTGGACATTGGCCGTAGTTAATTTTGGACTTTTGATTTCAGTTGCACACTTGCTGAATAAAGCCTCTTTTTGTTTACTTGTGGTTAATCTTTGGTGGTACATGATGTAGATGTGTAGAATCATGCATTTGCTGTTGTAATTGTGTTCAGATCAGGTAAATGAAGTTTTGCTGTGATGGGCTCCAAGTGATCCATGGGATATGTGTCCTAATCTAGTCTGGATCTATAGCATCCCTTGCTGCAGTCTGAGGGTGTAATGTTCAGCATTTGACACAGGGATGTACGTTTAGCATTTGTAGATTACCATCTTTGTCCTACACTGTTGCACATCTGTTGGGCTTACCACTGTCCAATGTTCCTAGTACCCTGACTGTGTGCCCGTCTCCACTGGACATGCAGTTTTGCACATCAATTTTGGAGGACTCATCTGTGTATACAGTACAACTGGATTGCCACGTGTTTTGGGTGTATGCAGATGACTGACGTGACACTCCCGTACCCAGGCTGATGTGAGCAGAGGCTTCTGTGTGTTGTAGTTGTTGACTCACTGACGGAGTGTCCTGCTGATATGTTTGAGTCATGCACAGACAAGGTTTGGCACAGTGGACCTTCCACAGGAGTGGAGTGCCCTCATGGCTGTGTGTAATCTGGTGACATTGCGTGTGCCCGTGTTGTGTGTTGTGTGAGCATGTCTGTGCATGTTCCCTTCCCTTTTCATACACAGGCTGTGTCCCTAGGGATGTTCCTGTTTGTGATGCTTGCAGAGTTGGTATGTGTTCATCCAGCATCTTGGACCTGGTTTCTCCGTGATGTGGGTGCATGGCAAACTGATGTTCATGAGGTTGTCATCCCAGGTTGTCTTTGTTGTCAGGGCTGGGGATGTGGGCAAATGCTGATGGGACACATTCAGGATTCCCCTTGGCACTTGTTGTTTACACAAGTAATGTGATTTTGAATTTGTGGTAGCTTTCAGTGATTGTGACGCGTTGTGTGTGTGACTGCTGCCACTCCTCAGGGTCAGAGCTGCAATGTTGGAAGTTGGGTACGTGTGTTCTTTGTGTCTCACCTTGGCTTCTTCGTTGGTGTGTGACTATGGCCAGGATCCCATTGTTTGTGGTCGATTTCACATCATACGCATGTACGGCGTACTGTGCTGTGTGTCATACATAGACGAGTCATGTTAAGTGGGCATGTGTGATGGGTTTCTGCACCTTAGTTCCCCCCACCACCCCTGGGATTGTCATGGGTGCATGTGCAATGTCACCAGTCCATGTGAGCTTCACTGCTGCACATTGGTGGAGATCAGGGTGTGTGGTGTTGAGTGTGCAAATGTGAGTTGTTGCACGGCTAGACCACTACCTCCATATTGGCCTTGGCTGGCAGGTCCTGCTGATTGATTGGAGCTTGTGTAGGTGTGATGGTAGTTTGTAGCTGAGGACACATGGCTGTGGTTCACAGTGTGATCAACATCTACCTTTGTCATCACAGTGGAATTGTCATGCAGGCTAGTGTCTGCACAATGTGGGGTCCCTGGGGGTAGTGCTGTGGTGGGTGTGTCTCTTGCTGTGTTAGTTGCTGTTCCTACAAGCTTGTGTGACATGTGTAATTTGGGCTCCCTCTCATCTAACAATGCCAGATTGCCCACATAGGGGAATCCAATCCATGAGTTACTTGTGTGTGGCACTGTATACACATCTGTGTAATTGGGATTCAGGCCTCCTCATGTGTTGTGTGGTTGCCTGGGGACACTGGCACACACCCCCATCACCTGTTGTGTTTGATATGCAGTGTGAGTCTGCCTGTTTGTGTTAGTGCATTTGCATCACTGCATTGGCATTTCTGTAGTGTGCCATTGGCTGTATGTTGTTTGGTGATTTTCCCCTGCTCTCCCTGGGACTCCTGGGTCATCAGTCAGCACAATGATCATGGTTTGTATGTCCCATTGCTGCCATGGTATGGTATTTGTTCACCTGACATCGACAGTCTCCACAGGTTATATACATTTGTTTGTCCATAGGTGCAGATATGTGGGTCAGCATCATGATGGTCACTTCTGTCATTGTGTAATTGGCTGACTGTTGGCAATGTGGTCCCCCATGTGTGATGTTTGTATGCACATGGCCAAAACGATGTTTCTGTGTCACTGCACTGTTAGCCTCGCCCAATCTATGTTGCAATGGGACACAAGCACTACTATGCCACAGATGTTTTAGTTGTTGTGTGACCAGGATTCATCCATACAGTTTGTCTTTGGCAGCTTTTACCATGCCTACACTTACCTTATGATCACCGTGGTGATGGTGCTTTGGGCCCCATTGCCACACTGATCAAAAGGTGCTTCAGCCTTGGACCCCACACTTCCCTTTTGGTGACTGTGGTGATGGGGCTTTGGGCCCCATTGCCACACTGATCAAAAGGTGCATCAGCCTTGGACCCCACACTTACCTTTTGGTGACTGTGGTGATGGTGCTTTAGGCCCCATTGCCACACTGATCAAAAGGTGCATCAGCCTTGGACCCCACACTTACATTTTGGTGACTGTGGTGATGGGGCTTTGGGCCCCATTGCCACACTGATCAAAAGGTGCATCAGCCATGGACCCCACACTTACCTTTTGGTGACTGTGGTGATGGGGCTTTGGGCCCCATTGCCACAGTGGCCATGGTCGGCTTGTATTGTGGAGGCCACACACTTTTATGTGTCACACATGTGATAGTGGGTCACATTGTATGTTCATTGTCATGTTTTGTGTTGTTGACATTTGACATGGACTACACACGCTTGTCATGTTGTTTGGGTGAATGTAATTTTCTGTGATTCCTTATGTGGGAGTATGCTGGTTGTGTCATGCATTACCCGTCCTATGAGAGGGGTGGTGGTAGTGGCAGGCATCCAGCCCCCCATGAGTGGGGATGGTAGTAGTGATAGGCATCCAGCACCCCATGAGTGGGGATGGTAGTAGTGGCAGGCATCCAGCCCCCCATGGGTGGGGATGGTAGTAGTGATAGGCATCCAGCCCCCCATGAGTGGGGATGGTAGTAGTGATAGGCATCCAGGCCCCCATGAGTGGGGATGGTAGTAGTGATAGGCATCCTGCCCCCCATGAGTGGGGATGGTAGTGGTGGCAGGCATCCTGCCCCCCATGAGTGGGGATGGTAGTAGTGATGGGCATCCAGGCCCCCATGAGTAGGGGTAGTGGTGGTGGCAGGCATCCATCACACCAAGGGTGGGTATGGTAGTAGTGGCAGGCATCCAGCACCCCATGAGTGGGGATGGTAGTAGTGGCAGGCATCCAGCCCCCCATGAGTGAGGATGGTAGTAGTGATAGGCATCCATGCCCCCATGAGTGGGGATGGTAGTAGTGATAGGCATCCTGCCCCCCATGAGTGGGGATGGTAGTGGTGGCAGGCATCCTGCACCCCATGAGTGGGGATGGTAGTAGTGATGGGCATCCAGGCCCCCATGAGTAGGGGTAGTGGTGGTGGCAGGCATCCATCACACCAAGGGTGGGGATGGTAGTAGTGGCAGGCATCCAGCACCCCATGAGTGGGGATAGTAGTAGTGGCAGGCATCCAGCCCCCCATGAGTGGGGATGGTAGTAGTGATGGGCATCCTGCCCCCCATGATTGGGGATGGTAGTAGTGATAGGCATCCAGCCCCCCTTGAGTGGGGATGGTAGTAGTGATAGGCATCCAGCACCCCATGAGTGGGGATGGTAGTAGTGATAGGCATCCTGCCCCCCATGAGTGGGGATGGTAGTAGTGATAGGCATCCTGCCCCCCATGAGTGGGGATGGTAGTGGTGGCAGGCATCCTGCCCCCATGAGTGGGGATGGTAGTAGTGATGGGCATCCAGGCCCCCATGAGTAGGGGTAGTGGTGGTGGCAGGCATCCATCACACCAAGGGTGGGGATGTTAGTAGTGGCAGGCATCCAGCACCCCATGAGTGGGGATGGTAGTAGTGGCAGGCATCCAGCCCCCCATGAGTGGGGATGGTAGTAGTGATAGGCATCCAGCCCCCATGAGTGTGGATGGTAGTAGTGATAGGCATCCAGCACCCCATGAGTGGGGATGGTAGTAGTGATAGGCATCCTGCCCCCATGAGTGGGGATGGTAGTAGTGATAGGCATCCTGCCCCCATGAGTGGGGATGGTAGTGGTGGCAGGCATCCTGCCCCCCATGAGTGGGGATGGTAGTAGTGATGGGCATCCAGGCCCCCATGAGTAGGGGTAGTGGTGGTGGCAGGCATCCATCACACCAAGGGTGGGGATGGTAGTAGTGGCAGGCATCCAGCACCCCATGAGTGGGCATGGTGGTAGTGGCAGGCATCCAGCCCCCCATGAGTGGGGATGGTAGTAGTGATAGGCATCCAGCCCCCCATGAGTGAGGATGGTAGTAGTGATAGGCATCCAGGCCCCCATGAGTGGGGATGGTAGTAGTGATGGGCATCCAGGCCCCCATGAGTGGGGATGGTAGTAGTGATAGGCATCCAGCCCCCCATGAGTGGGGATGGTAGTAGTGATAGGCATCCAGCCCCCCATGAGTGGGGATGGTAGTAGTGATAGGCATCCTGCCCCCCATGAGTGGGGATGGTAGTGGTGGCAGGCATCCTGCCCCCCATGAGTAGGGGTAGTGGTGGTGGCAGGCATCCATCACACCAAGGGTGGGGATGGTAGTAGTGGCAGGCATCCAGCACCCCATGAGTGGGGATGGTAGTAGTGATAGGCATCCAGCCCCCCATGAATGGGGATGGTAGTAGTGATAGGCATCCAGCCCCCCATGAGTGAGGATGGTAGTAGTGATAGGCATCCAGGCCCCCATGAGTGGGGATGGTAGTAGTGATAGGCATCCAGCCCCCCATGAGTGGGGATGGTAGTAGTGATAGGCATCCAGCCCCCCATGAGTGGGGATGGTAGTAGTGATAGGCATCCAGGCCCCCATGAGTGGGGATGGTAGTAGTGATAGGCATCCAGGCCCCCATGAGTGGGGATGGTAGTAGTGATAGGCATCCAGCCCCCCATGAGTGGGGATGGTAGTAGTGATATGCATCCTGCCCCCCATGAGTGGGGATGGTAGTGGTGGCAGGCATCCTGCCCCCATGAGTAGGGGTAGTGGTGGTGGCAGGCATCCATCACACCAAGGGTGGGGATGGTAGTAGTGGCAGGCATCCAGCACCCCATGAGTGGGGATGGTAGTAGTGATAGGCATCCAGCCCCCCATGAGTGGGGATGGTATTAGTGATAGGCATCCAGCCCCCCATGAGTGGGGATGGTAGTAGTGATAGGCATCCAGCCCCCCATGAGTGAGGATGGTAGTAGTGATAGGCATCCAGGCCCCCATGAGTGGGGATGGTAGTAGTGATAGGCATCCAGCCCCCATGAGTGGGGATGGTAGTAGTGATAGGCATCCAGCCCCCCATGAGTGGGGATGGTAGTAGTGATAGGCATCCAGGCCCCCCTGAGTGGGGATGGTAGTAGTGATAGGCATCCAGGCCCCCATGAGTGGGGATGGTAGTAGTGATAGGCATCCAGCCCCCCATGAGTGGGGATGGTAGTAGTGATAGGCATCCAGGCCCCCCTGAGTAGGGGTGGTGGTGGTGGCAGGCATCCAGGCCCCTATGGGTGGGGATGGCATTGGTGATGCCCATACCACCCCTATGATTGTGCTGTTGCTAGTGTACGTCATTTGTGCATCCCTATGTGTGTGTGACATATTTCGGGTACGTGTCGTTTGTTTGTGTTGTGGGTGTTTGACTTACCGTCTGCGCCGTACGCGTCCGAACCGGTCCCGGTAATAGATGTAGAGTATAGGTAGGACCTGCGCGATGGGATTCATGGTTGGGTCGTCTCGTTCGGGTTTCGCGTGTCTTCGACTCGTACTCGTCGCTGGCTTGTTCGTCTCGTAGCCGTGGATCTTCTTGTGGCGCGAATCGGAGCTTATGTGCGGCTCTCCCGGATGCTGAAACGTGCCGGACGTAGCGACGGGTTCGGCGCGTACGGAGCGCGCATCGTACTAGTCCGGCCGGAAGGTGCTGTGTATTTGCTTCCGTGCGGCTCGAATCGGCGTTTGCGGATCCGGCTCGGGCGGGGAACAGGAGCTGGATTGGGTAAGTACGGCTCGCTCGGAATCTGGGCTGTTGTGCGCATCGTTCTTGTTCGTTCGGTGTGGTATTCGAATCGGTCGGAAAACACGCGTTCGGCTTGGTTTTTTTCCGGACGAATAGTGTTTGGTGTGCTTCCGGACGACATCGGAATCGGCCCCTTAGTGTTTATGTGGTCTTCATTCCATAACACGTATCATGTTATAGGGCATAGCAGATAAGCACTTCATGTTTGTTCATACCGGTTTTTATGTGTTCAAAATTAATATAGATAACCAAGACCCGCCTGATTAATTTTTAGTCGGCGGTGATACTAATGATTAAATTGTTAAAAACATAATTTTTTTAACCGTCATTTATGATGGACACTCTTCTAAGGAGTAATTCAGTAGAATTATATGAACAAATTGGATCTACTTTAGGGCGGCATGAGGTAGCCTATGGCCACAGTAGGTTCACACATATACGAACCAGCAATTTAAAGATGGCGCCGAAATATTCACGCTATCGGCCACTAAGTGCTGACCCTTTTTAGTGACGTTGTTTTACAAGCGTCAGTAGTTGCGTAAAAGCGTTCATATTGAGGAGATTAGGTCGGCGTCTCACTCACGGGTAGAAACAAGAAATACACGACCTTCAGTATATACCGGTAAGTGTTTTGAATAACATCATGTCAATTCGTTATACACGCGCTGCCTAGGTTTCTTGCCTATTCGTTATACATTTAACAGAAAAGGCTCCAGAGGTAACACTCGGGATACAGGTTTAGCTTAATATAGTTCCTCCCTATTTCTTCTCTTTTTAGAGGTAGTTGTAATAGGAGACACCTCAGGTGAGTGTTAACAGGAGTAAGTTATACCCTCCCGCTATAGATTATTTGATGTAAAGAGATAGACTCTATATGCATAGTCACGCAAGTGAGTGGTCTAGCGCACTAAGGCTTCTCCGTCCACTCGTTTTATAGAGGGAGTAGCAATAGGAGGCACGTTTTGGGAGTTATAACATGAGTCAGTTATCCTCGCTCACAGTAGGACTATTAGATGTAAATAGATAACTTTGACAGAGGTAGTAGCAATAGGAGATACCTCATCAAAGTTATAATACGAGCTAGTCACCCCTGTTCCAAGTAAGATTAACTCATGTTAACAGATAAGTCCTATATGCAATGTCATGGTATTGTATATTTAGAAGCAGATACCAATATCTGGCGAGTAGGTATTAACCACGTGCTCTTATAACATGTATAAATATGGTATCATGGCAATAAGTTCAGTGCCATATTACAATTTAATATCCAGATATAGCTGGATATAACATAGTTTCATGCCATATAACATCTTGCCATGTTGGATGTTAATAAAGAAGAAGTACGTGGTTCCTCGGTGAATACAGAGTATTTATTGCAGGTCGTGAAAGGAAGGGAATTCTTCCTTTCGGAACTGGTGCCCTCACACACCCAGCAAGCTAGGTGTCATGCTTCATCATCTGGGCCTGCTCCTCGTCGGGTCGGCGCTGCAATACCCGACGGGCACCCAAAAGGGGCTCTTTATCGGAGATCTTTTGTTCCTTGCCGGTGGGTGCCGTGGGTGTAAGGGCCCTTTTGATTGTGTGGATGTAGTAGTATGTGAAGTGAGTTAAAACAAGTCAGGGTGCCTTATGGAACATATTTTATTCTTGGTAGGCCCCCTGCCTGATTTAAAATAGAAAAAGAGAGGCGTCTATCTGACTATAATGGGTCAAGATCAGGGCGCTCTATTCCTAGTGGGTCAACATGTTTCTCGCCATTGTTGTCTTAAGGATCAAAGGCGATTCTTCAGGACCGTAAAGTGAGTCTACCTACACCCAGTGGTGTGGTGAACTACCTACCACTCTTGGATAAGCGGGTTGTGCGCCCGTTGTTTCTATGGATGACCCAATCACTAATTGAATCGTGCCTCGTCAGTATCCAGCGGGCCGTGGACACATATAAGTTATGTGTCTGCTTTCAATGAAAGCCGTGTGGTTGACCTACCCCTCTCCACTGGATCCGGGAAGGCGGAGAGGGGTAGGTCAACCACACGGCTTTCATATTGCAACTTATTCTTTAATATAATAGGCCGTAGTGTAGCCCAAACATCCTTGCATCTTGTTTGTTTATTAATAAGTATATAGAGGTCTTATTACATGTCCTTTAAATATAGGTACTCATTGTCCTAATAAATATAGGTAGCATTAGATTATCTGGCTACATTAGTAATATTCTAGGCAGTTCATTAGTATATAATTGCGTTCCCCTTCTTTCCTTCTTCATGTAGCTATTCATACTGAAGAGAGACGTAGTCACGCGACCCTCAGCTACTCTTTTTTTTTCTAATGACCGTGTAAAGCTCTATTTTTGATACTCAGGAGGCAAGCGGAGGTAATATTAAATTTATAATATATAAAGTATTGAATTATAGATATATTAGCTCAATTTTGAGAGCAAGGATTTATTGGCCATGCTGTTCTATCAAACCTCTATACAAATTAGCATGCTCACAATTCATGAGATCATAATTTGCTATCATATGCATGAATCACCTGCTTCACACATTATTGTCATCTGATGTCACTTGCATGTCCATTTAACTCTAGTTTGTCGTTTTCTGTTGCATGTAACATACGTTAGTAGACCATCTCTATTGAAAAATTACAATCTAGTTTTTATTTTTGTCTTCACGGTTTAATTCAATGAATGAAATCTCTGACCATGTATGTGTTGATCTCATAGGTCAAAAAAAAAATTGTTTTAATTTATATTTAGTTCAAATGTTTGAAAGGGCTTTTAAACTCTAGAATTAAAATTATGTTTATATATTCCCTGTTTAGTAACCACTGGGACGGAGTCCTGATGAAGGCATAGCCGAAACGCGTTGGTTTTCAACATATGTCACCAGTCTCTGCATAATTTATTTAATAGAAAGGACCATGCAAACAGATCATTGCAATATTTGAAACTGACCTATCATGAATATTGAATCATAAATTGTGTCAGTTATCTATCATATTGATTGTCATATGTTTAATGCGGTTTAAATCAACAGAATAGATTGTTTAGACGATTATGTATATGTGGTTCTAATTATATCACTGGGTTTGTATAAAAAAAAATTATGTATAAATAGTTTCCATATGTAAAATATATTTTTTAACCAATATGAAAATTACAAAAAAACAATTTATAATAAAAAATACATAAAATAAATCAATCAAATTTTCCATATATGTGTCATGCTATTTATTATTTAAAGTGTATATATATGTATCTAGAGTTTCCATGCCCTTCTATTACAAATAGTATTTTGCCTGGTGTTGTTTTCTTTCCAAAAGGGACATACAGGCATTCGAACAGGCAGTCCTCAAAGAAGTCGAGAAAATCGATTTCCAAAACACAAAAGGTTTTCAAAACTTGACGAAAGGTGAAAGAAGTGCACTCCAATTCTTAAAAAACAACAGAGAACTGGTTATTAAACCAGCCGACAAGGGGGGCGCCATCGTGCTCATGAACCTTAGAATGTACCGGGAGGAATGCAACAGGTTGTTAAGTGACACCAACAGCTATGAAGTGTACCACAGCGACCCTACAAGCCAACTCATGAATAAAATCAAGAGCATGGTGGATGAGGCGGTGACCAACGACTGGATCACGAGACACGAAGCCAAGTTTCTGACTCTTTTTTTTTTTTTAATTTTTTTTAGTTTTATATAGCGCGAACTTGACCCGAAGGTATCGGGTATCAGAGCACTTTACATAGCACCAGTTGCATTACATGAGGAAACATTCATTTTCGTTAGGCACGGGGAGATTAAGTGATTTGCCCAGAATCACAGGATGTTCAGCGTCATTGCCGAGACTCAAACCCAGTTCCCCAGATTCGAGGTCGACCGCCCTAGCCGTTAGGCCAACTCCTCTCCTCTCACACCCAGGTTCTATACCCTCCCAAAAATCCACAAGGATAAAATGCCGCCACCAGGAAGACCAATTGTGTCCGGTATAGGATCACTTTTGGAACCCTTATCGCAATTCTGCGACTGGTTCCTCAAACAAATTGTTCAGAAATCCCAGTCATACCTACGTGACACAAAAGATGTCCTCTGCCATCTACGGGACCTGGAGATAAACAGCACAGAAGATATATTCATAACTATGGATATCGAGGCGCTCTATACGAGTATCCCCCAAAGGCGCACTCTATCTGTGGTGGAACAGATCTTACTGAACATGGAGTGGGTATTCACTACCCCGGTACACTTCATCCTCGAATGTGCGGAAGTGGCCCTTACTGAAAATTTCTTTGAATTTGAGGACACAATATACCACCAGATCAAAGACACGTCCATGGGCAGCACATTTGCGCCGAGCATGGCGTGCCTGTATGTACATCAGTTTGAAGAGGATTTTATCTTCAACCAGAGTAATCCCTATGTAGCACAACTAAAGACCTGGAAGCGCTACATAGACGACGTGCTCATCATTTGGCACGGAACAGTGGAAGAGGCAACACTGTTTACACAATGGATCAACACCAAGGATGAACACTTGAAGTTCACATACTCTATAGATAAAGAATGTGCCATCTTTGTGGACCTGGAGATTTTGATGACCACAGAAGGGATATGTACCAAAGTACACAATAAACCAACTGACAAAAACAGTTTATTGTTGTGCGAGAGCTACCACCCAAGGGCCCTACGACAAAATCTTCCGGTGGGTCAGTTCCTTCGAATACGTAGGAACTGCTCTAATATAGAAACATTCAAAGAGCAAGCTGACCAACTAGAGAAGAAATTGCTAGATCTCAATTACCCTGCAAAAATGGTGAAAAAGGCGAAGAAAAGGGCCCGGAACAACCATCGGGAAGCACTCCTGGAGACCACCAACAAAGAAAAAACAGACAGGGTAGTCTGTGTCACTACTTATACTCCGGTATCCAACCAAGTCCAGAACATCATCAGAAAGAAATGGTCTATTTTGAACAGTGCGGACAAACAATGGACACCACCTCTATTCGTGTTTAAACGAAGCAGGAGCCTAAGCGATGATTTAGTCCAAGCACAGTTACAAAAAAAAAAACAACAGACCAAACCACACTCTGGAACCAATCAAGACCCTATGGACATTTTCCATGCGGGAGCTGTGTAGCATGCCCATGGACGTACACAACCAAGGAAGTGGATATAGGTACAGGCAACCCCTGTCGATTAAAAGACTTCAGCAACTGCAATACTGAGGGGGTTGTATATCTACTGACATGCCCATGTGACCTCAAATACGTGGGCATGACTACAAGAAAAATAAAGACTCGTATTAACGAACATCGTAGCACTATTAGGTGTAGGAAATCCAACACCAAGCTAACCAAACACTGCCTGGAAGCAAACCATAAAGACACTGACCTAAGATGGGTGGTCCTGGAGGTCATGAACAAACACAAACCTGACATAGCGAAAGCTCTGTTTATAAGAGAGCAACGTTGGGTGTTCCGTCTACGCTCATGGGAGATTGGACTTAACGACGAAATCCCCTGGCTACAAATGGGGCGTTAAAAGCAACCATCTTGATGTAGACTCCCCTGTTCTGGCAGAACTGTGGACACTGTACTGCTCCTGGAAAATAATTATAGGAGTAACATGCACCAGAACACGATTTAGTTTAAGGGAATAAATCCGGCTATGAGGACCATTGTACCTTATGGTGCACAATCTAGGTGCGTTTATAATACAACCCTTGCTTTAACCCATTCCCCACAAACCATTTTTTGAAGGGTATTCCGTGTCACTACCATTTCTTTTTAAGTACCACACATAGAAATGAGACGCCGTTCATTAAATTTGTACTTAAGAAGGGACAATGTGCTCGAATACATTTTGTTTAGCCGGATACATACATGCGTTAACTTAACACGATAACGCGCATTTATACAATCAGATGTCCCATTAATTTCAGGGATATACCATGTTTTGCCTTTGAACTTGGGCACTCACCCCCAGCACCCCTCCGAAGTACGGGTGCAAACCGTGCCTGACTTCCGGTTGTGACACCGGATGCGCACGCATTCGGAAGAGGAGCCCACTTCCTGGTCAGACGCATTCATGACCAGCGGGGCCCGCCTACAATTAGGCGTACACCAGGCGATTTATGCTAACGCCGCCTGTGACAGCGGATATACACGCGTACCAGAGCGACAACTTAGGCGCAGGTCAGGCTATTTTGTGACTTACGGATACTGGCGCACGCAGAGACACCGGAAATCACTCAGGTGGTACCAACTAGCAATGATTACACGCCCCTTCCGCCGATTCCACCAATTATTCACACTACTCATAGCGCTCGCTCCACCGGGTTCATTCATCACCGGGAAGGAGAGCTGGATACAACTAGGTGATGCAGCGGAAAGCGCACCTTGATGAAGTAAGGCAATTGTGTGAGAATGGCTGCAGGATGCATGTTTAAGAGTAAATACCTTATGTTTTCTGACAAATCTTAAAACCTCTTGATACTCTAGCATGGTTTTTTGTGCTTGAATTTTCCAGTGATTGACTACAGGGGCTTTCCCTTTATTCCCCCTCCCATGAAGCACGTAGGGTGAAGGCTGTGGGTAAGACATGGGAGTTATTTCTCCCCCTTGTTTTTCTCATGTGTGTGTTCACGTATGAGAGACACGTGTGACACACCTAACCACGCGCGCTTAAAATATGTGGAGTGGTTCCTTCTTTTAAAATGAATGACCTAAATATCCTTACGGTTGTCTTGTGCGTTTTTCTTTTTTCCTTCACAGGGTACAGAGGACCCACAGGTAGTGGAGAGTGACAAAGGTCACCCCACAGTTTATTTCCTAACCACATGGTTGGTAAGAGTGGAGACCTTTATAAAATATAAAGTTAGGTCCTGATGAATGCCATGTACCACTGTTGACTCGAGGCAGAAACATGTCGACCCATTCCTATACGGCGAGGGGTTAATAACCTTCCCCATTGCGCCGTTCACTTGTTTTTAGATACCATACAGTCACCTAATCCATTAAAATTAGTGAGGTAACTGTAATGTTTTTAAATCTCACTCACTCACTTTGGGCCCCCACTTAGCTTAGAAGTGCATCCCTGTCGTCAGGTGTATGCCCGCCCTCTATCAAACCAAGTTTTTAGAGGGCGAGGACGGCCGATGATGAAGCATGACACCAGGTGGTGTGTGAGGCCAGTCCTAAACTTTTTGTGAGATGTCTACACTCACATACACATAACACCCCTGAGCACTTTTTAGGTCATTTTTAGTGGGAGCTGCCACATTTGTGTAGAACATGTCTGTCTATGCGTCATTGTGGGCCCATTTCTGCCTTTTGTTCTCCATTATTGTTTTTAGTGGATGCACTTCTTATATGTGTTGTGGTATGTTGTCTGTGCGTTTTTCATGACTGATGTGGTTGTGTACTCCTGTTGTGTCTGTGCTCCCATTGAATTTGCACTGTTTAGCTGCACTGGTCTTGTCTGTTGTTGTAGTAGTTCTGTGTGTGTGTTTTGATTGTGTTCTGTGTTTGACTGTTGTTTTTGTGCGTACAGTGGTACTGCCATGCCTGTGTGTGTGTGTGATGTGTGTGGATACCACCCAGGGGGTGTTTTTGCTTGTCAGTGTCTTGACTGGATATTATTGGCAAGCTTCTGTGTGTTTGTCACTGGTGTTGTTTGCTGCAGGTGTGATGGGTGTGGGGGTTGTGTGGAGGTTCATACTTGTGTTTGACTGTCAGGGAGTGTTGCAATGGGCCCTGTGTGTTGTGCTGCTGACATACTCCTGTGATGTATTCGGATTAAGATGTGTGGCTGATCAGGGTTGGACTTCATACCCTTCCTTTCATCCCTGTGCCTATTCATGGGTTGCCTTGCTGTCTCCCTGAGTTGTTGCAGTGAGGTGACTGTGCTTTGACTTCATTCACTGTGACTGCCATGTGTGGATTTTTGGGCTGGGGTGGATGTAATGTGTTCCTTCCCTTGCATGTGATGTACACATTTTTGGTGTTCAGCTCCTTGCCATTCCATTTGTGTGTACATCACTTTGGGTTTCCTATTTGTTGTCCTACATTGCTGTTGGCATGTGGTCTGTGTTTGTTGCTGTGTGTCAGTGTGGGGTATGTCTGTGTGACTTGGCAGGCTGTGTGTCCGTTGGCGTGTTTGTTCATTGTCTGTGTGTGTTTAATTTGTGCTTGGACTCAGTTTACTTGCCATGTGTGTGATGTTGTTGTGGTGTGTGTGTTCCCCTGGCCCAGTGCTTGTATGCTGTGTGTTACTCTGCAGCCACACCTGATGAGGCTGTCTCCCTAGTTGTTAGTTGTGTGGTGCAGTGTGTGTGTTCACCTGGATGCTTTTTGGGCATGTGGGGGCACAGGGAGATCACGTGGCATGTCCCTTCATGGTGTGGGTGGGCCTAGTGTGTGGAGTGTGGAGGTGTTGCCCTGTGTACTTTGAGCACTGCCCCTGCCTTGCGCTGGCCCAGCCTACTACATTGTGTGCATTTTTTCTCGCGGATTCACCGCTGCGGTCACGTGAACTGGGCATTATTTCAGGATCGCGGACATGGTGGCCTGGGTGTGGAGGGGTGGACTAGTGGCAGGTGGGACATGTGTGGCTACACCTGTGGTTGTGTCCTGTCCCCACCAGGGTGTCTGGTGGGGGCAGGCACCTTACATCGGACATGGAGTTGTGGGTTGTGTTTGTTAGTGGAGTTGTGTGCTGGCGTACCTGCGTCGGCGTCCGCGACGGTCCATGGCTTGCTGTAGGTGTATCATGTACAGCGCCGGGAAGACATGTAGTGCCGGGTCCATGGCGGTCGGCTTCGGTTATCGATGTAGCGCTCCGCTGTGGTGCTTCCGTATGCTCAGAATGGCCGGTTTCTTCGCTGCGGTGGGCCTGGCTGTTTTGCGCATCCTAATTTGTATGGCGGGAGGGACGTCATTCCACACGGCAATGGTTCTGGATTGGTTGTCTCCCCCGCGCTCGCGGGCGCGTTTTTATTGCGGTCCGAGTTGCACCGCGGCGGTCGGACAATGGGCTGTGTTTGGCCATTGTAATATGGCGGATGGGAGCACCGCTGCTCACAGGCGGAAAAGTGCATTTTCTCCCACTGCCAGCATCGCGGAGGTGCATCCGCCAGTCATCGTAATGGACCCCAAAATTGTTGGTAAAAAAAAAAAAAGACTCACGTTATTACATATGAGATAGTGCTAATTCAGACAGTGAATGAAAAAAAATTCCCCCCACCATCTGATAGTCCTCTGTAGAGGGGATACCTTTGTCACCTGTTGTTTCATCCTATAGCTGAAATCCAAGAATGGGACATTTTTTAAAAGGACGCAATTCTCACTGCTGTGCACTGTAACGTCGCACTGACATTATTGTAGATTTCTATTATGTGTCAGTAGTGGCTGTCTTTGTGACATTTCCTTGGTATATGGAGTAAATGTAGAAACTGAAAGTGACAGAATGTTTTGTATAGTTGATGTGTCCATTCAATTTCCTTGATAGAGTTGGAGGGATTATGGTGTGGCTTTTGCTCTTTCTGAAAGGTGAGGAGAGTGAATGCCTGGTGGGGGGGAGGGTTGTGTGGAATTGGAGGAATGATAGTTCTACATCATCTGAGGATAGTTGTTTGTCATTCTTAGGTTCCGGATAAGTGAAGTCTTGACTTCATGTAGGTGGCTCCACTTGAAGTGACAAGTTTCCTCACCTGATATGGTTTTTTTGGGATGGTTGCTCTCTTCAAGGCCCACTGCTCTGGTTAAAATTATTAGATTAGAGCTCAGTGGTAGTTCTAGGTGAGTAGTTGCATTAATTTGTTGTCTTTGAATGTCTATCACTGATTGAACGCCAAACGACTAGTGCCACTATCAATGTTTAGAGCTAATTATAGGATTGTGGCATTAAAAAAATCCATCATAGCTGACCATATCTTGATTAGAGAATGTCAATTTTATACATTTATGAGTATGCTTAGGCTATCCTGTTTTAGGTTTAAACCAATAATAACTGATAAAACCCCACCAAAAGGGAAATAGCCCTCACCAGTGTAAACATATAAACACTGAAAAAACACCTGCACAACCACAAACTAAATGCCATTCAAAGAAAGGAAAAGGAGAGTGAAAGAGTCATTTTTATTTCTTCCTGAAGGAGTCAATACAATGTAACTTTGTTATACAAGGTAGCAGCAAGAAAGACTGTGCTTTGTTGTTTAGGAATGTCACTAAAATATTGTTTTTTCTTCCTTATGCTTTTTTCAGTTTTGTGATCTTTGGTCTAAAGATGCAGGGTTTAGAAGAATGTATTAGGTCTTGTTTAATTATTTTATAAACTGTAGAGAATCAGGAAATAACAAAATCATGTTTGATATTTTGGCTACGTTTGATTATTTCACTGATAGGTAAAATGGCTGGTTTCATAAGAATCTTTCCCAATATGTGCCATCACATTTACCAATCAATCAATCAATCAATCAATCATGGGTTTGTTGAGCGCGACTACTCACCCGTAAGGGTCTCAAGGCGCCGGGGAGGAGGGGAGGTGCAGGCTCCAGTCCATCAAGGAGGAGGTCTATCGAAGAGCCATGTTTTGAGGTTTCTCTTGAAAATGGGGAGTGATGTCGTCTGTCTGAGGTGGAGTGGTAGGGCGTTCCAGGCTCTGGCCGCGAGGAAGGAGAAGGAGCGGCCTCCTGATCTGTACTTCCTGGCGCGGGGGACCATGGCGTAGGAGAGCTGGGCTGATCGTAGGGTCCTTTGGGGTACGTGGAATTCGAGTCGGCTGTTCAGGTATGCTCTGTCCGGTGTTGTGGAAGGCTTTGTGTGCATGGGTGAGAATCTTGAAGGTGATTCTAGCCTCGATGGGGAGCCAGTGGAGTGTGCGCAGGTGCTGGGAGATGTGACAGTGTCTTGGCAGGTTGAGGACCAGTCTTGCTGCGGCGTTCTGGATGTTTTGTAGCTTGCGGGTGAGGTTTTTGTTTATTCCGGCGTAGAGTGCGTTGCCGTAGACTAGTCTGCTGGTGACGAGGGCATGAGTGACGGTTTTTCTGTGCTCGAGGGGGATCCATTTGAAGGTCTTGCGTAGAAGGCGGAGGGTGTGGAAGCAGGAGGATGCAACGGATTTGTTCTGGCGGTCCATTTTGAGTTTGGAGTCCAGGATGATTCCGAGGTTGCGTGCGTGGTCCGTGGGGGTGGGCGGGCTTCCGAGGGTGGGGGGCCACCAGGTGTCGTTCCAGGCGTCGGGGTGTGGGCCCATGATGAGTACTTCTGTTTTGTCAGTGTTGAGTTGTAGGCAGCTGCTTTTCATCCATTTGGCGACTGCTTCCATGCCTTCTTGAAAGTTGTGTTTGGCTGCGTTGGGTTTGTTGGATAGGGAGAGGATGAGTTGGGTGTTGTCTGATACAATGTTGTGTCCGTGGGTTCTGACGATGGGGGCGAGCGGAGCCATGTAGACGTTGAACAGCATGGGGCTGAGGGAGGATCCCTGGGGGACTCCGCAGGTGGTTGGTGTAGGGTCCGAGAGGAAAGGAGGGAGCCTGACCCGCTGCGTTCTGCCGGAGAGGAAAGAGTGGATCCAGTTGAGGGCCTTGTCCCGGATCCCTGCGTCGTGAAGTCTGCGTGTTAGGGTGCGGTGAGAGACTGTGTCGAAGGCCGCTGAGAGGTCGAGGAGGATGAGGGCTACTGTCTCTCCTCTGTCCAGGAGGGAGCGGATGTCGCCTGTTGCGGCGAGGAGGGCGGTTTCTGAGCTGTGGTTTTTTCTGAAGCCGGATTGGGAGGAGTCGAGGATGTTGTGCTCTTCGACAAAGGTGGCGAGTTGGCTGTTGATGGCTTTCTCGATGACTTTCGCTGAGAACGGGAGCAGGGAGATGGGCCTGTAGTTTTTGAGGTCGGTGGGGTCCACTGAGGGCTTCTTCAGGAGGGGGTTGATCTCGGCGTGCTTCCAGTCGTCGGGGAAGGAGGCGTTCGCTAAGGAGCGGTTGATGGTGTGGCGGAGCATGGGTGCAATGGTGTCGGCGGCTCTGTTGAAGATGTGGTGGGGGCAGGGGTCCGCGGGGGCCCCGGAGTGGATTGACTTCATTGTCTTCAGTGTGTCTTCGGTGGTGAGGGCTGTCCAGCTGTCAATCGTTGGCTTTAGGGTGTCGGGGGTGGTTGGTGATGGTTCGGTGTGTTGGCTGTCTTCATCGAAGTTGTCGTAAATATTCTTGATTTTGTGGTGGAAGAAGGTGCTGGGTTTGTCGCAGAGGTCTTGTGAGGGAGGGATGTCTGTAGACTCGCTGGTGGGTTGGGCGAACTCCTTGATGATGCTGAAGAGCTCTTTGCTGTTGTGCGCGTGTGTGGAGATTCTGTCCTTGATCGCTGTTTTTCTTGTATTTCTGATGAGTTGGTGGTGGGCGTTGATGGCGGCTCTGAAGTTGTTGTGGGCTTCTGTAGATTTGGAGTTCCTCCAGGCCTTTTCGAGGCGGTGGCATGTGCAGAGAGAATGGGTAAATCCTATGATACATAAAGCAGAAATTCTCTTGGGGCACCAAGAGAATTTCTGCTTTATTTACCTTTGGTACCCTGTCTCTTGGCTAGTGGGGTCACTCCCTTTTATTTTCCATAAACCCTATGATACACCATCCCCCTTTTCTAGCGAGTCAGTATTGATAGTAGGTGAATTGCCAAATACCCCAGGCTTTAAACATTCAATGCAAGGTGTAGTGACAGGTATATGTGAAAAGAGTGCTGTTGCCAAGCAACTGGGATAGTGGTGAAAACATGACAGCAGAATGTTGGAAAACATGGAAAGCAGTTTCACTTGGAATGCTGCTGCAAAAAGTTCTTAACAAGTTCAACAAAGATTGAAGTGATATTGTTTGTATTTGCAGTGATTCAGCTATGTATATGAAAAAGTTGCGTGATGATCCTTGCCACTTGCTAGATGGTATGCTGAAAGCATCTCAACAATATTCAGAGTTAATGAAGAATGCTATTGACTTTTTAGTCCATTCTGGTGCACTGTTTTGTTATGTGCGGGAACTAAAACGCAAATATTTCTCATTTTGTGCTTTGTTTGGCATCAAAGAAAGAGTCATCCCAACTGCGTCACTGAGTGATGATGCCAAAGGCAAGAAATGTGAGGATCTTCGGTTGCATATTGATAGTGATGCGAAAAAAAAGTACACTCTACTGCATTCTTAGATTTTTACAGGAAAACTTGACTGCTGTAGTGGATATAATGAATAAACTAGAGTCTGAAAACACCCTTGTCTAAAAAGTGTTCAGCATAATTGGTGTAGATGTGAAACATCTCCTTGAGAGCAGGCTGAGGGACACTTTGGCACTGCAACACGTTCCATGTTAGAGTGCTTGCCACTTGGTAAGCAAAGAAATGAGGAGCAATTCAGGAAATTTAATTTTACAATGTATGACAAATGGCTTGCAATGATGCATAGAAATGTCCCTTCACCAACCATGTCAACGAAGCCTCAGTGTGGTACTCTGCACAGTTTCTATATCCCTTCCATAAAGGGGAATTTTCTCTGGACTTTCAAAAGTGCTGCTTCATTTTTGACAGCTTCAATAACTCTGAGGGCATATGCGCCCAGTTCAACGCATATGTTGCAGAACCTGTCCCAGAGAATCGCAATCTTAAGGTGCCCCACTATTGGCATGGAAAGCTATGTCAGTGGCAAGAGTTAGCAAATTGTGTACTGGCTATTTTGGCGTTGCCCGTCTCAAGTGCCAATGTTGAGAGGGCCTTTTCACAGATAAAAGGTTACATGGGAAGGAAAGAACGAGCGCGCATGACCAAAGACTCACTGAAGAAGTATTGTATGGTGTACTACAATAAGTTTGATTTGTAAAAATGTATTTGGACCTCATATACATGGCACGTACATGGTCTATATACTATGCACTATCGGTGCAGAAAGCAAGCAATAATAAAAGCAAAACTTCCATAAACACTGGAAAAACACTGTTTTTGTTGTTTTTAATGACGCAAAAATGCGTAACCACTGATAACCACAGTTTTTTAAGGCATTGAAATCATTTGAAAACACGGAAAAAAAACAACCATAATTTACCAAAAATAGAAACTGAAAACAGGAAAGCCTAAGTATACTACAAAGGTCAATCTTGTCTAGTTAATTACAAGCAATTGAAATGTTGTATTATGATTTGCAAAATTATGGCAACAAAGGCTTGTACAGTTACAGCCCTTTAAGCAGAGGCGGCTAGTAAACTATGAAAGTGGTGAGGAGAGAAAACAAATTGCATGTGTCCAGAAAGATTGTTCTAAGGAGGGTTTGGTGGGGTTATCCACCTAAGAATATTTTTTAAAGGGGTAACGGTACATTTTCCAGCACAACTTCTATATTAAATTGCCTCTAATCCCTAGTTTTTACACGCATTTCTATAGCAGCACAAAAAATATTTCAGAGATTTCCTGGTCTGCCAAGAGAGCCTGACCTCTCAGTGTCAAGATTTCCCCTGTGAAACCTTTGTAAAATGCTTGTGTGCACCACAGAAACAAAGGATCCTACTATATAGGTTAGAGTTCTCATAGCTGAATGTGCATGTATGTCAGGACGAATGGCAAGGGCTATTGAGGATAATGGCCACATATAAAGACAGGCTCAGGAGCTGTGTGTTTGCTCTGAAAACAGCTTCAATCGGAGCCAGGCATGGGTAACTTCCTTCTCTTCATCTCTGCTGCAGAAGAAGCGAAGACGGAGAAGTCACTGCAACTTATGACTCTTATTTGGCGGGCTCTCCCTTCATTAAATCTGTTTCATTATGCTTGTTGTTTACTGTATCCTTTAGGACCTTTTGCAAGCTGAAGCCTTGCATTTCCAAGCTAAATATGGGGGCAGAGAGAAGCAATGGTACCTCTGTGAGCACTTGCCTTTCCTCTGTTCGTGATAGCTCCGTCTGGGTATAATGCACATTTAGGTCTAACCAGGGCTAGTGCTGCCCAAGAAGGAAGTCAGATTGCAGCGAAATGACACAAAAGGACATTTTGTTACATAAAATGTAGCACCAGAGCAGCAAAATGCCATTTGGTTTATGTTTGCTTTATTGCAGAAACACCTCAATGTTGCTACACAAACTGGAACATTATTAAGCCAAATAGCCTCCGATTTTAAAGATAACAGACTGTCATCTTATGCAAATAAATATTTACTCGAGAGTTTTTCCTCTGCTAACAATAACACTGTTATAATTGTTCATCATATCTATGCTTCTGGCTAAGCTCAGTTTCTAGGATGATACGGTACACTACCTTTCGGGGACATGCCAGTAGTGATTAAAAGGAATGGAGGCTTCTGTCATTGATTTGGATTACCACTTCAGCATTGGGTGATCCTAAAGGAGGAGAGTGTGTTTCCCTGTGAAAGAAGAAACCCTTCACGGCATCATTCTTGTGAGATGGAAGAGTAATCACACTCCTGTGCCTCATGCTCTCCCCAGAGGTAACTACACTACTCCACTTTCACAAACTTTCTGTTTCCACAGCTGGAGGAGTCAAATCAAATCAAAATAACTTTATTTCGGCTGAGGCCATAAAAGTGCAATAAAATCAAACAAATACAGCTGGAGGAGTTATCACGGACAGGAAGAGAAGGTGGAAAGGTAAATATGAGGAGGGCTTGAGAGCAAAGTGGACAGAGAACAGTAAGGGAGTGGGAATTGTGAAATCCTAAAGGGAAGAATCAGTGCTCTTGAAGAAGAGCGGACAAAAGGCAGTGAAGGGTGAGAGTTCAGGGGTGGGGGCTAGTGGGGGGAATCGAGGGGGTCATGACTTTCCACTCTGGGTCATATTTGGAAGAGACAGTTCCCTGCACATTAGGTATTGCATCATCCTCACCTCACCCTCACCTGTGTCACACATGAGAGCTGCTTTCATAGCATAAAGAAAGCAGAGAGCATAAGCCCTAGACGCTGAGATCTCAGACTCCGAGATAGCGGAGGCCCTCACCCAAATGAAACAAGCATTGGCATAGCCAATAGGTCTCGCCTTTGGGACCTTATAAGTGTTTAGTTATCCAGCACAATATCCTTGGTGCAACAACATCAACTGTTGCATGGCTAAACACTTATAAGGTCCCAAAGGCGAGACCTATTGGCTCATCCCAATCCAGGGTGTCGGAGCGCTTCACATCAATATACACATTATACATTGACAACAAATCATGTGTGTAAATCAATTTGCAGGATGTGTTATATAAGACAGAGAGGGTTACAAGGTGTAGGAGTCATATGTCCTTTCCCTCATAGCTCACTGTGCTATATTAGAAGGATTACAATTTATGAACTGCAAGTAACAAAAGCAGCTCTTTGTTAAAAGCAGTAACCCATCTACATAAAATAAAAATCCGTCGTCTGCGTGTCACGTGCTTTGCAGGAGACATATTAACCCTCTGTGCTACTTTGATTCAAAACTGGGACTAGACAAAACACACAGCTCTCCAGCAAGCACCTTAACCTCCAGAGTTATCTTAACATTATTCCCTGAGATTTACTGGGCACACAAAGATTTATGCAGCAGGTGCCTTAACCCCATAAGATATTTTAGAATGCAGACTTTGCAACCAATTAAGCAGAATAGATATGCTGCCACGGTTCTTCTTGTTGCTAATTTCCTTCTGGCAGAGTTTTAAAAAATAAATGTATTTCTGATTAATCTGCCCCCGACATTTTGGCAGCAGTACCTGATAATTACTACATTCTTCAGTCCAATAGGTCCTCGGGTAAAGTCGGGGGAGGGGTTGCAGCTATTATTCACCAGAAACTTCAGTTCACTGTACTGGGGATCATAGGCATCCCTTCAGTTGACAGTCTAATACTGAAATTCGAATCATCCCAGTCTTCTTTTATCTGCTCTTTATTCTATAGACCTTCTTATCATATGCCCACATTCCCTCAATTGTTAGGTGAAATGATTTCACACTTAGCTATAAACGATGCCAGACTTCTCATAATTGGAGATTTCAATTATTGGCCCAACGACGTACGGGAAAGTACTGATTGTTTAGAATTCACTGATCTCCTTTCTGGAATGAATTGCATCCAACATATGAAGGTAGCTACCCATATAAAGGGGCATACTCTAGATCAAGTTTGGTCCTCTAATTTGGACATTTCTAAGCCTACAATTTCCCCTTGTACCTGGTCGGACCACCATCTTATCTCATTTACGATATCTAGTATTTCCCCTTCCAAAAATTCACAGAAAAGAAATCACTTGGCCAGAAATTGGAACTGTGTCAACATCAGTGACTTCTGTTCACTATTAACTGCCACTGCCCCTACGGCACAGGAGTCTCTTGACATTCAGGCTAAAAATATCGAGATGTGGCTTGAATCTGCCAGCGATCATCTTGCCCCCCTCAAGAAAATCAGAATTATGCGACCACATGATGCCCAACGTTGGTTTTCCGATGATTTGAAACTAAAAAAATTGCCATTAAGGCAAGCTGAACGCCGGTGGAGACAGGACTATTCCCTGGACAAAAAAGCTCTCTATGTAATACAGCTTAAAGAATATAAAAAAGCCATTCTTCAGACCAAAAGAATACTTCTCCTTAAAAATCATAAACTCGGCTAATAAGTCCAAAGATATCTTCTCTATAGTGGACAAACTCACCAATCCGGACAGAGTCACTATGAAACCTGTTCCATCGCAAGCCTTATGTGATTCTCTCAATTCTTATTTTATCGAGAAAATCGCTACTATCAAGGCTAGCATCTCTCGTCCCATGTCTACACTGCCATCTCCAGACTTATGTAAAAATCCACTTTTTCTAGACCAAATCCCCCCAATCTCAAAGGAATTTTTTTTCACTCTACTTAAAAGAGTCAGCTCTGGTTCCCCCACTGACTGTTGCCCGCCTCATATTCTACGTGAAGCTTTCCTTACCTCTCCGGATCCTCCCCTTTTATTTCTCAACAATTCCCTCAAATTGGGTATCGTCCCCAGTACCTTCAAAATTGCTGAAATTGTTCCCATCTTGAAGAAAGCCAATTCGGATCCCCTGGTCCTCAGCAATTACCGCCCCATTTCTCTGTTGCCTTACTTAGGTAAAACTTTAGAAGCCCACGTAACAGACTGCCTTTGTTCCTTTATCGAACAATCTCACTTTCTTGACTCTCGCCAGGCAGGATTTAGACCTGCCCATTCAACCGAGTCAGTCATTCTTGCAGTCATGGATGAGCTCAGAGGGGGAGCTGACAAGGGCCTTACCCAGGCTCTGGTACTCCTGGATTTATCGGCTGCGTTTGACACGGTCGATCATGGTCTCCTGATCGACCGTGTTAGCAACGCCGGGATCCAGGGCCTGGCGCTAAAGTGGATCTCTTCCTACCTCAGCGACCGATTCCAAGCAGTCCGCCTCGCTAGTTTCTCTTACACAAAAAGAAATTAACTTGTGGGGTTCCCCAATGGTCTTCCCTTTCGCCCCTTCTGTTTAACTTGTACCTCTTACCTTTGATTCGGTCCTTACGTGGAATGATGGTCGAAACTTTCAACTATGCTGACGACCTACAGTTAGTGTTTGACATCAATTCTTCCGCTTCCTCAGTGTTTAATTTTCAATCTACCATGAGTTTTATCAGTGATTGGATGAATGATAATCACTTGAAATTAAACCCTGATAAAACTGAGTTTATTCTCACAGGTGGAATTGCTAATCCGTGGAATTCTAACTTTTGGCCTTCCACGCTGGGCAGCCCTCCACTCCCAGGAAGCTCTGTTAAGAGCTTGGGGGTCCTGATTAGTAGTGACTTATCCATGAAGGCCCAGATTAGCTCAGTGGTCTCCGCTTGTTTTTACCATCTACGAAGAATCCGTAAGATCAGTAGATTCTTGACCACTGAGGCCTTGACTCTGGTCATCTTAGCATTAGTAATTTCACACATTGACTATGCTAACTCATTATATGCCGGTATTCCGGCATACCAACTGCATCGTTTACAGTTGGTGCAAAATCATTCGGCAAGGCTGATCGCCCGCCAGCCTATACGACATCATGTCAAACCTCTGATGAAGAGTCTACACTGGCTTCCGGTGGCCAAACGCTGTGCCTTCAAGCTGGGATGTACCATTTTTAAAGCCTTAGCCGGGAATGGCCCAGATTTTATTTCCTCGAGGATCCAGCACTATATTCCTTCTCCGAATCTACGCTCCTCCAATTCAAATCTGTTGATTACCCCCTCATTTAAACGCAAAAAACATGGGGGGCTCAGATTTGCGGTCTTGGCTCTGCAATTTTGGAACTCGCTCCCTGTGGAAGTGAGGTTGGCAACCCCTATGTTCAGTTCAGGAAATTGCTAAAGACTTTTTATTTTTTCAGTCATATCAGTAAGCCAACTGTGTTGTAAATGCCGCTTTCTCTTTTGCTCTCAGCGCCATGAAACCGCTTGGTGTACGTGCGCTTTATAAGCACTTTTAACATAACATAACATATAAGTTGAGGCCAAGATTTTGCCCCGGAGTTGTGTCACTTATTTGGCACAACTCCAAAGCAAAATCGAATTTGTTAAATATTATAATCCGCTCAAATGTATTCATGATAGACCTATTAAACATATGTGTGAGGTCTTAAGATCTGATGTCACTTCTTGTGATATCACTTCCTGTGAGATCAGGTGTTGTGATGCCACGACTGCATATTACACAATGACAAACTCCATTTGCCTTCTCCGTCAAGAAACGTAGAACAAGGAAAAGCAAAAATATAGCGCCACGCAGCGGTTATTTCAGCAGCAAGTCGGTTTAATTAAAATAAGCCCACGCGGAAATAAAATGCCACATTTGTATGCCGGGTCCCGATTGTGCGCTCCTTACAGAACACGTATTAATTATACTATGCGCAGTACCTGTTTCACGTACAACAAATGTGTGGAGACTTCTGCGCCAAGGTTCACAGAGACTCAAGTTGTCAACGACATGTGTCCACAAGTCTGTCTAAAGCACAGGTCTGAGAGGTGAAACTGTCCCAATATCGTTTTCCGTCACGTTTCTGGCATTTTAATTGACATATGGAACGTGCTATTTGTTGTGAGAACATGTTGTCTGTAACCTGCTGTATCTGAATACAGCACTAGGCCACGTAGATAACAGCCATGGCTTTAGTGAGGTTTATTAAGGCGCTACTCAAGGGCTTGTTGAAATACGCACTCCCGCTGCTCTGAAGAGAATAGAGGCCCGTGGCAGCGCTGTGTCCCGAGAGGAAGTACCAGCTCCTCCCAGCAGGGGTCGCCACGACCCTGTGGGCTGGAAAGAGGTGGGACCTCCGCAAGCGGTGGAGGGGTGCGAGCACAGAGAGGTCGGCGAACAAAATCACGAAGGGGAGGACAAAGGCCTGGCAGAAGCCGGAGAGATCGAGGGGCTCCTAATAAGCGACTTAGGCGAATAGACCCCACAGAGCCGGGAAAACGACACAGAGCCAACCTAGACTGGATAAGGGGCGTGCGGGATTTGGGAACACCTAAGAACGAGATTAAGGGAACAACTAGAGAAATTAACTTCCGCATTTTTTTCCATTGGTGTTAAGGAGGTTTTAAGTGAGAGAAATAAAAAATATCGTAATTTAAAGGCAAAATATTGAAGTCTAGCCCCTAAAACGGGAGTCTCACGTAGCAGAGATTAAAGATGTTGTGTAAAGCAGAATGAGTTACACAAATGAGAAGACCACATAGGTGGCTTTACTTAAAGAGAAAAATCCATGGGCAAGACTTCTTGTTCAAAAGATCACAACAAAACACAGCGAGCGCTAAATGACACCAGTGTGAGCAGGAGGGTAATCAAACAAGCAGCTGCAAAAGTGAACGCGACCGCCATCTGTTTCCAATTAACGCGACCGCGAGACAGGCAAATGTAAACAAGCGCGGGCGCAATAATTGGAAACAGATGGTGCAGCTGCTCGCTCCTGCAAGGTGGATGCTGCACATGCACGAGTACTCATTGGAAACAGTGCAGTACATGAACAAGTTTTCCAAAAAGTACAGACCGATTCCAAGAGGTCATCTCCTAAGCAGCGTTTGCGCGCTGCGCTAGGCTCGACCTAAAAAGCCCAGGCTCCAGGCCCGAACGGCTTCCCCACAGAGTTTTTTAAGTGCCTTTAGACGCACGTGTTACCCTAGTTGGGGGAACTCCATAGGAGTGCTAGACAGGGGGGGACGCTGCTGGAGGATCTGCGTCGCGCACCGATTGTTCCAATTTACAAGGAAGGGAAACCAAGAGAGGAATGTTTGTCATATCGCCTATTATCCATGATCAATGTAGAAACGAAGATATTGTCAAAGGTGCTAGCCGACTGAATGCTGCAGATGGAGCATACCCTGGTAAGGGCTGGCCAGTTGGGGTCCATGCCACATAGAACAATGCCCCATAATCTTCGACGGGTGTTTCACTGTTTGGTGCGAAGAGGGCAGATCAGGGAGCCCGCGATAACATTGTCTTTAGATGCAGAGAATGCATTCAATCCAATCTGGATAGAATCCTGGAGGTGTACAAACAGGATGTGGCCACAGTCGCAACCTCCCTCTGTCCTTGCTAGGCAGGGCAGCGTTGTTTAAAATGATATACCTCCCAAAGTTCCTATACGTCCTCCAAAATACCCCCTATGCAGTGCCAGACTGGTTCTTCTGGCAGGTAGGCGTAGCCATGAGAACGCTACTTTGGAATGGGGGGCCCCTCGGATAGCTCTAACAACGTTGACCAGGAAAGCCTGGGATGGGGGAATTCCCTTACCAAATCTGAGGCTGTATTATTGGGCAGCACACCTAGCAGTGGTGGATGACTGAGTTTTCTCTGATCAGGATGAGCCCTCCTAATGGCTGACAGGAGAGCGATGGACTCAGTGGGACACTTGCGCTACTTGTATGGGGGAAAGAAGTCGCGAGGATTCCTGCACAGATGGCGCAGGTACTCCAGATATGGCAGAAGGCCGAGAGCCTCAAGGGCTGGAGGGGACGGAGCACACTGGAGACTCCACTGTGGGATGCGAAGGCGCTGAGGGGCCTCAGGAGCATCAAAGGTTACAAGAAGTGGAACGTGCTGGGCATCTCGGTAGTGGGTGATGTCTGGACAGAGGGCAGGCTGATTTTTCTTTCAGGAACTGCGGGCCAAGTCTGAGATGTTAGGTAGTCAGTATCTCAGAAACTTGCATATGCAACACATCCTCAAAGACTACGGTTCCCTGCTGGAGAACCGGCCAGAGGAATCTCCTTCGAATGCAGCATTCTTCCATCCCCCTTCACACCCATGCCGTATCATTAGTGTTTACCACTCTGCTGACTCATAGTCTACTTGACCTGTCTCCTCTTAGGGAGTGCTGGGAACGAGACCTGGGAATATTGGAAGATGACGCCTGGGGTGAGGCCTGTCGATACTCACGAGAGGTGGCGATAAGGGCCGGGTTACGCCTGGTCCAACTGAAACTCTTTCACAGAGTGTATTACACGAGGGAACGCCTAGAATGACTGCCTGAGAGGGTGTGGCCTGAGAGGTATACTGCTCCACACACTGTGGGAATGCCCACTTATACAGAAATTCTGGATGCAAGTAGAGTCACGCCTGACGGAGGTGGTGGAGATCCGTATTCAACTTATGCCCCAGCTGGTGGCGTTGGGAATATGGGGGAGCAGACCTTGGAGAGATATTCCTTGCTCTTCTGTAACAAGGCCCTGAAGATGGAGAGAAGATACATATCCAGGCGCTGGGGTAGCCTGGTCCAACAAACCCTGCGGGAATGGGAATTGAATCTCAGTTGATGATGAGAGCGGAGGAACAGGTTTATAGATCCTGGTGCTGTCCTCAGAAGTTTGAATGGATTTGGAACCCCTGGCAAAATACAGAAGACTGTGGTTGAGGGGTGACGATTCCTAGAGCGAGGTCCCCTTGAGCTGAATGGTTTAGCTAGGGTGGCTGGGCTGCTGATTAAAGTCGTGATGAGGGGGGCATGGCCAAGATGGTGTCTTGAGCGGACGCAGCCTAGAGAGCTCCGCAGCCCGCCCGTAAAATATCCTAAATAATCCTGCCCATCCAAGCCCGCAGGACCTTCCACCGGCACCTTCCGTTTCCACGGAGGGGTGAAGCCGATGCCGGGGGGCCATGAGCACTCCTGCCACCCAGAATCGTGGCCTTAGACGGACTGGGCCTGCTGAGCCCCCGACGAAAGAGCGGACCGGGAGAGTTTTGGAGGCTGCCGCTGTGGCTGATCCGAACGGTGTGGTGGCTGCCGACCTCCCCCTGGTCTCCCGGGGAGGAAATGAAAGGACTTGCCTCGGCGCCCCCGGCACTGGACTTCTGTTCGTGGAGAGAGCGGGAGTGGTGCTGCGGGCAGGCCCGGCCTGGTGAGTGGTGCCGGGGCCTGGCGTGGTCCGTGGGCGGAGAGCCCTCGGATGAGGGGTGACATACCTCTCGCACTGTGAGTTTGTCGCTGGCCTTTGCTGGTGCTGAGAAGTGCGGAAGTGGTGAGCCCAGCCATCTCGGCACCGGAGCCTGGCCGGAGTGAGCCCTCCTAAGTAGGTGGAGCGGCTGGGGCCTAGAACTGCGCAGGAGCGCTTGCGATGTGGAAGAGCTGGCCTGTGTCTGCCCCCGAGTATGGACGATTGAGGTGAGGCAGTTGGGCCCGGTGGTCAGTGGAGCGATCCTCGAAGACCCCCAAGGGAGAGGGCAGCAGCGATCCCGGCACCGAGGCCTTGTCCGAGTGGATCTCTCCCTGAGAAAATGGAGTGGTTGGGGCCGGAGCCCAATAGGTGAGCCCGGGACGCGGAGGAGGTGGACCGCATAGGTCTCCCAACAAAGCGAGGTGAGGCAGCTGGGCCTGGTGGGCTGAGAACTGAATCCGTGAGGCCCTGGGGGGAAGCCCACAGCAGCGGAGTCCGGCTGGAATTGAGAGCCTTGAGGGAACGCGGGCACGAAGGTGGTGCACCCTGCCACCCCCTCATCGGTGGTGCCAACAATTGCCTCCCCCCAGCGGAGCGAATAACCGGGGTGTCCTCCCGACGGGGCCTCACCCCCTCCGGAGTGGTGCAGTCAGGGACCGAGAAGGTGGGCTGAGCGCTGGCCCCGCTGGGGGAGCGGCTCTGGTGCCTACCTTGGCCTACCAACACAGGGTCTCGCAGGAGCGGGTCGCGTGGGGCCTCATCAGAGCCCAGCTGGATGGTATGCAGAACTGTGCCCAGGAGGCCTGTATGGCACGGATCTGGGCGACATGGCGCGAGGAGGCCGGAACATAGAGGACGCGGCCCACGATTCCACCGGGCCCGACGCGGGGGTTGTAGAGCCCCACCAAATTGAGATTGCCTGTGCGTTGGACAGGAAACCGCGTGAGGGGCGAGAGGAGAACGTCAGAATTTCCAGCACACAGGGGTGAGCGGAGTGGGTCCCGAGAGGTGGTGTGCCTGCAGCTGCGTACCCAAACAGAGAGGCTAAAGCACAACAGCCTATAAACACCCCGAGTACATAGCCCAGCCGATTTGTTACACGACGACTCACGGGGGCTCCACTAGGACAGCACGAGCAGGGCCGGGCATCCGCTCCTCCAACCCCCTGGAAGTGTGAGACTAGGTGTCAGGCACCCATATAGCGCCAGAAGCTGCAACACCGCACCAACTATCACGAGGCACCCCCAGCTTACAGTAGGCTAACAAGTAAGGCAACACACGGAACCTCGATATATTCGCCAGGGCGTTGCCGTGCCCAGTGCACCCGGTATTCCACAGCATCTCTGGGAATCATGGACAGACTGTGCGGCCCCCCAGGGGCAGTGAGAAGCATAGTTGCCCGGATTACATATAAATAGCAGTGTAGAGTCAACTGGAGCGTCACACAGCCCGGCAGCGAGCCGCACCATGGGCAAGGGCAGACCTCAGAGAGGGGGGTGCAACAAATGAAAATGGATCGCTACACAGCTCAGGGGGTGCCCCAGAGACCGGACCCTCCGCGGGCAGCACCGCCGGGGGATGACACAGTACAGCCGTAACCTACGGGAGCTCAAATCCTCGCAGCTATCGAAGCTTCTAGTGCAACCGTACAGGGAAAAATAGATGCAATGTCACTGAATGTCGGACTGCTGCGCACTGACCTTCGCACTGTTGCGGAGCACTCGCTAGCCACAGAACAAACAGTTGGTGAGCTGCAGAACGAAGTTACCACATTAAAGGCAACACTAACCGACCTATCGCTCAAAACAGCAGCTCTGGAGTGCCGGGCCGAAGATGCGGAGGGGCGCTCCCGAAGGTGCAACCTGTGTTTTGTAGGATTCCCAGAGGGTGCGGAGGGAAAAGAACCGGAACTCTTCCTGGAACGATGGATCAAGGAGGCACTTCCCACAGCGGAACTTTCCCCGATATTCATTGTTGAGCGGGCGCATCGGGCGCTTGTGGCGCCGCTGCCACCGGGTGCCCAACCCAGGACCCTAACAGCCAAGATTTTAAATTTCAGGGCCAGGGATTGTATCCTTAAGGCGGCTAAGCGTAAAGGAGACCCTGCCTTCGGGAATCAAAAAATCCGTATATTCCCAGATTGCACTCATTTGGTCCAGCAGCAGAGAGCGTTCTTCATCGGAGTGAAACAGAAACTGCGAGCCATGAACCTCCAGTACATGCTCCGCTATCTTGCGAAGCGGAAGGTTCTCCACGCAGATCGGGCTCACTTCTTTACAACCCCAGAGGCAGCCTGCGATTGGCTGGAGGTCCGTGGAGATGGGAGGAAAATATATAGGGGGAGAGCAGTGGGGAGACCCTCAACTACCTCCAAAGGGGGAAAGAGCAGTAGTCGCAACAGAAGGTCAAAAAAATCCTCCAGATCAACGCAATGAGTGGTTGTACGAGGGGATGGATCCCTGGACGTGGGAAGTACAGACTCTGTCAGTGAGGGCAGGAGGTCTCCCAGAATAGACCAATTGACACAACAAGCTGAACGAGAGGCCGCAAAGGCCTCAGTAGAAGTTGTAACAGCTGTAAATATCAAAGGAGGGAGTGGAGAGTCGGTGTCCTCCACGGACACCTAGGGTGGATACGACCTCCCCTAACAACTATTTTTAAACATCAAGATCCACCGATGAGGGTTTGAGAAAGGTAATACTGATCAGTGATGGGGTGTGTTTCCTACAATGGTGGGAAGCACAAAGTGTTTCTTAAATACCCCTCACACACCAAAAGGGCCCTTGGTGTCATGCTTCATCATAGGGGTCTTCGCGTCCCTCTACGGAACGCGGCGTGCTACTACCAGCGAAATACGCGGGAGCACTGTTGTTTTCACTATGTGTGGTGTGAGAGAGAGTGAGTGATAAGGTCAGAAGTGAGTGATAAGTGAGTGTTAAAAAATACCTAGCACCTGCGGAGCAGAAAAATGTAATATCCCTGGATGCCGGTATTATTAAAAATGTGAGGCGGAGGTATGTTGTGTCAATGTACAAAACCTCCTGTGTGTGTCAACATGTTTCGAAGCGTGCTGCTTCTTCTTCAGGACGGGTACACAGATCCCTACCCTACTCACATGAAATGACTGAATATGTCTTGTAATAGTTAAAATGTCCAATGTAGACAGATAATTAATGTTCAAGGTGAGACACAATGGTCTTAATCTGAAATGCGAAAGGATAATTCTTTCAGTACAATCTAGAAAAAAGAAACACAATAAATAAATTCATCTTGAAAGCCAAAATTACCCCGAAAGTAACATAAATGACCTGTAAAAGTGATACAAACAGTGCCTGTTATAGACCGTATAGTGAAATACTCATGCCGGTGTGGTGTCCTGTAAAAAAGAGAGACTGATGACGAGACTCACAAACATGAAACAGAAAACACACACGCTATATGTGGTACAACCCACTGTCGTCCTTGCTGTGGCTGAGGGGTATAAGTCATAAAATAAATATTGCCAAAAGAGGAACCAGGTTACATACTTGTAGTATTGTCGGTGTTAGCGTCATGAGCCTGTTAACGATGGGGATCAGGTGCAAATCGCACTCTGTTGGTAAAAACCGAGTGAATCAGGTAGGTAAAAAAGGGCTTGATAAAGAACAGCTTATGCAGGTTGGCTCCTTTGGTGCGGCTATGCCATACTTACATGTACCGGGGTACTATCTCGTACTGTCATCCCCTCTCGCGGCTCCGTCGATGTGGTTCGGCCGGGAGGGGCTCGTATTTATATGATGCTTAATTGGCTCGGCGCTCCCGCCTGGGCGAGGTGTGGACGTGCGCTAGAGGAGCCTCTCCACCCTGAGTCAGAACTCAGACGCCCCGGAAGTGGATCAAAGGGAGACGCTCCCTACAACCGGTCTGCCTAAATCGACCCGGATGTGTAGGTGTTGCTTAGCAACCGGAGCGCTCGCAGTGTAGTAACCATATACCGAAGGGCATCAATTCATGTGGATATTTACAAATAGGCTGCAGGGAAGTAAATGGCAATAAAAAATAAAAAAACGTCATGATAAAGAGCGATGTACCCATGTCGGGGTTTTGCAGAGTAAATAAAAAATAATAATAAAAACAGTCACTAAGTAACATCACTGTGTGGTTGTGCTAAGGTTATCAAGGAGGCCCACAGGAATAGCGGCAGGTAATGTGTGCTGTCTAGCGTTTACAGGTGTTGCAACCCGGAAAGCACAGACTGGGGACATCTAGGGCAACCCGATTGGGGCTGTCGGGGTAGGTAGAAGGTGGGGGAAGAAGGAAAAGAAGGAAAACGACTTGGTTATATGATGGTAGTTGTAACAAGTAGATGGACACTAGACCCATGCTTTCAAATGCTCAGTTTGCAGTTCTACAGGATACATAGTCATACTGGAGAGGAGAGATAATTAAGAGAATTGGCTCCAAGGTATATTATCATTAAGGCCCGTTGTATGGGTGCCCAGACGGAACACCCATCTTTGCTCTTTTTCCAAGAGGCCGTTTTCAGAAGGCATTTGCTCTATTATTGTCCATTGCAGGTCATTTACTGTGTGAGTTTCTGTCAGAAAGTGTGTCGCCATTTTAGTTGTACTCTTCTTGCATCGTATGTTGCTTCTGTGTTCCCCGATCCGGATTTTAACCGGTCGTGAGGTCATACCCACATACTCCAATTTGCATGGGCATGTGATCATGTAAATGACGTTCCGACTGTTGCAATTTGTAAATGTTCTTTGCTCCCATACACTGCCATTACTAAACTTAATTTGTCTGCTCTTTTTGGTGAGATGGCAAGTGCTGCAGTTCCCAAATGGGTGATGCCCCTGGACACGTTGGAAGGTCGGATTCTCATTAGTTGGAACCGTGCGTGGTCGTGTATGAACCAGCATGTCTTTCAGGTTTCTGCCTCTCTTGTGTGCAAACAGTGGTTTTTCAAGATGAAGTTTGCCACAATTGAGGATCCTCCAATGTCTATTGACAATTTTTGATATCTCGTTGGAATGCGTGTTGTAGGTTGTCACGCAGATGGGTCTAGCCTCTTGATCCTTCTGTACCTTTTCTTCCAACAGGGCCTCTCTGTTGTTATTCCGGGCTCTCTTCATTGCCCTGTCGATGATTCGGACGGGGTAGTTCCGGTTTGAGAGCTTGGTCTTTAAATCCAAAGCTTGTGCTTTGTAATCCGTCAATTCGGAGCAGTTCCTTCGGAGACGAAGAAATTTCCCATAAGGGAGGTTGTCACGTAAGTGGCGAGGGTGAAAACTGCTGTATAATAACAGGCAATTTTTGGCTGTAGGCTTGAAATGTGTAGTAGTTTTCAGTCTTCCCCTATCTGGGTATATGTTCAAATCTAGAAATACTAGGTTTACGCATGACGCGGTGCTTGTGAATTTTAGGAAGGTATTCTGCTGGTTGAGCCATCTCATGAACTCCTCAGTAGATGGAATATCTCCTTCCCATATTACTAGTACGTCGTCAATATACCTCTTCCATGTCTTGATGTGATGTCTGAAGGGGTTGTCATGATGTAAAATCTTACACGACTCCAGATGATGTACGTAGAGACCAGCAAGACTAGGAACAAAAGTGCTTCCCATGCTGGTCCCATGTTTCTGTAGGTATAATGTGTCACCATACAGGAAGAAATTCTTTGTAAGAGCCAGAGCGATGCACTCCATCACTAGACTCCGTGGTGTTTGGTAGTCCCAGGTGGTTGAGAAGAGTATCTCTTCGATGATGTTCAATGTCTCGTTATGGGGTAAGCTCGTATATAGACTCTCTACGTCGAGCCCTAGGAGTAGTTGTTTTTCAGGATCAAAAGGCAAGTTTTGTAGTAACTGGAGTACTGCTTTAGTATCTCTCAAGTAGGTGTCGGTTTTTTGAATGAGAGGGCGTAGGAAGGCGTCAGCGAATTTCGACAGAGGCTCTAGTATAGAGCCTATGCCAGAAACTATCGGACGACCAGGTGGTTGGTTCAGGTTGTAACAGCCACAGGCTCTGATGCAAGAATGGGCGACGATGGGCGACGAAGTTAAGGACACTCCACAGCTGGGAGGCCCCTGAGCTGACCAAGGACCAGGGCAGCATTTTGGGGAGGATGAACATGATACGAAATTGCAGAACATGTGCCATCATCAATGGTACTCCCATCCTATGTGTTACTCTGCTACAGCAGTGTATACCTCTTCCACCCTGAAGATGAAGGAATGTACTAGGATGGGTACCGGTATCAGACGGGCGGACAACATCTCTCTCCCCCCAAATTTCTTTTCAACTCTTTCTGCATTGTTGTTTCCTACTTTATCTTCTCGCTCCTATTCTTATTTAGTAGATTTGAGTATCCTTTTTTATTGGATGTCAATTGGTATGACAGTGGGAGTGTTTTGAATTGATAGTTGTAAGTGTGGGTGTGCGTGGCGACCTTGGTTGGGGGGCACTACTGACGGATGTACAGTTAGTCCGAGAAGAGCACTATCCCCGGCCCGGCAGAAGGCATTCAGTGGATGATTGTATGTGGATTGCATGTTGGTAGGATTAGAGGTATGAGTTGCATGAGGAGTGCATGTACATTGTTGCTTATATTTTTGGGTTCATGTGAGAGGACAGATGATGATTATAATTATTCATTGGTAAAGTTAATGGGTTGGGGTTGCAGGATTGGGGAATATATGGGAATGCACGTTTTGTTGCTACAGAGTCTACCCGGGGGGTGGGTTGTTTCAAATGTTCAGTTTACAATTCTCTCTGGCAGCGATGGTGGCAGCACACAGACCGTACATACAATGGGCAGGGCAGGCACAGACTGAGAGATATGGGACAGTATAAAATCATAACATGGAACGTGAGGGGGCTAAATTTGTTTTTGAAACGCTATAGAGTGCAAACATACTTACGGCGACAAGGCACTCATGTTGCTATGCTACAAGAGACACACCTGTTAGACATTGAGACACAGAAACTCCACAAGAAATGGAGAGGACAGTGTTTCGCATACACCTACTCTACCTATGCTAGGGGTGTGGCTATATGGGTGGTCTCACAGGTTCCATTCAAATTACGGAAATACGAGGCAGATGTGGAAGGCAGATATGTGATAGTGCATGGTGAGCTCGAATGCGTGGAGGTATTCCTGGCGAATATCTATGCTCCAAATATAGATGATGGTGAGTTTTTTAGCGTCATAGAGAGGTTACTCCTCCCATACATCGGGATGCCATTAATATGGGCAGGGGATTTTAACAGCGTGCTGGACGGCTCACTTGATAGGCACCCACCAAAACAACACACTAAACCTCACATGTCGACTGATCTGAGTGAGGTGATGAGCAGGCTACAGTGTATAGATATCTGGCGTGAAACATGTGGGTGAACGGGGTTATACCTGTTACACCCCGGCTCGTGCGGTGTATAGTAGGCTCGACCATTTCCTGCTCTCTCAGGAGGCGTGTGGAGCTGTAACACAAACTGAACTGCTTGGCCGGTTTTTATCAGACCATGCTCTGGTATTGCTGGAGTGTGGACCCGAGAGACACAGGCCGAGGGTCCCTCTGTGGTGCTTACAACCTGCTACGGTGCGTGATTTGATATTTAGAGAGGAACTTAGAGAGGTCGTTGCGGGTTACTTCGCCACAAACTGGTCAACTGCAAATACCAGAGGTGTGGAATGGGACGCATTTAAAGTGGTTACCCGTGGGGACTCTTTGTCCAGGGCGGGTGGCACAAGGAGGTGGCTAGAACTGGAATTGACAGCTGCAGAAGAGAGATTGACCAAACTTCAACGGAAGAGACAGACGTCAGAGCCAGGCCATGATTCACTCCTGCAGGCGCAGAGTAGGGGAGGTATGGGATAGATTGGATTGCCTGGTCCGTTGTGAGTATCGACAACTGCTCCATAGGGAGGGTGACAGGTCTGGAAGGTTATTAGCATGGCAGCTGAAGCGGGAGCACCCTCCCCGCTTATACTGACATTACGACGCTCTGACGGAACCATGGCCACCACGCAGGCTGGTGTCAACACAGTACTGTTCAACCATCTAGCCGAAATATACCGCAATGTCCCGGGGGTGGTGTCACCTGTAGGTGGGGAGTATCTTCCGGATGTCCCCCTTCCACGTCTCACCGAGGAACAGAGGGAGGAACTGGAGGTAGCACTCCAACTAGAGGAATTAAAGGAAGCACTACGAAGTATGGCTCGTGCAAAATCACCGGGCCCGGATCGAATTCCAGTAGAATTCTTCCAGACATATGCAGATGTGCTGCTCCCACGCCTACTGGAGACACTACAAAAGGCAAAAAAGGCAGGAAGTCTACCAAGATCCATGAGGGAGGCGCAGATAGTCATGCTCCCTAAACCTGGCAGAGATGCAGACGACCCGGGCGCATATAGACCTTTGTCAATGCTAGGAGTGGATGCTAAATTACTTGCTAAAGTCTTGGCAATGAGACTGAGTAGAGTTGTGACCAGTCAGGGTTCATACCTGGGAGAGGAACATACATGAATATACGGCGGTTGTCTCATGTCCTACGTTCAGTGGCCGACAGTGAACTCCGGGCTGCGGTTGTCGCCCTAGATATCGAAAAAGCTTTCGATACTTTACGGTGGGAATATCTGTGGGAGGTACTAAGCAGAATGGGATTTGGCAGGGAATATGTCACCTGGGTCAGACTGCTCTATCACCAACCGAGAGCCCGAGTGCAGAATGGGGGTCAGGTATCAGAGGCAATAAAGATTGAAAGGGGCACACAACAGGGGTGCCCACTATCCCCAGTACTTTTCGCACTTGCGATGGAACCTCTAGCGGTGAGATTGAGGAGGTATATGGCACCGTGGGGTATAACAATAGATGGCCGTACACTTGTGATCTCATTGTATGCGGACAGAGCACTCCTATACATTAGACAGCCAGAAGAGGCAATCCCGGTGCTCATGGGGACACTGGCCTCCTTTGGTACGGAGTACGGCCTCCGTATTAACCGTCAGAAATCAATACTATACCTGCTAGCGGCCCTTGCGTGCGGAGCACCCCAGGACCTTCCTGAGGTGGGATTAGATTGGGAAAGTGTCCATTTCAGATACCTGGGCATTCAGGTAGCCCACCAGCCAGAAGCCCAATACGCATTGAACATGGGTAAAATGATCATAGGACTAAAAGCGTCGATTACATTTTGGAATAAGCTCCCCCTTTCGGTCATAGGGAGAGTGGCCGTAGCAAAAATGGTGATGCTGCCCCGCTGCCTGTATATCCTGCAGAATTCCTTTTGTAGAATCCCGAAGTCCACGTTCGACACCCTGAACAGCCTCCTAGTCTCACTGGTGTGGGCCGGGGGATGGAGTAGAGTTAAACTCGAAACGCTTAAATTAGATATGGATGCTGGGAGTCTGGGTCTCACAGATTTTAGAATATACTATATAGCGGGATTACTGCAGTACGCAGCACAGTGGTGCATGGAGGAATGCACGGTGGAGAAGGAACTACTGGGGGAGTGGAGTGGTGGGTCAAGGCTGCAGAGGTTCCTTATGATGGGCTCCAGGGTCTCCAAGGACTGCCCATATATAGTACGGTGAGTGGCAGAAGCCTGGGAACAAGCAGTCACATTGGTTCTTCGCAGAGCTCCTTATGCCGGTGCGCTCCCGCTCCAGTGGCTACAGGGATTCCAAAATATTCAGACAGCTATGGACATCACGAAATGGTACGAAGGGGGATGTGTAATGTCAGGAGACCTGTACTTGAACAGAACCTTTCTGACATTCGATGAGGCCCAAGAATGGTTCCAAATACCAGTAGGTCACTTCTTACAATACGCAAAAATTTCGCGTACGGTCCGTGAGATATGGACCACATTCCCGGAGGAGCAACGGGAGTCGCGCACGTTGATAACACTGCTGGACCCAGGGTCCAGCTGGGGGCTTATCTCACACATCTATATGGCACTGAAGGAGGACCATACAGTTGACTTATCAGTGGTCAGAGGGAAATGGGAGGTGGACTTACCACTCCCACTGACGGACGGGGAATGGAAAAGGGCACTAGCGCAGGTGGCAGAAGCAACTAGTAATGCCAGGTTTAAGCTTACCCAATTCTATTATTTGCATCGCACATATCTGACCCCACAGAGTCGGGCGCGGTTCACCCCAGGGCCAACCCCATCCTGTACACGTTGTGGCACGGACCCTGCAACATTCCTACATATGACCTGGAGTTGCATACAATTGCAAACGTACTGGAATCAGGTGGCACAGACTACTCTCACCGCAACAGCAGTGCAAATAGAAGTCTCCACAAAGCAGTGCTTATTGGGTGTCCTTCCAATGGTGAAAAAAGGGACAAGGATATGGCATAAGTTTGCAACGTTGGGCCTGGTTCTGGCAAAACAGGGGATTGCGATACACTGGATCCTCTCTACACCCCCCACGCTGGATAAATGGAGAGAGGATATGCGTGAGTGGGGTGTTGCCGAACAGTGTCCCCTCAGGGCAGTGAGAGCGGATGAGAATGCTGAGAGAGACCTAGCAGAGTGGGGACAAATGTTGGCAGGAGTGTCTTTGATGACAGTCCAGAATGATGACGAAGCTGCACCCACACAATCTCCCAAACACACTTCGCCGATATCTAGCACAGAAAATGCGAATGGCCCTCTCACACAAACACCAAGCCAGATATACCAGTCTGAACAGCTACACAAGGGGGGGCAATGCCGCCAGTTGCTGCCAGAGGGGGGGTTTATCTTATTTTCTCTTCATGTTCTCAGTTCATTTACGGTTTCCTTTAATATTTTTTTGCTTGTCGCTAATCCATCAGAAAAGGACAACAAATTTGATGTGCATTGCAGTGTATAGTAATCCACGGGGTGTGTGGAGAGTGTCGAACACCGTCATGGGTAAAAACTGATGACATATTGTAACATGTACATGACGAATTTTACTGTGTAATACGATGCAATGTCACTAATAAAGACAAGTTTTTTAAAAAAAAGTCGTCATGGGAGTCTGCGCATCTAAGTTAATTGAACGGGCACCCTTAATCTGAGTGGGGGCAATGTTTGGGAGTGGACCAACCAGGAACATTGGGTGTGACATGTTTTATTCTATAATGCTGCTGTCTGTCGGTGTAAGAGGGAGGGGGTGGGATAGTTGGGGAGGGAGGAGCTTATAGCATGCTTCGTTGTGGGGCCGGATTGCGACTGACAGGTCAACTATCCTTCTGAGATTCCTGAAACATGGTGTGTTTTGTGTTGATAAATGCCAATAAATAAAATTGACAAAAAAAAGAAAGCAGAGAGCATGAAGATTGTGATGTAAAACTCACAACACCAGCTCACGAAGCATCCTGGAAGCTGATTCCACTGTCACATAGTTTTTCGTTATATGTAGCGTCTGATTACACTTGTGGTTGGACTACAACAGTTGTTAAATTCACCCACTTGTTTTATCCCTCATGGGAGGGAGAATGTCTGAGATAGTCCTAAAGCAATTTGAATTGTGGCATGTTGGTTTCATGCAGTGTTCTGTAGCTGCTTTTTCAACCCACAAAGCTACCTTACAAAAAAAATAGGCAGACCTTGTGTACTGGTGAGGTCTCATCACCACTTTTAATAGACCTTTTTTTCTGTCAGAACACTCAATTGTGGGCTGTGTAAGACTCATTTATGCAGGTAATGCCCAATTTAAGATGGAGCTGGTGTGCCTACAGCACTACTTAAGCGTCTCCTTGGCAGGCAATCATACTACATTACATGGGACCACCTAAAACACTTCTTCCTGAACACGTCAGGAGCGGAAAGAAATGTGCTGTACGATTTACTGTGAAATTCCTCTTAGAATAGTGACTCCTAAATCTCCCCAGTCCACAGAGGAGAAGGTATTTTTAACACAGGATCTGGCTTGAAGGATGAGGAAGTTTGTCATGCCAGAGATGGAGGCTGAAGGGAAACGGGACGTAAGAAATATCTGCAAGACCAGGATTTACATGCATTGCACACAAGCAACTCCCTTCTAAAAGGCACAGGTGTGCAAGATGCTGCACAGTTACAGTATGTGCCTGGGTGGGAGTTAGAGCCTAGCACTGACTTGTTCTTAAAACTGGCAATGCAGCAAAGTGACCCTTGAAGGTGGAACCAGCATCATGACCCTTGCCAAACTGCTCGAGAAATGCGTCCACAAGCAGCTCTGCAACCATATAGAGAAATTTCAACTACTTGACCTCTTTCAATCTGGTTTCAGAGCAGGGCATAGTACTGAAACTGCATTAACTCACATTGTGGATGACGCCCTGAAATCCCTTGATCAAAATGTCCCTTGTCTTTTGATCCTTCTGGACCTGTCTTCTGCATTCAACACCATCAAACATGAAAACTTGATTAATCTTCTTCAACTTAGGATGGGTCTCACAGGTCCGGTCTTAAAGTGGTTTACCTCTTTCTTACATAACCGCACACAAAGGATTAAACTCAACCAGTCCCTTTCATCCAGTACCCCGGTCAGGATTGGAGTTCCGCAAGGATCCGCACTCTCGCCTACGCTCTTCAATCTTTTTATGGAACCTCTTACTATCATTCTGAACCTTGCTAACATCCACTACCACATGTACGCGGATGACACACAACTTTACTTGAAGATCTCCTCTCTAGATGACATTAAAATTCTAAATGAGGCTCTCTCGCAAACTCAACAATGGCTAGCACAGAACCATCTTTTGTTGAACGCCCTCAAAACGGAATTCCTGCTGATTGCCCCCCACAAGCACTCTGCTCCTACTCTTGACTGGCTAAAACAACTCACAGCCCTTAACTACACCCCTCACGTGGTGGATTCCGCTAAATCGTTAGGCATTACCTTGGACAAATTACTGAATATGCAAGCCCACATCAGTGCCAGTATTAGGGGTGCTAACTTTCATCTTAACAACCTTAAGAAAATTAAGCCTTTCCTTCCGCCTGAAGACATACAGCCTGCAGAACAATCCCTGGTGATCTCACGACTTGAATATGGTCTGGTGACCCTTGCGGGGCTACCTAAAGCGAGCTTGGCCCCTCTCAGAGCCACGCTCAACGCATCGGCCAGGCTCATCACTGGCTCCAAAAAACACGATCGGATTGGCTGTCTATTGAAGCGAGGATTCATTTTAAAATAGCTTGCCTCACGCATAAAGCCTTGCACTACAACACTCCGGCCTATCTGGCGAACAAGCTTGTTCTTTCGGGCTCGGGTCGGAACTTAAGAAGTACGTCCACTCTACTCTTGAAACCTCCCAAAGTAAAAAAGAAAAGTACGTACAAACGTGCTTTCTCCGGCCTTGCTCCTAGAATTTGGAACGAGCTTCCTATTGAGATTAGAGTCAATCCTTCCACTGCTGCCTTCAAGAAACAGGCCAAATGGCTTTTCCCGAGTGAACATTAACTTCAGCACCTGTGCTTTTTTTCCCAAGTGCCCGTGTTGACTGATTTGACATTTATCCCAACTTATTGTGCTCTATTTTTTTTATGATTGGTGGGTAAATTGCTATTTTACACCAGGGCCTTTCCGGATCTTTACTAGCAGTGCCGATCTCAGACTTGTCATTGTTTTTACTGTGTTGTGACTACTCACTTTATGATTGTCTTGCTGAAAGTTACTGGAAATCTTTTGTACGCTTTGTGAAACTGAACTAGCGGGGCCCACTACCTGGTCCCTGATCTGGATTGTTAACTCCGTGTGGTATTACTTTGCTGACCTCTAATGTACTGAACTTATTCATGCTTTTGCCTCTATGTACAACGCTCTGATACCCGCAAGGGTCATGTTCGCGCTCTATAAAACTTTTTAAATAAAATAAACTTCTTAATTCGGAACCCATGTGCTGGCTTTGTGTGTGTGTGTATATATATATATATATATATATATATATATATATTAAAAAAGCAGGCAATCTTAAATGGTTCCACAGTATAATCTCCATGAACCAATACAAAGAAATGAACCCTTGATGTGCCAGTTTTATATTCAGAGCTATTGCAAATCTGAAGATCTCCACAGGTCTAAAGTCCAGTACATTTAAAACACTGCCCAGCTTAACAAATACAAGGTATGACATGCACTTTATCATTCTACAGCCCAAGAGCAATGAACTCCAAATACTACACATCGGGACTCACAAATTGCCCTGGTTTATTCTCCTTTCACACACTCACCTCCAATCAGTTCTCCTGGAAATAGCTTCTTGCAGAGCAGGCTGCAGGCTGAGGCAGAGAAGTTAAGCTTGTTTCAGTTTCAATATTATTTCAGCTTTACAGCAAAAGCTACACAATAACTGGTCACAGAATTAAAAGAATCAAGCATAACAAAACACAAGTAAAAACTTTAAATAATACAAAGACTACCTATGAATCAAAACATTTGACAAATATATTTTCTTCATGATAAACATTTTTCTTATTTTTAGAAATCGATAAAATACCTCCCCCAGTCGTGAACATCACCAATTGTATATTACAACATAAACAGGTGAACGATGAAACCGTTGGAAGTAATAGTCAGTCTAAATGATTTTCCTGAGTAGGATAACTTATGGGGAAGGCCAGAGAAATTGTAATGGCTATGATCATCCTTAACAATGGCCGGTAAAGTAAAATATTTATAGGGAAGACAATATATACCGACTTAAAGCAGAATTATAATTGAATGAATAATATATCTCCTACATGAAGAATGTACCACAAGTGTATGCTCAATCATGAAAAGCTGTGCTTCTCACAGTGTTGAAGACCTGTGGTAATACAGGCACATGTCATTGTGCTTTGGGCTGTGCCTCCTGTTGTGGGAAGATGCATTGATATAAGGGAATATTGTATATTACACCACGGGATTCATGTGTGCATCGGACTGTGTTGAGGTTCCTGCTTTTGTGTACACGTGGGTGCGTGTATAGAGGGTTGCGCCTGCTGCTGATAACTGTGGTAGGTGCCATGTGCATATGTATGTGTGTATTCATTATAATTATTTGAAAGCATAAAGCATGTAGCACATGATAAATGTGGACAGCAGACCATGTAGATATTGCCACTTCAATGCTCATATGAGTATTTATAAAGAGGGGTTCATTTAAGCAAAAAAAGGTTTACCAGGTAGGTGCCATGTGTATATTTATGTATGTGTGGATTAAATATATATATATATATTATCTACTGGCGGTCGCCAGTAGATAGTTATAGTTAGGACCTATTTTCCATAGGAAATCCGCGACATTCTATTTGAAATAACTCTCTTGCCGGTTGACGAATCTTTGCGAAATTTTCAAACTTTATGGCCCGCTCCGGTCCGCTCCTACCCTGAAAGTCTCGGGGTGATTCATCAAGCGGGGGCCGAGAAAAAAGGGGGGTCCCAAAACGTGTTTTTCCCATTCATTTTCCCATAGGAAACTTTAGACACGGCTACAGGCCGAACTGCTGAACGGAATTACACCAAATTTGCCAAAGAGGTAGTTCTTGGTTCAGAAAGAACCCTTTTTGTTAAATGGTGTAAATCCGTTCAGTAGTTGCGGAGAAATTAAAAAAATAAGAGTCAAAAAATCAATTTCCCATAGGAAACTTTATGCAAGGCTACAGCCTGAACTGCTAAACGGAATTACACCAAATTTGGGAAAGAGGTAGTTCTTGGTTCAGAAAGAACCCTTTTTGTTAAATGGTGTAAATCCGTTCAGTAGTTGCTGAGAAAATCAAAGGTAAAAACACATATATAGCTGGGCGGAGCCTAACCACACATGTCATCGTGAGATCTGATTGGCTGTCAGCACTTCATCCTGGAATTGCTGGCAGCCATCTTGAGACCAATATACATGATAGTACCCCATTGAAATGCCTTGTAGTGAATCAAAGATTTTGAGGGTTACCAAAAGGAGAACTATTAAGGGTGATAACAGACTTTAGTTACATTAGAATTCATTTGTTGATGGTACCATACTAATTTCAGGAATTGTGGTGTGTTCTAAGGTGATTTTACCCTGTGAAAAACCTTCTGCTGGGATATCATGAATCATGTTTGAGAGAAAACTATTTTCACATGCTTGTCCCATACAGTTTTGGAAGGTGCTCCAGAAGCTAAAATGAGAGCATATTTTCTGTAAATTCACATTATCTTTCTCAGTCATGTGAGAATGAAGTCTGACATTCTCAATAAAACATGTACATCCAACAAGGGCAGAGACTGTCAGTTGATTCCTTTGTGTTCTACTGCAGCTTCCCAGAGTGTTCTAAAGAACAACTAGAGTGCTAACAGCCTTACTTATGACAAATGTATGGCACACCTGAAGCCATCTTGATTGGAATAAACTGGTAACACTTAAAACATTTAATTTAAAAAGGAACAAAATGATGGGGTTCATTTTGTCATAGAAATTATGGTTAGTGCTATAGAAAGAAAAATTAGGACATGTTTCAAGTGAGATCTCAAATATCTTCCTGTTATATTTCAACAGGAGCAGCCTGCCAGTTGATGCCTTTGTGTTCTACTGCAGCTTCCCAGAGTGTTCTAAAGAACAACTAGAGCGCTAACAGCCTTACTTATGACAAAAGTATGGCACACCGGAAGCCATCTTGATTGGAATAAACCGTTAATACTTAAAACATTTAATTTAAAAAGGAACAAAATGAGGGGTTCTTTTTTAAATAGAAATTATGGTTAGTGCTGCAGAAAGAAAAATGAGGGCATGTTTTAAGTGAGATCTCAAATCCTCTTCTATTTCATTAGAAAATTCTGACATGCAGACTGAAACAATCACTTTCAATACCAGCAGCAGACTTCCAGTTAACTCCCTGGTGAGCAGTAGCTTTAGTACAGTGATCTAATGAGCAACTAAAGTGCTAACATTCTGAATTTATGGCAAATGTGAGACACATCTGAATGCCTTCTTGATGGAATCAAAGTAAAAAACTGAAAGCATTTCCTACTGAGGAGACTGCAGTAAATGAGGAAATTAGGAAACTTCATAACAAAGAAGTCTTCCAAGATGGCCACCAGAGAAAAAAGAGCCCAAATGTAGCACAAATATTATGATATAAGAGACCTGTGCACACGTAATCAGTGTTGACAGTATAATTACTGCAAATAACATGCATACAAGACATATACAGTAGTCAAAATGCCATTTTCTTCTTGTGCTTTAATTGCAGACCAAATGCCCAGCCAACACGTGTTTCGTCAGGGTAGGAACCCACGACTTCTTCAGGGCTAAGGACATATGAAAGGAAAAAGACAATTTCTCTAAGCCGGTTGTAATTCCGTCCCGGCTAAATGGATGAGTAGTAACAGTATAACACATTGGTTAATGCTGTAGTGAATACCAGCATCTGTAGTATCGTGCGGTATGAAGAAACGCGTTGCAAGCGAGTACGCTTGACTGCCCAAGTTCGCGCGGCAGCACCGGAATATAGCACAAATATTACCCAGATGTAGCCCACATATAGCCCAATGACAAAAGTGTGCAAAACACTTTTTATTTTTAGTTTTTTTGCAGTTTTATGTAGTGCAGACTGGTCAGGTATTGGAGCGTTGCATCTTAAAACATGACCCCCTACACTACAAAAACACTACTGCATTACTCTAAACCATAAAACACTACCCCAGCACGACTCCCTACACTACACAAGCACCACTGCACTATCCTAAACCCTAAAACACTACCCCCAGCATGACCCCCTACACTACACAAACACCACTGCACTATCCTAAACCCTAAAACACTACTCCCAGCACGATCCCCTACACTACCCAAACACCACTGCACTAACCTAAATCCTAAAACAATACCCCCAGCACGACCCCCTACACTACCCAAACACCACTGCACTACCCTAAAACATGACCCCCTACACTACACAAACACCACTGCACTACCCTAAACCCTAAAACACTACCCCCAGAACGACCCCCTACACTGCCCGAACACCACTGCACTGCCCTAAACCTTGAAACACCAGCCCCTGCACGACCCCCTACACTGTTCGAATACCACTGCACTGCCCTAAACCCTGAAACACCACCCCCAGCACGACCCCCTACACTGCCCGAACACCACTGCACTGCCCTAAACCCTGAAACACCACCCCTTCACGACCCCCTACACTGCCCGAACACCACTGCACTGCCCTAAACCCTGAAACACCACCCCCAGCACGGCCCCCTACACTGCCCAAACACCACTGCACTGCCCTAAACCCTGAAACACTATCCCCAGCAAGACCCCCTACACTGCCCAAACACCACTCCACTGCCCTAAACCCTGAAACATCACCCCAGCAAGACCCCCTACACTGCCCGAACACCACTGCCCTAAACCCTGAAACACCACCCCCAGCACGACCCCCTACACTGCCCGAACACCACTGCACTGCCCTAAACCCTGAAACACCACCCCCAGCACGACCCCCTACACTGCACGAACACCACTGCTCTGCCCAAAACCCTGAAACACCACCCACAGCACGACCCCCTACACTGCCCGAACACCACTGCACTGCCCTAAACCCTGAAACACCAGCCCCAGCACGACCCCCTACACTGCCCGAACACCACTGCACTACCCTAAACCCAGAAACACCACCCCCAGCACGACCCCTTACACTGCCTGAGCACCACTGCACTGCCCTAAACCCTGAAACACCAGCCCCAGCATGACCCCCTACACTGCCCGAACACTACTGCACTGCCCTAAACCCTGAAACACCAGCCCCAGCACGACCACCTACACTGCACGAACACCACTGCACTGCCCTAAACCCTGAAACACCAGCCCCAGCACGACCCCCTACACTGCCCGAACACCACTGCACTGCCCTAAACCGTGAAACACTAGCCCCAGCACGACCCCCTACACTGCCAGAACACCATTGCACTGCCCTAAACCCTGAAACACCAGCCCCAGCACAACCCCCTACACTGCCCGAACACTACTGCACTGCCCTAAACCCTGAAACACCACCCCTTGCACAACCCCCTACACTGCCCGAACACCACTGCACTGCCCTAAACCCTGAAACACCACCCCCAGCACGACACCCTACACTGCCCGAACACCACTGCACTGCCCTAAACCCTGAAACACCATTCCCCCTGCACGACCCCCTACACTGCCCGAACACTACTGCACTGCCCTAAACCCTGAAACAACATCCCCAGCACGACCCCCTACACTGCCCGAACACCACTGCACTGCCCTAAACCCTGAAACATCACCCCCAGCAAGACCCCCTACACTGCCCGAACACCACTGCACTGCCCTAAACCCTGAAACATCACCCCCAGCAAGACCCCCTACACTGCCCGAACACCACTGCCCTAAACCCTGAAACACCACCCCCAGCAAGACCCCCTACACTGCCCGAACACCACTGCACTACCCTAAACCCTACAACACTACCCCCAGCACGACCCCCTACACTACACAAGCACCACTGCACTACCCTAAACCCTAAAACACTACCCCCAGAACGACCCCCTACACTGCCCGAACACCACTGCACTGCCCTAAACCTTGAAACACCAGCCCCTGCAAGACCCCTACACTGTTCGAACACCACTGCACTGCCCTAAACCCTAAAACACCACCCCCAGCACGACCCCCTACACTGCCGAACACCACTGCACTGCCCTAAACCCTGAAACACCACCCCCTTCACAACCCCCTACACTGCCCGAACACCACTGCACTGCCCTAAACCCTGAAACACCACCCCCAGCACGGCCCCCTACACTGCCCAAACACCACTGCACTGCCCTAAACCCTGAAACACTATCCCCAGCAAGACCCCCTACACTGCCCAAACACCACTCCACTGCCCTAAACCCTGAAACATCACCCCCAGCAAGAACCCCTACACTGCCCGAACACCACTGCCCTAAACCCTGAAACACCACCCCCAGCACGACCCCCTACACTGCCCGAACACCACTGCACTGCCCTAAACCCTGAAACACCACCCCCAGCACGACCCCCTACACTGCCCGAACACCACTGCACTACCCTAAACCCATAAACACCACCCCCAGCATGACCCCCTACACTGCCTGAGCACCACTGCACTGCCCTAAACCCTGAAACACCAGCCCCAGCATGACCCCCTACACTGCCCGAACACCACTGCACTGCCCTAAACCCTGAAACACCAGCCCCAGCACGACCACCTACACTGCACGAACACCACTGCACTGCCCTAAACCCTGAAACACCAGCCCCAGCATGACCCCCTACACTGCCCGAACACCACTGCACTGCCCTAAACCGTGAAACACTAGCCCCAGCACGACCCCCTACACTGCCAGAACACCATTGCACTGCCCTAAACCCTGAAACACCAGCCCCAGCACAACCCCCTACACTGCCCGAACACCACTGCACTGCCCTAAACCCTGAAACACCACCCCGTGCACGACCCCCTACACTGCCCGAACACCACTGCACTGCCCTAAACCCTGAAACACCACCCCCAGCACGACACCCTACACTGCCCGAACACCACTGCACTGCCCTAAACCCTGAAACATCACCCCCAGCAAGACCCCCTACACTGCCCGAACACTACTGCCCTAAACCCTGAAACACCACCCCCAGCAAGACCCCCTACACTGCCCGAACACCACTGCACTGCCCTAAACCCTGAAACACCAGCCCCAGCACGACCCCCTACATTGCCCGAACACCACTGCACTGCCCTAAACCCTGAAACACCACCCCCTGCATGACCCACTACACTGCCCGAACACCACTGCACTGCCCTAAACCCTGAAACACCATTCCCCCTGCACGACCCCCTACTCTGCCCGAACACTACTGCACTGGCCTAAACCCTGAAACACCATCCCCAGCACGACCCCCTACACTGCACGAACACCCCTACACTGCCCTAAACCCTGAAACACTACCCCCAGCAAGACCCCCTACATTGCCCGAACACCACTGCACTGCCCTAAACCCTGAAACATCACCCCCAGCAAGACCCCCTACACTGCCCGAACACCACTGCCCTAAACCCTGAAACACCACCCCCCGGCAAGACCCCCTACACTGCCCGAACACCACTGCACTGCCCTAAACCCTGAAACACCAGCCCCAGCACGACCCCCTACATTGCCCGAACACCACTGCACTGCCCTAAACCCTGAAACACCAGCCCCAGCACGACCCCCTACATTGCCCGAACACCACTGCACTGCCCTAAACCCTGAAACACCACCCCTGCATGACCCACTACACTGCCCGAACACCACTGCACTGCCCTAAACCCTGAAACACCACCCCCAGCACGACCCCCTACACTGCCCGAACACCATTGCACTGCCCTAAACCCTGAAACACCACCCCCTGCACGACCCCCTACACTGCCCGAACACTACTGCACTGCCCTAAACCCTGAAACACCGCCCCCAGCATGACCCCCTACACTGCACGAACACTACTGCACTGCCCTAAACCTTGAAACACCAGCCCCAGCAAGACCCCCTACACTGCCCGAACACCACTGCACTGCCCTAAACCCTGAAACATCACCCCCAGCAAGACCCCCTACACTGCCCGAACACCACTGCCCTAAACCCTGAAACACCACCCCCAGCAAGACCCCCTACACTGCCCGAACAACACTGCAGTGCCCTAAACCCTAAAACACCACCCCCAGCACGACCCCCTACACTGCCCGAACACCACTGCTCTGCCCAAAACCCTGAAACACCAGCCCCAGCACGACCCCCTACACTGCCCGACACCCCTGCACTGCCCTAAACCCTGAAACACCACCCCCAGCACGACCCCCTACACTGCCCGAACACCACTGCACTACCCTAAACCCATAAACACCACCCCCAGCATGACCCCCTACACTGCCTGAGCACCACTGCACTGCCCTAAACCCTGAAACACCAGCCCCAGCATGACCCCCTACACTGCCCGAACACCACTGCACTGCCCTAAACCCTGAAACACCAGCCCCAGCATGACCCCCTACACTGCCCGAACACCACTGCACTGCCCTAAACCCTGAAACACCAGCCCCAGCACGACCACCTACACTGCACGAACACCACTGCACTGCCCTAAACCCTGAAACACCAGCCCCAGCATGACCCCCTACACTGCCCGAACACCACTGCACTGCCCTAAACCGTGAAACACTAGCCCCAGCACGACCCCCTACACTGCCAGAACACCATTGCACTGCCCTAAACCCTGAAACACCAGCCCCAGCACAACCCCCTACACTGCCCGAACACCACTGCACTGCCCTAAACCCTGAAACACCACCCCGTGCACGACCCCCTACACTGCCCGAACACCACTGCACTGCCCTAAACCCTGAAACACCACCCCCAGCACGACACCCTACACTGCCCGAACACCACTGCACTGCCCTAAACCCTGAAACATCACCCCCAGCAAGACCCCCTACACTGCCCGAACACTACTGCCCTAAACCCTGAAACACCACCCCCAGCAAGACCCCCTACACTGCCCGAACACCACTGCACTGCCCTAAACCCTGAAACACCAGCCCCAGCACGACCCCCTACATTGCCCGAACACCACTGCACTGCCCTAAACCCTGAAACACCACCCCCTGCATGACCCACTACACTGCCCGAACACCACTGCACTGCCCTAAACCCTGAAACACCATTCCCCCTGCACGACCCCCTACTCTGCCCGAACACTACTGCACTGGCCTAAACCCTGAAACACCATCCCCAGCACGACCCCCTACACTGCACGAACACCCCTACACTGCCCTAAACCCTGAAACACTACCCCAGCAAGACCCCCTACATTGCCCGAACACCACTGCACTGCCCTAAACCCTGAAACATCACCCCCAGCAAGACCCCCTACACTGCCCGAACACCACTGCCCTAAACCCTGAAACACCACCCCCGGCAAGACCCCCTACACTGCCCGAACACCACTGCACTGCCCTAAACCCTGAAACACCAGCCCCAGCACGACCCCCTACATTGCCCGAACACCACTGCACTGCCCTAAACCCTGAAACACCAGCCCCAGCACGACCCCCTACATTGCCCGAACACCACTGCACTGCCCTAAACCCTGAAACACCACCCCTGCATGACCCACTACACTGCCCGAACACCACTGCACTGCCCTAAACCCTGAAACACCACCCCCAGCACGACCCCCTACACTGCCCGAACACCATTGCACTGCCCTAAACCCTGAAACACCACCCCTGCACGACCCCCTACACTGCCCGAACACTACTGCACTGCCCTAAACCCTGAAACACCGCCCCCAGCATGACCCCCTACACTGCACGAACACTACTGCACTGCCCTAAACCTTGAAACACCAGCCCCAGCAAGACCCCCTACACTGCCCGAACACCACTGCACTGCCCTAAACCCTGAAACATCACCCCCAGCAAGACCCCCTACACTGCCCGAACACCACTGCCCTAAACCCTGAAACACCACCCCCAGCAAGACCCCCTACACTGCCCGAACAACACTGCAGTGCCCTAAACCCTAAAACACCACCCCCAGCACGACCCCCTACACTGCCCGAACACCACTGCTCTGCCCAAAACCCTGAAACACCAGCCCCAGCACGACCCCCTACACTGCCCGACACCACTGCACTGCCCTAAACCCTGAAACACCACCCCCAGCACGACCCCCTACACTGCCCGAACACCACTGCACTGCCCTAAACCCTGAAACACCACCCCCAGCACGACCGCCTACACTGCCTGAAAACCACTGCACTGCCCTAAACCCTGAAACACCAGCCCCAGCACGACCCCCTACACTGCCCGAACACCACTGCACTGCCCTAAACCCTCAAACATCAGCCCCAGCACGACCCCCTACACTGCCCGAACACCACTGCACTACCCTAAACCCTGAAACACCAGCCCCAGCAAGACCCCCTACACTGCCCGAACACCACTGCACTGCCCTAAACCGTGAAACACTAGCCCCAGCACGACCCCCTACACTGCCAGAACACCATTGCACTGCCCTAAACCCTGAAACACCAGCCCCAGCACAACCCCCTACACTGCCCGAACACCACTGCACTGCCCTAAACCCTGAAACACCACCCCGTGCATGACCCCCTACACTGCCCGAACACCACTGCACTGCCCTAAACCCTGAAACACCACCCCCAGCACGACACCCTACACTGCCCGAACACCACTGCACTGCCCTAAACCCTGAAACATCACCCCCAGCAAGACCCCCTACACTGCCCGAACACTACTGCCCTAAACCCTGAAACACCACCCCCAGCAAGACCCCCTACACTGCCCGAACACCACTGCACTGCCCTAAACCCTGAAACACCAGCCCCAGCACGACCCCCTACATTGCCCGAACACCACTGCACTGCCCTAAACCCTGAAACACCACCCCCTGCATGACCCACTACACTGCCCGAACACCACTGCACTGCCCTAAACCCTGAAACACCATTCCCCCTGCACGACCCCCTACTCTGCCCGAACACTACTGCACTGGCCTAAACCCTGAAACACCATCCCCAGCACGACCCCCTACACTGCACGAACACCCCTACACTGCCCTAAACCCTGAAACACTACCCCCAGCAAGACCCCCTACATTGCCCGAACACAGCAATACGTAACTGAACCAGCACA